>CM035096.1:41826711-42200761 GCA_020205505.1 Panax japonicus | reverse complement strand
TCCTATTACATTTATGAGATTTATACCCTAGGTATTGTAACCTTTAATGGGGAAATATGTAGTAGTCTACTTCAATGATATTTTGATCCATAGTCTGAACTGGGAGGCACACCATGAGCACCTACGGGTTGTCTTAGAAGTATTGAGAAAGAACATCTATTTATCAATCATAAAAAGAGTTCTTATTTCATATCTTCGGTAACTTTCCTTGGTTTTGTTGTTTTTACCGAGGGTGTTCACGCCGATCAGTTCAAGATCGCTGTAATCTTGGAATAGCCTACGCCGAAGACTATATAAGATGTCAGAAGTTTTCATGGGTTGGTATCTTTTTACTGTCATTTTGTCAAGAAATTTAGCACCTTAATTACACCTATCACTGAGTGCCTTAAGGTAAAGTTATTCCAATGGTCCAAGAAGTTCGACGAAAGCTTGCAGCTGATCAAGAAGAAGATGACTGAAGCACCAGTATTAGCACTTCCTAACTTTGAGAAGGTCTTTGAGGTAAATTGTGATACATTGGGAGTTAGAATCGGTGGTTCTCTCAGTCAAGAAGGTCGGCCAATAAATTTCTTCAGTGAGAAGTTATCAGGGTCAAAGAAGAATTACTTTACTTATGAATTGAAGTTTTACGCCATCGTTCACTCTAAAACACTGGTGACACTACCTTGTACAACATGAATTCTTCCTCATTACTAATCATGAGGCACTGAAGTACATTAATGGCCAACATAAATTGAATTGAAGGCATGCTAAATGGGACAGTTACAGGAATTAACCTTCACTTTGTGGCATCAGGCATAAAGTTTAAATCGTGTTATCGACGCGTTAAGCCGAAGAGAGTCACTTTTTAGCACTATATGTAAGGGTTTGAAGTCTTTGCTAATATGTATAAAAATGATCCCTCTTTCAGAAAGATAGTTCAGGAAGTACATAAAGGTTGATGACATGACTTTGTGTTTTATAATGGGTATCTGTTTCAGGGATTACAACTATACATTCTGGATTTCTCACTTCGACAGAAGATAATAAGTGAACTCCACGGAGAGGGTCACTTTGGACGTGATAAAACATTAGCCTTGGTTTTGACTGACTATTATTAGTTTAAAATATCAAGCGATGTGGCTCACTATGTGCAAAGATGTTATGTATGTCAGAGGTTCAAAGGAATTCTCACTAATGCAGGTTGTATACTCCCTTACCTATTTCTAAAGCTCCATGGGTAGATGTCATTATGGATTTCGTATTGGGCCTACCTCGAGCACAGAGCACGACATATTTTATTTTATTTGTTGTTGATTAGTTTTCAAAGATAGATCTTTAATTTTGGGATATTGTATGTCTACATGGTGTCCCTATGTCAGTCACTTCTGATTTGGATACTAAATTCATGAGTCATGTTTGGAAGAGTTTGTGGGAAAAAATAGGAACACAACTAAATTTGAGCAGCACATACCACCCTCAAACCGATGGTTAAACCAAAGTGGTGAATAGAAGTTTGGGAAATCTTCTAAGGTGCCTGGTTGGTTCTAAATCAAAGCAATGACATGTTTCTCTATCTCAAGCCAAGTTTGCGTATAACAGATCTAACAACCGAATGACAGGGATGAGTCCTTTTGAAGTTGTCTACGGTCAAAATCCATATGGGGTGCTTTACTTAACTCCTATTCCGCAAGTCAGACGTTTGCATCTGAAGGTGAGTGAAATGGCCAAACATCATCGAGATATTCATAAACAAGTTCGGCGATCTATTCTTGACAGCAATAACACCAATAAGGGTCAAGTTGACAGTCACTGGCGTCAGCTACTTTTTGACGTTGGTGATTTTATTTGGGCAGTGTTGACTCATGATCGCTTTCTTATTAGCGAATATTTCAAGCTCAGGGATCGAAAGATTTGGCCTTGTGAGATTCTGTAGAAGATTAATGATACTGCTTATCAGTTGCGTCTCTCTACCCATTTACGGACTTCGAACATCTTTAATGTGAAGCATTTAAGCACTTATTATTTTTTTTTTCCGATAATGATACCGTGAACTCGGGGATGAATTCTTTCCAAGTTGGTGTAACTAATGCTGGAGGATTAGAATCTGATGATGCTGAACTATCAGATAAAACGTTAATGACATTACAATACCATGCATTAGAGGATTGACATAAATATGGCGGTCATGGCAGTCATTGACATCTTCAGGAATTAGATGAGGGCTTCGAGATTCAGATGGCAGACCACCCCCTTCGGTTTCTAAAGTTCAGAAATACAGTCTTTTATGGTAGTAACTTTTATTTAAGAAGTAAATCTTTTATATTATTATGTAATAGGACGTTTTTACTAATTAGGATTTTATTTTCATAAATATAGGAAGTTTGTTACCTTTTAGGATTTTGTTTCTGTATTTTTAGCAATTCTGTTATGGCTTGGAAAGAAAGTTTTATCAATTGTAAAATTAGGCTTTGTGGTTGAGTTAGAGAATAACTTTGATTTTGATAAATATTATGGGCAAGAAAATTGTACCTTGTTAGGGTTAGGGTTTTGTGTTGGCAGACGGGGAAAAAAATTCACGAAGAATACATAATTGATTGATGAATTGAAGAGGGAAGAAGAACTCTTGAATCTGAAAACCTTGTTAGGGTAGCAAGGATTTAGAGAGACTTCTTGAGTGCTTCAAGTTTAGAGAGAATCTCCAAGTCTTCAGTTTATCCAAAAGTCTAAAAGTCCAAAGAGAGGTCCAAAAGTCCAAACTTCGAAAAGAGGTCTCTTCCCAATGGAATAGAAGGGATATTTATAAGGTTTTCTGAAGAATGATCATGTGCTAGGAACATGACCTTAGAGAAATTTCAGAAATACCCTTAGTTATCAGATCAATGCCTAGATCATCCTGCCCTTCTAGCCACTAATCCAATCCCTCAATCAATTCTTAAAATAATTGACTCCACGTGTCTTCTGTCTCGGGACACGTGGAAGATTATCTCAAGTCTTACTTCTTTATTTTTGGCTCTTTCGTCATTTCATTTAATCATAATGTGAACCCTAATTTATGCATTTAATTCAATTAGGTCAAGTGAACCCTAATTTACACCTGAGCCCATATTTTCTCCCTACACGAGAGTCGTGTCTTTGGAGTGACGACCGTGTAAAATATTTCAAGTCTTTGTATCATACTTTAATTTTTTATACAATCCGCAGAGCTCGATCTTGCCAGTATCGAAAACGAAAATCCTAGGAGAGGAAATCCCTTAGAGATCTCTCCTAGGATGTCTTGTAAATATTTTTATCAAATGTTGATCAATCTTTGTTTCGATTGGATGTAGTGTAGTTGAAACTTTTGACCACCAAGATTTGCAAGCATCAAAATAATGTGTTTGCCTTATATATTTCTCCAAGACGATTTAAACGATTGGGCAGGCTCCACCGGGACAACATTCTTTTCAGGTTGGACCCACTCTCTTTCAGCATATTAGTTATCACTAGGAAACAGTGTAATATGTTTTTGGGTGAATATTTTGTAACTGAGGAATAAAGACAGAGCGACCTAACTGATATAGGAAAAAGATACACCATGGCATTATATAATTTATATAGTATCACATAAATCTCCTCATAGCTTGCTCCCTCTTTTTCCTTCTCTTTTTTTGAAACTAAATCAAGATAAATTGTATATACAAATAAAATAAAATTTTATCAAATCATTCTTTATATTTTTAGAAACAAAAGCAAATTATTTTTTATATTTTTGAAACTAGATCAAATCATTCCCATTAATTTAGAAATAGAATATTTGTTTCCATAATTTATTTTGTTATTATTATTATTATTAGTACTATATATATATATATATATATATATATAAACTAGCCATAAAAGTAAAAAAAAATCAACACGAACTCTTAATTTTTTTTAACACATGGGGCTTGTGTAAAGTTGTACAATAAAAATCTTAAATTTTTTTGTAACAATATAGTATGACATTCTTTCTACATCAGCAAGGAGAAAAAAAATAGAGATTGGTCAATGGTATTCTAATTGATGAAAAGACTTAATTTGTGAAGCAGCTGACGTGAGTATGCATGTATTTATGCGTGAATGAAATTTAATTGCTTGATTAGAGCCATAAATTAACAAATTAGATTTTACTTCCTACGGTCATGAATATTGTTGTTCTCAAAATCTTTAAGAAAAAAATTAAATTAGCGAAAAAAATTAAACACTTTATAAGGCAGGAACACTTTCCTCCATTCTCCTTTTGAAGCCAAAATAACTTCACATCGCGATTGAGAAGGTCTTAGGAAGAAAGATACCAGGAAATGCTTTATCCCTTCACTGATATACATATTATCTCTGATGCGTGAAGTAGCCAACCTCATGATTACGTTGCCTTTGATTGTTGTTCTGAAGCACTTTTTTTTAAATTTTTTATGAAAATCAGTAAATAAGGTGTTATATGTAATAATTACTGTTGACATAATTTCTTCTTTGTATGGTGTAGCTTTTTCCATTCTATCAATCTTGCAATATGTATTGATCAACGCATTTGTCATACATAGTCTCTTCTCCTCTTTGGACCATTAATTAATTCTACAACTCTGCATGTTTCTTTGGATTTCCCCTCCATAAAGCAAGAATTTATCGAGACATTGAATGTTAATATATTAGGACAAATGCCGTAATGTTATGGTCGTGTTGGTTTTCTGTTTGAGTAATTCTTCGGGACTTTCATATTTTTTTTCTCTTCAGGTGATTGTAGTATTTCTTTTCCGGACCATTTCACCTAACAGGATTTTGGCTTAAATAGTTTCAAAGAAAAGGCAACATCACAGTGAGAAAACATTTATTCCAGGTCATTTTAACAAGGATCTTGGCACGGATATTATCAAAGAAAAGGCAACACCGCAACGATGAAGTATTTATTCAGGCCATTTCACCTTAACAAAGATCTTGGCTCAGATATTCTCAAAGAAAAGACAACACTGCAACGAGGAAGTATCTATTCCAGGCCATTTCACCTTAATAAGTATCTTGGCTTGGATATTCTCAAAGAAAAGAACACAACTTTTTTTTACACAGTGAAGCTGCATTCATTCCAAGCGGTTGATTTAACGAGCAAAGATAAGTTAAAGGTAAAAGGGGAGCTCCTTAGGTGGCCAAACCCTAGGGGGGGCAAACCTAGTGGCCTCCTCCTTCACATTTTTTTCGTTGTTCCTTTACCCTTTTTTATTTGAATTGCTTCTAATGTTCGTGCTCTTTTTTGCTTCTTCTTTTAGGTGATTTCAATCTTTCTTTTGTTTTCTGAGCCCCGTTACCTTCATCGTATCTTGATTTTTCCCTTGGATCATAAAGAAAGATTGACATTTTCTATGAGAAAATGTAGACTTATGATTGTACAGCTTTTCTCCCTTCAGAGAAAGAAGGCTTGTTTCTATATGTTGTGGCTTGCAGAGATTTGGGTGAATTTCCCCATTTCGATCGCATTCCCCATATATACATAAAGAAACAACAATACCCTTTCAATCCCCTTCGCTCCTTGTCCGTTTCATCCAATCGCATTCAGTGATAGCAGCATTGGACCGATGAGGTCTTCAAAAGTTCTAATTATGTGGATATACTAGATAGGGCTGGCATTCTTCGTTGCATTCATATTTATAGGGATCTTCGGATCCAACAGGATCATTATGCTCATACCATGTTGATTTCACGTTGGTGCTCCTCTACATTCACATTCGTTACTGCTTAGGGGAAATTCACCCATACTCTATAGGATGTCTATGCCATCTACCAGTAAGTTTCTCTTTACATGTCCTCTAAAAATATTGAGTATGTTACATACTTGACAGAAGCCTTAAGGCAGGCTTCCATTTACACCTCGCGATTTAAGGGTGATATACTCCTTCCAAAATTTGAGACCTCCAGGAGACAGAAATTTAGGTCATATTTGAAACCTAACTTGTACTTGGACTCACATTTGTTTTCCCCCTGCACGTGAGTCATGTCGTTGGTGGGACGACCGTGCAAAATATTTGAAGTGATCATTTTGGGAATTGATCAATGAGCTATGAGAAGTCAAAGGTAAGAAGGGAGAGTCTCCCTAGGTATTCAAACCCTAGGGGTCTAACCCTATATGGTTTCGTCTTTTTCTTCATTTTTTTCATTTTTCTTCTTTTCTGCTGAATTTTGGGCATCTCCTAGCTTGGTTCCCACATATACTTGGTCGAATACATATTCACAGAGCCCTCCTCTAGACCTTCTTGTTAGATCATCTTGCGAGCCTTATTCTTGAAATGAACAGTCTCTCTCTATTCTTTGCGTGTAGAGGATTTTGATAGGTTTAGTTGCGAGGTTGATAACTTCCTTATCCTCTATGGGCCTTGACATGTCTCCCTTCCGTGACAGGCTGTATCTCTTTACTTCCAGTTATCATGTTGTTTCATTTTGTTCGGATGTCACTTCACGTCATCATGAGAATGAATTACTTTATGTAGAGCTTTAGGAGCTTCAAGATGTCATGGATAAATTAAAGATCAAGCTTCGGGAAATTGAGTCAGCTGCCCCAGACCTTGAGGAACTGGTAACTTTAAATATGAAGGTTCCGAATACCGCCATTGTCGACTTGGAGTCTTTAGTTATGCCCTATCTTCAGTTCGACATGTCACTGCCTTTAGATCATGAACTTCCGTAGTTTTTTCATTACTGTATCAGAAAATTCATTTACATATATTTCATTCATCATAATAAAGTTTCTTTAGCCTTATTGATTGCTTTTAATTTGATTTTTTCCTTCAGACCCAATGTTTAACATTGATTTCAAAGTTGTTCAAATTAATATTCCAAGACAACAATAGCCAATAGGCATAATAAAAGAGCAAACATGAATTTTATTAAAGAAAATAATTTTTTTTAATTTCTCGCAAACCAACACTTGAATCCATATTTTTTTAACAAATCAGAAAATTATTCAATTATGAGTGAATGTTTGAAATTTTATTGATAATCAGATTGCTTTTAACCTAAAACATAATGTTTCATATTTCTATAAAAATAATAAATCTTGCTTTTGTCGTAGAAAGCATAACGTTCACCGCTTTTAGAGATAAAGTGTAACCTTTTTTCGGGGCTGAGGGCTTATACTCAGGTGCCTCGATTATTTTGAAGTTGAAAGTATAACTTTTATGATCTGAGGACTTATATTTAGGTGCCTCAATTACTTTTGAAGTTGAAAGTATAATTTTTTTTTATCTGAGGACTTATAGTTAGGTGCCTCGTTCACTTTTAATGATAAAGTGTAACACTCGAGTGCCTCGTCACTTGGGTCATCCAATTTCTTGGCAAGTTCATTTTATGAGGACTTGACCACCATTTAGAGTGGACCACCATCTTGGGTAGATTTTTAATCCATCAATTCTAGTGCCTTCTCCCTTCGTCATCCAGTTTCCTAGGAAGGGATACTCTTGAGGACTTAAACCACCATTTTTGGTAGAACACCATCTTGGGTGAATTTTTGATATTCTCATCTTTATAGTTCAGAGATATTTTGATGGTAAAATATATATTTGGGTTGCCCATCGTCTTTACTTTCGAGACTGCACCATGGGTAATAGTGGTGCACGTTTCTTTTCCTTTGTGATTTGGTAGTAGCTGGTCATGCACACTGCTTTTTTTCCACAGTTTAATTTCTCCGATCGCCAGCTTCGCATGGTATATCCTCCGTAAATTATAACAGTCCATAGTAGAATGTTCTGCGTAGGTATACATAGAAGTTCTGTCTTTTTTTCATCTCTTCCGTCATAACAAACCAGAGCCTTAGAGGTTTCACCACTACGTGCTCAACCCATTATTCATACAGACCCTTGAATGCCTTCTCACTGCATGTAATAGCCTTCGAAACTGGATTTATTGCATATTTATCCCTAGATTTCAGCTGCTCCGATCAAAATTTCTCTCATTCTTCTCCCTCTTACCCTCTTGTGGTTTTGATTGAGGATCTGCCAAGGCCACGATTGTGGTCCTCTTACCATTCCATGTAACTATCGCATGGCAGGTGGGCAATGTCATAATTCCTCCCAAGTCTTGTGCAAAAGATGAAAGGGTCGCAAATGAATCACAAGCCTTTGTAATGAGATGGGGCTTAAAGGCATCTAAAGCACCATTGTTGCATATGCTCACCAAATCTTTTCTTCAATTAGCTCTACTATGTCTACATAAACTGACAGCTCCTCGTTCGGCTTCTGCTTGAATCGAATGAGCTCTACAATAATTACATGTTTCTGCATATAGAAAATTTTCTTAAAAAATTTTAATTTTAGATCATCTCAATCATGGACTGATCCCTTCTCCAAATTGTAGTACCAACTGATGGCACAATCTGTCAAAGTCTTATTGAATTCCCTCATCAACAATTTGTAATTGTTCACTTCATCATAACCCAACCATGGAGTCATTGACTCCACAAACCTGCCAATATGTTCCCTGGCATTTCCTTTCTTCCCATTGTATTTTGGAAACTGCAGGGGATGCTCAATATATCTTGGCGGGTAAGGTTGTCTCTGAATATGGGTGGGGTAGGGTAGAGTAAAGTCTAACTCTGAAGGTCGAGATGTCTGCTTGCAAATTTGATTGATCACATCAATCATATCATCCTTCGTCACGTACTGGCTTATGATACGGACCTTTGTTCTGTTGTGATGTATTTCTGCATTGGCGGTGTGTATGGTAAAAAGATCGGTTGACGCACACTTGCATCGTGCAAAGCTTGCGTTGGTTGTACTTGTTGGCTCATTTGTTGGGCATGGATTGAGATGGTTCGTACCTGCACTTGTGAAAATGTTGGGAGAGTAGTCAGGATGTTGTTTATGTGATTATAGCTTTCTTTCAATTCTAGGGTTCCAAGATGATGAGGGGAATCGATTGATTCTCTGTTAATGGAGGTGCAGCCTGATTCTCTTTATTATTGTTGTTGTTGTTATCCTCCATTCCTATTCGTTCCTCCAGCGAACTGCCTGGATACATGGCCTTGAAAGTGGGGATTTGCATCAATTGCTGGTGAAAATTCACTATTTCTTCTTGCTTCCTTTGCATCTCCAGCATCATAGTCATAATCATTCCTTATCCTTCTCGTGCTTCCTTCAATGCCTTGAGCATCTCTAGTTGTACAACATTTGTCTGCTCTCCACCTACTTCCTTACCTTGCCTTCCTGTTCATGTCTGCCTGACATTCACTTGTTGTTGATCATACATGTATGGTGATGTTGAACTTCCTTCTGAAGCGTCTTTAAGGATAGGTTGATCGAGATCCAGATTTGCGCATTGGAAAGAATGATTTTCTTGCCTTGGAACTGGATTCGGTGAAGTAATGCTCGTTATTGGTGAAACTCTTCCCGTAGTTCTCCCACTTCGAGTTATGGGCATACCTTTCACGAATTCTACATCTCCCCAACAGAGTCGCCAAAGAAATGTCGGAAAAAAATTGTACCTTGCTAGGGTTAGGGTTTTAGGTTGGCTGAGGATGAGAGAAATCCATGAAGAGTACAGAATTGATTGATGAATTGAAGAGGGAAGAAGAATAGGTGAGCGATTACTTTGACACGTGGCATAACTCTTAGAATCCAAAAACCTTGTTAGGGTAGCAAGGATTCAAAGAGCCTTCTTGAGTGCTTCAGGTTTAGAGAGAATCTCCAACTCTTCATTTTCTCCAAAATTCCAACAGTCCAAAGAGAGGTCCAAAGTCCAAAATTCGAAAAGAGGTCTCTACCCAATGGAATGGAAGGGGTATTTATAAGGTTTTCTGGAGAGTGGTCATGTGCCATGCACATGACCTCGGAGAAATTCTAGAAATACCCTTAGTCATCAAAGTAATGCCCAGATCATCCTGCCCTTTTAGCCACCAATCCAATCCCTCAATCAATTCCCAAAATGAGTCGCCTCCACGTGTCTTCTGCCTAGGGACACGTGGAAGATTCTCTCAAGTCTTGCTTCTTTATTTCTGGCTCTTTCGTCTTTTCATTTAATCATAACGTGAACCTTAATTTGTGTATTTAATTCAATTAGGTCAAGTGAACCCTAATTTATACTTGGGCCCACAAATATAATTTACACATTAGAGAGATTTCTCTGTGTTTTTGGTGAACTTCTTGTTCCTTTGCTTGTGAATTTATTTGTTTACCTAGCCCACAGGATAATTGTAATTATGTAAATAAGCACACCTAGAGGGGGGGTGTCTATGTTAGAAACGATCAACAATATCAAATTTTAATTTTTTTTTCATTTATAGGCTTAAAGCAAACACCTTAATATATAATGCAGACATGTAATACAAGGTGTGTGGATTAGTTCAATATGAGATCCAACATAAAAATGATATGCATAATACTTCAAAGACAGAATGAAATACTTGAATTAACAAAGCACACACATTAGAAAACCATAGACAACTATATTTTTTATGTGGTTCAATTATGCCTTTAACCTCTAATGGCTTAATCCACGTCCAATACCAACCAGTATTGGAGACTCTTTTTATTAAATAAACTTCAATTTAAATACAATAAAGATTACTCCCTATTCAAATGAAGCTTTCCACTGCAATGGACACCTTTGCCCCTTTTCCACCACTGCAACATTTCTCATCAATGAGACCTTTGCACCTTTATAACATTGAAAGCTTCTTTTGAACAAAACCTAACCACTATTGGATCGATCAAGTCAAACAAGGCTTGAACTAAAATTTAATACAATGAATATTGATTACAATAAGCTTTTAATTTTCAGTTGAAAGAAATTAACAATACAATGAGTAGTTGAAAATAGTTTGAAAGCCTTTTGATTAATCAATGTAATATGGATGCTATAAGCTTCAAGAGACCTGCATTTTTTAAGCCGAAGAGGAAAAGTATATATAATAATAGAAAACAACAGCTAAAAGAAAAGAGTTGTTAGTATAAAGATTAAGTCCAACTGAATAATCCCGTGATAATAGCAAATTGTTTACCCAACAGATATGACAAAATCTCCTTAACATCTATTTAAAATATAAAGTATCAAAAGCATATTCAATAACATAATATAAGGAGAGAAATAGTCCAAGTGAAATCCTCAACAGTTTGCCCAATCAAGTTGGTATTCCTTACAAGACTCCTAATAATATAACATATCTTTATTTGATTCAAAACAGGATATATATATATATATATATATATATATATATATATATATATATATATATATATATATAAAGGAAATATTTCGCAAAATAACATTTTTAATCAACTAATGGACTATTAATCAATTTGGGCTAACAAATAAATTAACTTATAATAAATTAAATCAATCCAAATAATTTTAACAAAATCCATTAAACTGAATATAAACCCAATAATATTGTCGTCATTAAAATCATAAACCAACATTCTCCCCCTTTTTGATGATGACAATATATAATGTCATTTAATATATATGATTCCTCTAAATCTATAACCCCCCCCTAAATTTATGCATATAAATGAACAATAAATAATACGAGCATATAAACTATCAATATATCCAGTAACATATCCATCATAAAACAAGTATGATTAAGCCAATCTCACCCCCTTTTTCATTATCAAAAAATAATAATGAAACTATGCATATTAATCATTAAGCACAAGTGAATTATAGCAAATCATTACCCATATTTCTCTCCCCTTTTTCATCGACAAAAAATTATATGAACATACCGTTGTGATTTGTTACCTATATATCAATATTGTTTTTACCACAGTAGGCTTGATAGTGTAGCTTTGGATTTTGGATTTTCTTAATCAAACCTCTTCAAAAGCTCTTCTTTTGTTCATCCCAATGTTAAGGTTTTTAATGCTCAGGGTTGGAGGATGATTTCTCATAATTCGGAATGATTTAGGAAGCCTGACATTAGACATTTATTCCTCAGGTTCGGTCTCTAGCATGTCATGTTCTGCATCTAAATGTTGATATCGTTTTTCTTCTAAATCAGACGGTCTATTTTGTAGGTGTCTGCATATATGTGTTTTATACTAAAACGGGCATTTTAGGATGTCTGATTTCATCTATTTTTTCCTTCTGATGCAGACGGCTTAAGCTGTTTGGATTAAGCTGTTTGCTTTCTGAATTCTAGATCCTTTAACTGTTTTCCTGCAAAGTCTCCATCCTCTTCTTTTGATAGATCAATGTTAAATTTATCAAATAAAAAATTAACATATTCGTCAACCTTTTATCAAGATTATCGTGTGTATTAAATATGGAGCATTTAGCACAATAAAACCTTTAGAATAAATGATGTTATGAACCCTTGTAATGAAAAATCTATATATCTATTTAAAAAACAACATGAGGTACTTATAGATTTCGCCAAATAGTTTATAAGAAACTTACTCACTTCAAAGTACAGAACTCTCCATCTCCTTTTTGACCTTGAGACATCTAAAAAGTAAACAAATAGTCTCTACCTTTTTGGTACCCAAATCTTCTTGGGTCCTTTTGGGTTAGTAGCATAAAAATCACATTTCTTTACCCAAATTTGTTTAATTTTAATTTTATTAAAATTAGAATCAAAATGACCTTTAGAACCACATTTTTTACAAGTAACAAACGGTGAACAATAAAGTGGCTTAATCCTCGATTTACTATTAATCATTCTAATATTATCATTAGTTCTATTTTCCACATTTTAATAAGAATATACCCAATTCCATGTTTATCAAGACTAGACCTTTGTGCCCTTAACATAACATTTAGGTTCTCTTCTCATTGCACAAATTTAGCGAGATCATTTTTTAAAGATGTTATTTCTGCATTTGTTACATTATTATCATGTTGCACATTCATCATTTTTTCATCATTAAAAGCATTTATGAATACATCTCTCATTTTCAAATTTTCTTTAAATTTTTTTTTTTCATTTTAAGGTATTCATTTTCTTTTCTTTCTTCAATAAGTGACTCAACATCATTCATTAGCTCCTTTACACAGTTCTTAAAATAAGCACTTTTCTTTTTAAGCTTTAATTTTTAATTTTTTAAAGCAAGATAATCAGATGTAATTATGTAAATAAGCACACCTAGAGGGGGGGGGGGTTAATAGGTGTCTAAGGTAGAAACGATCAATAATGTCAAATTTTAATTTTTTCAGTTACAGGCTTAAAGCAGAAACCTTTATATATAATGCAGACAGGTAACACGAGGTGTTTGGATTAGTTCAATATGAGATCCAACATAACAACGATATGCATAATATTTTAAAGACAAAATGAAATACTTGAATTAACGAAGCACAAACATTAGTAAACCATAGACACCAAGATTTTTACATGGTTAAATTCTGCCTTTAACCTGTAATGGCTTAATCCATATCCAATACCAACTGGTATTGGACACTCTTTTTTCTAAATAAACTTCAATTTAAATACAATAAAGATTACTCCCTATTCAAATGAACCTTAAGCTTTCCACTGCGATATAAACCTATGCACCTTTTACACCACTGCAACCTTTCTCATCACTGAGACATTTGCACCTCTACAACCTTGAAAGCTTCTTTTGAATAAAACCTATCCACTACTGGATCAATCAACCAAACAAGGTTTGAACTAAAATTTAATACAATGAATATTTATTACAATAAGCTCTTAATTTTCAGCTGAAAGAAATTAACAATACAATGAGTAGTTGAAAATAGTTTGAAAGCCTCTTGATTAATCTGTGTAATATGGATGCTATAAGCTTCAAGAGACTTGCCTTTTTTTAAGCCGAAGAGTAGAAGTATATATAATAATAGAAAACAACGACTATAAGAAAAGAGCTATTAGTATAAAGATTAAGTCCAGCTGAATAATTCCGTGATAATAACAAGTTGTTTACCCAACGGATATGACAAAATCTCCTTAACATCTATTTAAAATATAAAATATCCAAAGCATATTAAATAGCATAATATAAGGAGAGAAATAGTCCAAGTGAAATCCTCAACAGTTTTCCCAATCAAGTTGGTATTCCTTAAAAGACTCCTAATAATATAACATATCTTTATTTGATTAAGAATAGGATATATATATATATATATATATATATATATATATATATATATATATGGGCTATATGTATATACACAACTGTGTATTACACAGTAAGGCAATAGCGACGGGTTTTTTTGGATTTGGCGACGGTTTACCCATCGCCATAGCCCAGAATAGCTATGGCGACGGGTTCACCAGTCGCCATAGCCCAAAAAACCGTCGTCAAATCCGACTGTGTAATACACAGCTGTGTACATACATTTTTCCCTATATATATAAATATATTAAGGAAATATTCTTCAAAATAACATCTTTAATCAACTAATGGACTATTAATCAATTTAGGCTAACGAATAAATTAACTTATAATAAATTAAATCAACCTAAAAAATTCAACCAAAATCCCTTAAACTGAATATAAAGCCAATAATATTGTCATCATGAAAAGCATGAACCAACAATAATCTTTATTGTGCCCCGCGTCAGCTCATCTCGTTTATAAATGAGCCGAGTTCATACACAAGATTTCAATCTCGTTTAAAACTCGGCATGACTTGGCTCGTTTAATTTTTAAACGAGCTCGAGCTTGACAAACCAAAACTTTGCCCATTTATAGACCTAGAAGCGATAATTTGTTTGAGGAAAAATACATAATAATGAGTTATTATTCGTTTTTTTTCCTTTCTTTGTTTTTTTCTTTTTTTGTGTTAGGTGTTGATGAGTGGGTTTTATACCTACGAATCGGCTTCTGATTTGGACATAAACAATGTTGATTCTTTCTATAGCTGTTCATTTTCATTTGTTTTGTGTTTAGGATTGCATTATGTGGCATGGTGGTATAATGTCTGCGTTATGGAGAGACTTTGCATGCAAAAGGCAAGAAATCAGCACTGCAGAAGCACCCCTCGCTGGGGCTGGCATATTTATGAAGAAAAACCCCACCGGGGAGGGGGTACCTTTGTTAAGAACATAAGCACCCCCCGCTGGGGCGGGTCTTTATAGCAAAAATACCCCCTGCCGGGGCAAGGGTACGGGGAGAGATAAGGCTTTCTACTTGGATTAGAACTATGTAGATGCGTGGATGGAACAATTTGGCATGGATTAGGACTATGTTGGGCATCGTGTTATCAGTCTTATACATGACTTACATTTAGACAACACATTACAATAGAGATCAATTACACCAATCAATCAATTCAACTTTGAGCCTTAATTTTCAGATAAGAACATTAAAGGAGAGCAAGGAAGGTCAAGATCACAAAGATTACAGAATTGAAGGCGAAGAAGGGTGGTTTTGTAACTATTCTATTTCTTTAATTGGAAATTTTTAATTGGGATGATGGATTCTCTACTTATTTCAATTTTTAATTTATCTATGATGAACTAAATTCCTTTTTAGGCTTGCAATTGATCTTTAGTGTTGAACAATGATTGTTATGCCTTAATTTCAGTTTAATAATCTATCAATTCAGTTTATCTAATGTGATTTGCGCTTTAATTTATGAATTGTTTGATCAACAATTCTATGTGGATATTTATATGGACTCGAGAGAAGATGTATGAATCAAGACCTAATCACTTTAGCACGTGTTCTTGAATTATTTATTTTAATGGAATCTTGATGAATGTTTAGGATAGAGATATACCTAACATCACATGTAATCGTGTAAAGAACTTGGGATTTAAACATTCTTTGATTTTAATTCACATAAGGATATAGTGAATTAGTTAATTAGGGTGTTTGACTTAATTCTATCAAATTGTGGATTTAAGTTAATACGGTGTTAGTGCATCGAGAGATAGCTAATTCTACTTGAGTATCCTTGATTAATAAATTGAGATAGTAAGTTAAACTGGAATAAGGTGTGATAATTGGAGTGAAACTTAAAGTGAAGTTGTAAACCGAGCCCCACTACCATCCCTAACAAATCAGAAGCCTAGAAATCAAAATTTTTCAAAGAAGGTATAAACCCTAACTTGAAAATCTGTCCAATGATTCCATGTTAGATGTTATGTTTGAGTGTTAGAATATGTTGTTTATGATGTAAATAGATGATCTGGGTTGATAGATGTTAGATCCATAACATCTATAGGCTCAGATTTGATGTTCTTTAAAATTTGGAAAACTAAAAAAATATGGTCTGACAATGAATGTCAGTGGCCATAGATCTCGGTATGATCTGTATTTTTGGTGTTTTAATGTTTGATCGTGTAGTATGTCATGAGATCTTTATTCTAGTTTTTGAATCAAAGTCAGAGCATGAACCAATTGTAAGTTATTCAAGGTCAAAGTGCGTTGACCGGCCATGACCGGGCGTTTCTGGGTAACCCAGAACCGGCTTGACAGCATTTTAAACCGGCTAGATCTTTCAGTTTATTGATGTTTTGTTGTTGTTGTTGTTGTATCTAACTTGTAGTCTGGTATTTGAAGTCCATGTTTATGCCTTAAAATTTCCTTAACATTAAACGAATCGATTTTAGTGGCTGGTCAAAGTAGGTAGCTTGATCACGGATCCGGTTTTCTGGGCAACCCAGAAAACCTATGAACACAGTTTCTGACATGCTTTGACCGGTCAGGATCTATCGATTCTCTTGATGTTTGGTTGATGTTTTGTAATAGATCTCTTAAGTTACATGTTTTCTACAACCTAAAATTGATATATCACAAAAAGATCAATAGAATTGTAAGTTGTGGAAGCTCAAAACTAGCCAGTCGAACTGTTCTTCATTTCTGGGTAACCGAGAAAATGAAGAACAACTCTGACAGCTTGTTCATGGCTCCAGATCTCCTTTGTTGTGTGTTGTTTGGCCATGTTTATTGTTGGAACGTGTAGTCTTGTATTTGTACTACATTATATGACCATCAACATGTCCAGAAACAAATTGATCAGCGTTTAATCAATGGTCAAAGTAGCACCCACGAAACTGCCTTATGAATGCTCAAGAACATGAAGAACACCTATAGCGACAGTTCTGTCACTATAGGTGGCCTTTAGTGACAGACAGTGTTTTTTAATTAATTTATTTTCCAAAAATTAATTATTTTAATTAAATAAATAGAAAAAAAATAGTTTTTAATTATTAAAAATACCAAAAAAATTATTAAAAATTATTTTAAATTCTGAAAATTAGTGTTTAATTATTTTAAGTATATTTGATAAATATTTAATATTTTTGAAATATTATTTGTATTTAATTTATTTAATTATAATATTAAATAAATTAGTTAAAAATGATTTTAATACTTGAAAAATCATTTAAAATTATATTATGATATAAGAAAATATTATAAGTTATTTTTAATGACTTTTAATATTTCATGATAAATTTCATTAACAAATTAATATTAATGATCATTAATTTATTTACCAAATGAATTAAATAAATTAATTAAAAATGATTTTAATATATTAAAAATCATTTTAAATAATAATAAAGTATTTAAAAATATTTTAAGTTATAAAATGTAACTTTCAATATTTAAAGGTAAATTTCATTAATTAATTATTATTAATGATATTAAGGTTATTTAATAATTATATTAAATAATTAAGTTTAAAAATGATTTTAACATTATAAAAATTATTTTAAATAAAAGTAAAGTGTTTATAGATATTTTAAGTTATAAAATATAACTTTTAATATTTAAAAAATAATTTCATTAATAATTTAATATTAATGATTATTAATTTATTATTAATGATATTAAATTTATTTAATAATTATATTAAATAAATAGTTTAAAAATAGTTTTATTAATTTAAAAATCATTTAAAAAGGATATAAATGAATTAAAAATATTTTAAGTTATAATAAATGACTTTTAATATTTTGATAAATAACACATTAATACTTTAATATTAATGATAATTATTTAAAAATGATTTTAATTGTTTTAAAAATTATTTAAGGGTATTATTAATAATTTAAAAGTATTTTGAGTTATTATAAATAACTTTAACATTTTGGAAATGATTTCATTAATAGTTTAATATTAATTAAATATTAATGATAATAGAATTGTTTAATATTTAAATCATTTAATAATGATTCCGATGTTTGAAAATTTATGATAAATTATAATAAATATTTTAAAATTATTATAAGTTATTTAAAAATAATATGACTGATACTTACTGACATTGAGTTACAGAATAGTGTCATAGACTCAATAATTACCCGATAAAGCTGTCGGTATCCCGACATATTTCAAAAATTGATCTGGACTTAGATAATTTAATTAGATATGTGATTATTTGTGATTCAATGGTTGTTAAACATGGGTAATAATGTGATTAGGTTATGTGTTGATTGCGAAATGCAGTACTATGTGTTATAATATATTGTTCTAATTGAACGAATGATCTGATTAATGATTGGTCGTGATATAAACGATAAAACTAAGTTGTGAACTATAAGCAACGCATCAAGCAAGTATCTTACCTTTGCATTTTCTTTATGCAATGGACATGAGTAAGAATATTTATGAATTATATTATTAATGTATATATTATTAACCTTATATTATATACGTTTATTGATTATCAACATGTTAGTATATGGCAATTCAGATATATATATATATATATATATATATATATTCTGTTCGTTAATTTCTATAAATGGTTATACAAGTGTGCCCACTTGGATAATCATTGTATTTAATCACATGTTGATATACCTTTGTCAATTACCCGTATATATATATATATATATATATATATATATATATATATATATATATATATATATATATATATTGAATTATAGATTATTGTTGAACAAAATAAAACCTTTGATTTAGAACCCAGAAAAGTATGAAAATCCCTACACGGGAAAACTGTTTATGCACCCAAGGTGGACAGAGTGAACGATACCCTCATTCTTGCATGTAGTATTGATCAAAGCATGACATAACGACCGACTGATCACCCCCGTGCTCGTAAATTATGACGGTTTGCAGATGAATTTTTGTTTAACCTTTTCAAAAATGAAAACAATGTTCATAGCATGTCACCATAACCCCAATTATAGTCAATATGTAGTTTCAAAAATTTGAAAGAGAATTGTTATGTTCTTATTATGGGTTCAGATTACTTTACAACTATTGACTTGTTGTAGAAGGGTAGTACAAAGAAAACATTTAAATTCTTTCAGCTTATATATATAAATGTTATTACTTGCTGGGAACTTAATTGTTCATCCTTGCTTAATTTAAATGTTTTTAGCTAAGTGTGAAGAACCAGAAAGCTCATGCAGAAACAAATGAAAAGGAAAGCTAACCAAATATGATTTGTGGTATTCTATGTAATAGTTTGAGACTATTAAGACAATGATATATATATATATATATATATATATATATATATATATATATATATATATATATATATATATATATATATATATATATATATTATCTATCATGCTATGTAATGAATGTAATAAAGGTTAAGTACTTGGGAGCTAGACTCTTATAATTATGTAAATTAAGTTTGATATTTATATTATTGTTATTATTATTAGTATTATTCCGCTCATAGAAATGGTATCGTGAAGCACAGAGTTTGGGTTTCAAGTACCCAGATTTGGGGGCTTTACAGGTCGGTATTAGAGTTTAGGGTTAAAAACCTTAGGTGGGATAGACCTTAGGCTATAACCTTAGAACAGAGGAAAACGTTGAAAATGTAAATAACTCATATATTGTTTAAAAAGAGATGAATTGAATAAATTCATCGTCAAACAAAATAAAAGATAACTTATATAAAACTCTTAATTGTTGTGTGTGTATATTATATGCTAATCAGGATAATTTATGTGTGTTAATGTCTGGTGGAAAAGGCTTGTTTTATGCATATAGCATGAAGAAGGGTCAAACCCATACACCCGAGCTGATATCGAAGCCAATAGCTAAAATGGAGGCTCATAATGAAAATAACTCGAATGATGTGGTTATTATAGAAAAAGTAGTACCAAATCCGGAGATGGTGGAACTGACAGATAGTGATTCAGACACTAAAGCTGAAGCTGATCAAGCATCAACGGAGGTGCAGAATTTGAGGAACAAGGATTTTTCTCTAGAAAGGCTGTGGGAAATAGAAAAGTTGTTAAATAGTCAATTGCGTTAAGCATTAATAGAAACAATGGAAAAACAAGATAAGCTTAAAATCCAAATTGATTAGATGGGAGCCACAAGTAACACATCGTGTGCAGCTCCGAACAAGAAGGGGAAAAGAAAGATAGCAGACCATGACTTAGGAAAACTCGATAAGAAGAAAGGGAAAAGAATATGTTATCTTTGCGGCTTTGAGGGACATACCACTCTGTATTGTCCTGACTATAAACCAGAAGCAAGTTTTATCTGTAGGATTGAAGGTCATCAGGCAAAGAGTTGTCCAAGGAAAAAGGCGTAGCGAATAGATAGTATAGGTTCTGTGGTGTAGGCGTGTTTAATGTAATATGTGTGTTTAGTATATATGTGTAATGTATTATTCTAAAACTTTTATAATGATCAAGTTTGTAAATCCCGACTTTTGTAGTCACAGAGGGATAATTGATGTTTAAAGCTGTATGTGTTATGCTATGTAAAATATTCGCTAAATGAATATAAATCTAAGTTGAGAAATGAAACAATTTTAATATGATAAACGTATGCGATAAGATTTAGAATGTAAGTTAAATTTATGATTTTAATTAATCAGAAAATGTCGCCAAGACGTCGAACTCGAAATTAAAGGGCAGAAGAATCTGTCAACAACGTTGAGGGACAACAACAAGTAGACCCGATGCATAACTTCACGAACATGGTAGCTCAGGCTATGTAACATGGAATACCAGCCGCAGGGAACCCGCCGGACAACCGCTTGGCGAACTTTAAAGATTTCAAGGCCGTGGGACTGCCTAAATTCAAAGGTACAACTGACCTTGTTGAAACCCAAAATTGGGTCAAATAGATTGAAAAAGCATTCCTGGTAACTAGGGTAGCTGAATGGCAGAAGACTGATTTTGTCACTTACATGATGAAGGGGGAGGCAAACTTTTGGTGGGAAGCGAATTAGGCGAAGGCAAGAGAAGGTGTAATTACATGGGACATGTGTGACACCCCCAAATCCTGGTACTTCATTTTCTCATGATTCGGTGTTCACTTAATGACAACATTCATTTCTAACTACCCAATTATAATAAAATTGAATAATCAAAAACTGCCCATACAGGATTAAACATAAATAAAAATCTCCCAGGTTATCTAACCTTTAATTACAAACATTCAAATAGGGAAAATAAAATAAACTTCATTACAATCTTTAAACCAAAGTCTGAAAATAAAACTATCTAATCTATTACGAGTCTTCAGTACTTGTTCATCTTTTCTTTTCCCTTACTGGTGCTAGGTACGTCACCAGTTTCAACTTTAGATGTAAGAAATTTTACAGGTAAGAGTGAGGAAACAAGGCCTACTTGAAATAACAACAAATAAAACTTTAAACTTTTACATCAATGGACAATATTAGGCTTAATAGAACTGAATAATATATTCTATTAACTTTCTGAAAATTATAACATTCACTGAGTGTCTAATGACCACGAATCATGTCCACAGTTATAAGTAATCTTTCAACTTTAACTTTAACAGTCATAAGACTATAAGGACTCCACGTACTTAGGGGGATCAACCCTTCGTACAATGTATTGTGCACAACCATTTCAACGCTAAGTGTAAACCTCTATTAAAAGATTTGTTCATCTCATTATTTAGAATACAAGTCCGCACAAAAGTAAGTTTAGTTTGGATACATTACAGGGTAATTTAGAACTCAACGGTAATCAACTAAGGATTAGTTAATTACAAAAGAAATAACTGTAAGCTATGGAATAATCATAATTGAATTAATATTTGTAAATTAACATTATGCTTTAGGAATAAACTAATAGCATAAGCCTTGAATATCATAACATTCAAGGTTATTGAGAATTTAGGTACTAAACGTGCATAATGAATAGTAATTTGAAAGATAGAGTTGTTCAATACTAGAATATTAAGGTACAACAACTCGCTTGCTAAATCACAAGTTACATATTAAAGAACTTGCTCAATAATAAAATATAAGATTTGGAATACTTGTATTCTCATGAACCAATAGATACAAGAGCTTTATATATAATAAACAATCTATCTCCACGAAAGTATAGAGTTAGCTACTTGCATAATTGAAATGGAATCAAAAGTAATAATGTGCTCAACGAAGTTAAACATGTACAACAAAGTTTTAGAGTTAAAAAACTTGCCTTTAGCACAAGCTAAACCTTACAACTTGAATCAATACCCTATACATATGTCATCATGACATAATTAGTCATTACAAACATTTTATATCTATATAAACATAATGTATACGTCATGTAGGTTAAATTACAAATTCACATAATCAAACTACGTTAATACTAATTAACTCTTGATAACATGCTCATTCATAGTTTAATACTACTGAAATCATCATTTAACATTCATATTATTAACAAATAACATTTATTTTCAAAATTTGTATACTTAAACAAAACTGTCAGAACCTACTGCTAACTCGCGCTGCGGCGCCACAGTTTACACTGTGGTTCGCGCTGCTGCAATGAATTGGCGCTGCGACTAGGGTCACAGGCCATTTGTTGGCGATGCGGCGTGGCGCCGGCGCTGTGGCGCGAGATTTGTACTGCTGGGCCGTGCTGCGGTGCCAGACTCCAGAATCTGGCGACCACGCTCGGCAACAGTATGAACAAAAGTCAAATTGGCCTAAAAGCTCGAATCTAATAGACTGATTATCATGTAATACACATATAGACTTCATATAAACATATTATGAAGACTTTAACATGTTTATACTCATAAAATAATACAAACCTCAAAGTTACAACACCCAATTTCAATGTTTTTGGTAAAACTCCATTGTTGACATTTTTAATGAAATTCAACACAGTGATTTTATTTTTCAATCAAAACAGAAATTTCAAAACATCATAGTTATGATTATACATACTCTATCAATTTCTATAATCAAATTATCAATCTAACAACTAATTAAACCTTAATTTCTATTTTAAATTAAGTCATATTCATATGTATTTTTATGTAAACATTGTAATATGGTTTTCTTCACAAAACACATACATACATGATTTAAATATTCTATAATCACATACAATTCATGAAACAACCTTATAATCAATAATCATACAAAACTATATACATAACAACAATTAATCCTTTATAAAAAATTTATAGAGAACTTTTTGGAAGAAGAAGTCTAAAATATTAAAGAAGAGATTAAGCTCCTACCTTTGATTAGGAAGATGATGGCTATTCTTTTCTCCAATTCCTTTCTCAAAAACCTGTTAGAAGCACTCACTTTCTCTAGAGTTTTCTCAAATTTTTCTCTGTGTTATTCTTCTTCTTCTCTCTTCTCCCAACTCTAGTTTACGTATTATCATATAATGTATAATAATAATAATAATAATAATAATAATATAGATATTAAGTATAGGATTTTAACTGACATCAGTTACAGAATTTTGAAAATCAAAATCCATAAGGCTTGTTTGGCTAGGCTTAATAAAATAACTCATTAACCCTTACACCTTGTTTGGTAAACTTAATTAAAACAAATGGATTAATCCTTATACCTTGTTTGCTAACACATTATTAGATTAAAGACTTAATATGCAATAAGACATGTTTGGAAAAACTAAATTAAACTCTTTTAATTTATTTTTAGTAACTCTTTTATAGCATGGTTCTTTGTCACACTTCTATTTAATTAAATAATCAATTAAAATATTAATCTATTAAATTACTTTAACACATAAATCATTATCACAAAACTATAATTTCTTTATAATTAAAATTTTATTCGACCAACTAATATTTTAAATTACCATTTCCCATTTAAAATATTATAATTTAATTAAATCACTATAAGCTCTCTAGCTTACTTATTAAATTAAATTGGTATATAAACTCATAACAACTAATTTTCTTAGCTCCTTAATTATTTATTCAACAAATAATTAACTAAATCACATCAACTCAAATTGTCATTAAATACTTATATAATTCAATAAATATTAAATATTGTAAATAAATATTTAATATTTAATTATTTATTCTACAAATAATTAACTAAATCACATCAACTCAAATTGAATAATTATTTATTCAATAATAAACATAATCCATTAAATACTTATATAAATCAATAAATATTTAATATTACACTTTAAAATTCTAGAATGTTACATCATTCCCTCCTTACAAGGATTCTGTCATCAGAATCACAACTCAAACAAATCATTCTTTACATTCTTCCCTACTTACAAAGATTCTGTCCCTAGAATCGAAGATACAGATTAAACAACTAACTCAGGGTACTCTTTTAACATTTTCTCTTCGAGTTCTCACGTAGCTTCTTCAGCATTGTGGTTCCTCCATATCACCTTTACAGAAGGTATCACTTTATTTCTGAGCACTTGTTCTTTCATATCGACTATCTGGATAGGAATCTCTTCATAAGACAAATCTTTCTCGAACTACAACGGTTCATACTCGATCACATGTTTGTAGTCGGGTTTATATGGTCGTAACACCGAAATGTGAAAAATATTATGAATGTTTTCCAACTCTGGAGGTAGAGCTACCTCGTAAGCCACTTCTCTCACTCTTCTCAGCACTTCAAAGGGTCCAATAAACCTTGGGCTTAGCTTTCCCTTTTTATCGAAAATTTTTTTCCCCTTCCAGGAAAAACTTTTAGGAATACAAAAGTTACTACGTCGAATGCACGATCTTGTCTGTGTTGATCAGCATACTTTTTCTGTCTGTCTTGGGCTGGTACTAATCTTGTCCTAATGAGTTTGACAACGTCAGCAGTTTGTTGCACCAGTTCTGGTCCTAACAGTTGGCGTTCACCGACTTCATCCCAGCACAGTGGAGTTCTGTACTTTCTGTCGTACAATGCCTCATAAGGTGCCATGTTGATGCTCGCGTGATAACTGTTGTTGTAAACAAATTCCACCAATGGTAATTGTTTTTCCCAGCTTCCTTTAAAGTCCATGACACATGCTCTCAGCATATCTTCCAATGTCTGAATTTTTTGTTCGCTTTGGCCATCTGTTTCTGGATGATAAGTCGTACTCATTCGCAGCTGTGTCCCCATGCATTCTTGTAGTCTCTTCCAGAAATTTGATGTAAATTACGGATCTCTATCGGACACAATTGATACTGGCACTCCATGCCTCAAAACGACCTCTTTAATGTACAGTCTTGCCAACTGATCAAGATTGATTCTAATCTTTATTGGTAAAAAGTGCGCTGACTTCGTCAGTCTGTCCACTATCACCCAAATTGCATCGCATCCTCTCTGGGTAGTTGGAAGACCCATCACAAAATCCGTCGTGATGTGTTCCCACTTCCATTCCGGTATTTCCAACGGTTGGAGTAATCCCCTGGGTCTTTGATGTTCGGCTTTTACTCTTTGACATGTCAAGCATTTCGCTACGCATTCAGCAACATCCCTTTTCATGTTTGGCCACCAAAAATGTCAGCGCAAATCTTGATACATTTTCATGCTTCCTGGATGAATTCAATATTTTGAGCTATGAGCTTCAGTTAAAATTTCTTCTTTCAGTTCTAGCACTACTAGAACCCAAATTCTTCCCTCGAACCGTAGTAATCCTTCGGTATCGACCTTGTATTTTACATCACTGCCCTTAACCAAATTCTCTTTGATTTTCCCACACTCCTCATCTTGTATTTGAGCATTCGTCACTTTCTCCACTAAAGTTGGACCCGCTTCTATCTGGAATAGTTGTTCGTCAGATTCTTTTGGAAATTTGATTTCTAACTCCATTTTTGTCATTGCTGAAATGAGCTCCTCCTGAGTTGTTATCAGCATCAACTTCTCTCGACCTTTCCTGCTTAAGGCATCTGCCACCACATTCGCTTTGCCTGGATGATAAAAGATTTCACAATCATAATCTTTTATCAATTCCATCCACCTTCTTTGACGCATGTTCAAATCCTTCTGAGTGAAAATATACTTCAGACTTTTGTGGTCTGTGTAGATTTCACATTTCTCTCCATAAAGATAGTGTCTCCATATCTTCAGAGCAAATACAACTGCAGCCAATTCCAAATCATGAGTCGGATACCCTTTCTCATAATCCTTCAATTGTCTTGATGCATAGGCAATAACTTTTCCGTTCTGCATAAGAACACAACCCAACCCTTTGTGTGAGGCATCACTATACACCACAAAATTTCCTGTATTATCTGGTAATGTCAACACAGGTGCCATACTTAAATTTTTCTTCAAATCTTGGAAACTCTCTTCACACTTCTCCGTCCAAATGAATTTTACAGCTTTCTTGTCAAATTTGTTAGCGGAGTGGCTATCTTAGAAAAAGCTTGGATGAATCTTCTATAATAACCAGCCAGTCCCATGAAAATCCTCACTTTTGACGGTGTTCTTGGTTGTTCCCAATTGATTACAGCTTCCACTTTTGATGGATCCACTGAAATCCCATCTTTGTTAATCACATGACCCAAAAATTGTACATGATCGAGCCAAAATTCGCACTTAGAGAATTTTGCGTATAGCTTTTCCTTCCTTAGTGTTTCCAATGTCAAACGTAAATGTTCCACGTGTTCTTCTTGAGTCTTGGCATACACTATAATGTCGTCAATAAACACCACAACAAACTTGTCTAAGAATGGTTTAAACACCCTGTTCATCAAATCCATGAACGCAGCAGGGGTATTGGTTAAAACAAAAGACATCACCAAAAACTCGTAATGTCAGTACCGAGTTCTGAATGTCGTTCTAGGTATATCCTCCTTTCTTACCTTCAATTGGTGATACCCACTTCTCAAATCTATTTTCGAGAAATATTTACCACCCTTCAGCTGATCGAACAAGTAATCTATTCTAGGCAATGGATACCTATTCTTAATAGTGACTTTGTTTAACTCTCTATAATTAATGCAAATACTCATTGATCCATCCTTCTTCTTAACGAATAAAATTGGCGCTCCCCACGACGATACACTTGGTTGAATATATTTATTGTCCAGCAACTCTTGTAACTGTACCATCAGTTCCTTCATTTCTACTGGACCCATTCTGTACGGGGCCTTCGATATCAGTGTTGTTCCCGGCGCTAAGTCGATCACGAATTCAATTTCCTTGTCAGGAAGAAGTCCTGACAAATCTTTTGGAAACACGTCTTCGAATTCTCTCACTACAGGTATTTCTTCTAATTTCACACCCTTCTTCTGAGTATCGACTATGTAAGCTAAATAGCCCACACAACCTTGACTCAACAATTTCTTGGCCTGCATAGTCGTCAGACATTTCATTTATCTAGGTGACTTGCTACCATAAAATACTTCCTTTGACAGAGTCATAAGGTTTACACACCTCTTGTGACAATCGATTACTGCTCCATATTTGAACATCCAATCCATCCCCAAAATTACATCAAATTCCCCGAGTCTAATCGGAATCAAATCTACCAACAAGATATTCTTCTTAATGTTCACACTACAGTTCTTCTCATTATTTCCTTATTCGTAATTTCTATGTTCAAAGGAAAATTCAGTTCTTCTCTAGGCAATTCTAACCTCTTAGAAAATTCATCAGATATAAACGAGCAAGTAGCACCCGAATCAAATAATACATATGCATTAATATCATTAATTGGGATAATATCTGACACAACATCTTGCACAGTCATGTTGAAGGTTCTGGCTGTGGGTTTGTTTGATGCTGCAGGTCCTGCAATGGCCAATGTACTTCCATTGTTACCTCCATTGCTTTTGGTTGTCACTCCATCCCTCTTCTTAGGGCATTCACGAGAAAAGTGATCATTGGATCCGCACGTGTAGCATACATTCTTCTATGGTTGAGTGCAACTTGGGGCGATGTGACCCTCCTGGCCACAATTGAAGCAAACTCGTTTCCCCATCAAGCACACACACTTGTAAAATTTCCCACATGTCGCACATGCTTTAAACTTTTTGTTTTGCTGGTTACCCTAATGGTTTACAGCACCACATTCCCATTCCACTTCCTCTTCACGTCGTTGCCGCTGTTGTTGTTATTGTTGTTGTTTCCAATGTTACCACTCCCATTCTTAGTCTTATTTTCATTACTCTTCTTTTTTTGTTCCTGGTTGAACTTTGTCACTGCCTTGCCTCCACCTTCAGCGAGTATTGCTTTCTCCATCACCGCTGCAAATGTCTTCAACTAGAACAGGGATACCCTACTGTATAGCCAGGGCTTCAGTCCTTATTCAAATCTCTTCGCCTTACGCTCGTCTGTGCTGACTTGGTATGGCGTAAACCTTGCCAATTCATTGAATTTTGTGGCATACTCGGATACCGTCATCGTCCCTTGTTTTAGTTCCAAAAACTGCAATTCGAGCTGACTCTTTGAACTCTCCAGAAAATAGGTCTCGAAGAACAACTCCTTGAACCTATCCCAGGTCATCACTCCTGGCCCTTCACGAGTTTTATTGGACTTCCACCAATAACTAGCTTCTGCTTTCAACATGAACATTGCGAAATTAGTCTTCTGATCATCCCCTACCTTAGCGACATTGAATACTTTTTTTATCTCCATAATCCAGGTTTGTGCTTCGACTGGATTCATAAACCCACGGAATTCAGGTGGTCCAACCGCCTTGAAATCCTTAAACGTTGTGCCATGGTTTTGTAGTTGATTCTTCAACGCTCCTGTCAGTAGTGTCACTAGTTGTTGAACGGGGTTACCGTCAACATTGTCGTTATTGGTAGTTCTCTCATTGTTTCTCTGTCGGGGTGGTTCATGTCTGGGAGGCATTTTCTGTTAAAATAAAACATCTATTAGACTATTACTCAACTTCTTTAAGTATTTCTAATTAACTTGCCTCCATAAAAGAAATAACCACATAACACATAACACTTTGAATAAAATAATAACTTTTATTTATTCATCATTACTTCGAAAATCATAAAAACAATAGCATCACTACTATTTACATTCCTTTCCTGAACTACAAAAGTTACAGGACAACATCATTATTATCATATCCCATGGTTACTTAACACTAGGGATTTACACATTATTTAATACTTATTACGTGCATTACAGGCACATTTTCTACGATGATCTATTAAGATACTTCTTAGCCCTATCACGTTCTTCCTCCATGACTCGAAACATTGTCCTGCGATCTAATACATAAGATGGCAGCGTCTCGAACTGAATCGGATATCCCATGACCCGATCTTGAGCTCGATTAATTGCGGTGTCGAATACTTTATCCATCTCTTCCACCTTCATCCTTTTCGTATGTGAGTTCCTTACTGCTCTTCCAGTTCATTGATAAGCTTCCTCGTATGCATCTTCAACTCTTCTATCAGCTTGTTCTTCAGTTCAGCAACCATCTCGATCAATTGTTCTTTCTCTCCTTCAGTCTGTACTAGTTTCTCCACGGCGTTTGTCAGTAGTTCTTCACGATCCTGGATCTTGCCATCTTTTTGTGTCATTACAGTCTGTTGTTCAGCTACTATCTCCTGCAACTCCTCAACTGTATCTTGAAGTTCCACGTTACGGTCATGCACCTCATCATATATACGACCAGCTATCGAGTTAAGTGGAATCCTTTCCTCCTCGTTCTCATCATCCTCATCCCCCTGTGGTAACTCAATGGGATCCTCCTCATCTATTTCCACATCATCATCATCATCCTCAACTACATTGACCAACGGGGCTGACTCCCGTGGCAGTAGTTATTCCCAAACTACGTGAATGTCATGAGGCTCCTCCTCTATAGGCATTTGAGGTCCCTCCTCCCTAGCCTTACTGGATATTCTGACATTAGTCATCCTGAAAACAAAGTTTTAAAGTTTTAATTATTAATCATTACTACTCGACACTCACGAGTACATAAACTATAAACACATAAGCACATAAGTGTTTTATTACTTCTTTCTTAAAACTTGATAAGAGTTATCTCCACTATCTTTTTAAAGGTTACTTCATAAGGCTTCCCCCCCCCCCACCTAAGGTTCATAACCTAAAGCTTTGATACCAACCTGTGACACCCCCAAATCCTGGTACTTCATTTCCTCAAGATTCGGTGTTCACTTAATCACAACATTCATTTCTAACTACCCAATTATAATAAAATTGAATAATCAAAAACTGCCCATACAGGATTAAACTTAAATAAAAATCTCCCAGGTTATCTAACCTATAAATACAAACATTCAAATACGGAAAATAAAATAAACTTCATTACAATCTTTAAACCAAAGTATGAAAATAAAACTATCCAATCTATTACAAGTCTTCAGTACTTGTTCATCTTTCCTTTTCCCTTACTAGTGCTAGGTACGTCACCAGTTTCAACTTTAGCTGTAAGAAATTTTACAGGCAAGAGTGAGCAAACAAGGCCCACTTGAAATAACAACAAATAAAACTTTAAAATTTTACATCAATGACCAATATTAGGCTCAATAGAACTGACCAATATATTCTATTAACTTTCTGAAAATTATAACATTCACTGAGGGTGACCACGAATCATGTCCATAGTTATAAGTAATCTTTCAACTTTAACTTTAACTGTCATAAGAATATAAGGACTCCACGTACTTTGGGGGATCAACCATTCGTACAATGTATTGTGAACAACCATTTCAATGCTAAGCGTAAACCTCTATTAAAAGAGTTGTTCATCTCATTATTTAGAATACAAGTCCGTACCAAAGTAAGTTTGGTTTGGATACATTACAGGGTAATTTAGAATTCAACGGTAATCAACTAAGGATTAGTTGATTACAAAAGAAATAACTGTAAGCTATGGAATAATCATAACTGAATTGATATTTGTAAATTAACATTATGCTTTAGGAATAATCTAATAACATAAGCATTGAATATCATAACATTCAAGGTTATTGAGAATTTAGGTACTAAACATGCATAATGAATAGTAATTTGAACGATAGAGTTATTCAATACTAGAATATTAAAGTAAAATAACTCGCCTGCTAAATCACAAGTTACATATTAAAGAACTTGCTCAATAATAAAATATAAGATTTGGAATACTTGTATTCTCATGAACCAATAGATACAAGAGCTTTATCAATAATAAACAATCTATCTCCACGAAAGTGTAGAGTTAGCAACTTGTATAATTGAAATGGAATCAAAAGCAATAATGTGTTCAACGAAGTTAAACTTGTACAACAAAGTTTTAGAGTTAGAAAACTTACCTTTAGCATAAGTTAAACCTTACAACTTGAATCAATACCCTATACATATGTCATCATGATATAATTAGTCATTACCAACATTTTATATCTATATAAACACAATGTATACGTCATGTAGGTTAAATTACCAATTCACATAATCAAACTACATTAATATTAATGAACTCTTGATAACATACTCATTCATAGTTTAATACTACTGAAATCATCATTTAACATTCATATTATTAACACATAACATTTATTTTCAAAATTTGTATACTTAAACAAAACTGTCAAAACCTACTGCTAACTCGCGCTGCGGCTCGGGTCACAAGCCATTGGTTGGCGTTACGGCATGGCGCCGGCACTGCGGCATGAGATTTGTATTGCTGAGCAGCGCTGCGGCGCCAGACTCCAGAATCTGGAGACCAAGCTCGGCAACAGTATGAACAAAAGCTAAATTGGCCTAAAAGCTCTAATCTAATCGACTGATTATCATGTAATACACATATAGATTTCTTATAAACATATTGTGAAGACTTCTAACATGTTTATACTCATAAAATAACACAAACCTCAAAGTTACAACACCCAATTTCAATGTTTTTGGCAAAAGTCCATTGTTAACATTTTTAATGAAATTCAACACTGTGATTTTGTTTTTCAATCAAAACAGAAATTTCAAAACATCATAGTTATAATTATACATACTTTATCAATTTCTGTAATCAATTTATCAATCTAACAACTAATTAAACCTTAATTTCTATTTTAAATTAAGCCATATTAATATGTATTTTCATGTAAACACTGTAATATGGTTTTCTTCACAAAACACATACATACATGACTTAAATTTTCTATAATCACATACAAATTCATGAAACAACCTTATAATCAATAATCATACAAAACTATATACATAACAACAATTAATCCTTTACAAAAAATTTTACATAGAACTTTTTGGAAGAAGAAGTCTAAACTTTTCTCCAATTCCTTTCTCAAAAACCTGTTAGAATCACTCATTCTCTCTAGAGTTTTCTCAAATTTTCCTATGTGTTCTTCTTCTCTCTTCTCCCAACTCTAGTTTACGTATTATCATATAACGTATAATAATAATAATAATATAGATATTAAGTATAGTATTTTAAGTAACATCAGTTATAGAATTTTGAAAATCAAAAGCCAAAAGGCTTGTTTGGCTAGGCTTAATAAAATAACCAATTAACCCTTACACCTTATTTGGTAAACTTAATTAAAACAAATGGATTAATCCTTATACCTTGTTTGCTAACACATCATTAGATTAAAGACTTAATATGCAATAAGAAATGTTTGGTAAAACTATATTAAACTCTTTTAATTTATTTTTATTAACTCCTTTATAGCAAGGTTATTTGTCACACTTCTATTTAATTAAATAATCAATTAAAATATTAATCTATTAAATTACTTTAACACATAAATCATTATCACAAAACTATAATTTCTTTATTATTAAAATTTTATTCGACCAACTAATATTTTAAATTACCATTTCCCATTTAAAATATTATAATTTATTTAAATCACTATAATCTCTCTAGCTTACTTATTAAATTAAATTGGTATATAAACTCATAACAACTAATTTTCTTAGCTCCTTAATTATTTATTCAATAAATAATTAACTAAATCATATCAACTCAAATTGTCATTAAATACTTATATAATTCAATAAATATTTAATATTGCAAATAAATATTTAATATTTAATATTTAATTATTTATTCAACAAATAATTAACCAAATCACATCAACTCAAATTGAACAATTATTTATTTAACAATAAACATAATTCATTAAATACTTATATAAATCAATAAATATTTAATATTACACTTTAAAATTCTGGAATGTTACATCATTCCCTCCTTACAAGGATTCTGTCCTCAGAATCACAACTCAAACAAATCATTCTTTACAATAGATTTAAGACACTGTTCTTCGAGAACTATTTCTGGTCCAGTATGCAGGCTAGGATGGAGGTGAAATTTTTAGAGTTGAAGCAGGAGAATATGACGGTGTCAGAATACGCCGCTAGGTTTAATGAGTTGGCAAGGTTTGCCCCGCATCAAGTAGATACGGAGGCTATAAAAGCGAGAAGGTTTGAGCTTGGATTAAAACCCTGGCTCTACAACAAGGTGGCAGTGTTGCAGACCCCTACATTTGCAGCACTCATGGAGAAAGTGATTATAATTGAGGAGGGAAGTGAGGCAATGAGCCTCTACAATAAGGAGAGGAAGAATAAGGGTAAGATCGAAGGAGCTAGGAAGGTGGAAATTAATAGTGGGAGCAAGAGTGGAGATGGAAAGAGGAAGGTGAACAACTTTGGAAGTGTGCAGGTGAAACAAGAAGGTGTTAAGAAGCCAACGGTATAGTATAAGTGTAGCGCCCCCAAATCCTGGTATCTTTCAACCGGACAGATGGTGCTATACTGTACAACATTCATACATTCATTAAATTTGAAAAGTCTCAAAGAACGAATATAACTTCTATATATTTAAAGTAATATTTACATTTCCCAAGTTCTAAACCCGTTATAAAGGTTCTTTATCATAATATCAGTTAAATTACAACAATAGACCTATGCTATTACAAGACAGCTTAGTAATTTGCCTTAGCTTTTCCCTTATACTTTTTCTATCCTTCGAGATGTTCAGTATTAGCTGCATTCATATGGTTCAAGCAAGAGTGAGCATAACTAGCTCAGAAAGTATAACAATTTAATAACAACATGCTTAACACATACAAATCGTATATCTTCGATAACTGAACAATAGTTATGAAGTACTATTGATAATTCAAAATAGCACTTCATCTTTTCTTTCAAAATGTTTTACAATAACAATAATATTTAGTAAATCATTCACTCCGATCAGAGACCTCGAGCATTCATTCTTTATTGGAAAAGGACAACCCGGAAGCAAGTTCGTAAGCCCGATATCACTTACGAGCACTTCTAGGTGATCAGCCTATTGTACTCTATATTGATCAACACTACATCCATTAAACGTATGCACGTTTAAGCATTTAGAAACCTCACGTGCCTGTCGTTTTACCGACAAAACATTTGTTTAACATTTCAGTCTTCTTTTGAAAACCATATCCAGTAGTTGACAAAAGATAACAACATTTGATAATACAATAATAGATTATCAATACATCAAGTCTAGCCAAAGTAATTGGCTTCAACTTCAATATACTTCAATTCATGCGAAAGAATACATGAACCTCAAAAACTTGTTCAGATTGAACTGAGACAAGAGTTAGAATACTTACCTTTAGCGTCTGCTACGGTAAATTAACTTTATATTCAAGTCGTTCAAGTCTCTACAATACATGATCGCATAATGCCTTACATTAGTTCACATATAATCAAGTATGTATATGACTATATCATACCCTTCATTTCAATCTAATTGTATATTAGATTCAGTTACTATTCATTCCGGTTTATCATTACCCTTGTATCTATATTCGACTAGGTTATCTCAACCTTTATAGCACATTCCTTAAGGTTTAACAAAGTTTAATCAATGTTACATTACCTTCCTTAAGTTATGTTTACTTCCATTTCTTTTCTTTATACTTAGAAAATTTCATTACTATCTTTGTTCTGAGACTAGAGCTGCGGCGCCAGCTTTATGCTTACATCTCGCGCTGCGGCGCGAGCTTTTAATGCCATTGTCCCAAACTTGGCGCTGCGACGCGAGTCCTTACTTAATGGGCCGCGCTGCGGCGCCACACTCTAGAGGATTTTGTCACTGTTCATGGCGCTGCGGCGCCACTTATTGAACTAAGGTTCACGCTGCAGCGAACTCTTGCAGTAGGCTCGGTTATTGTTCCGCACCGCGGTGCGGGTCTTTTGCCTAGGGTTGGCGCCGCAGTGCCAACTCTGTGCACCAGATATCAATTTCAGTTTTGAAATTTTGTGAACTTATCAGACGCATAACTTCTTCGTTATAAGTCCGAATTGGCTCGTTCAAAAGCCTACGGTTCACAAATTACGTACTCTACATGACCATTCAAGAATTTTATCTATTTGACTTCGTTTGCTAAAAATTCACCTATTAGTTCATTTTTAACGTAAACAATAAACGTTCGTGAACGTTCAACGCTCGTTTCTTCGTTCTAAGTCGGAATCCGGTCATTTTCAAGTCCGCAACTCTTAAATGCCAATTATGACTTGTCTTTATTGGAAAACAATGGTTTCATGATCAAACATAAAATTTGACTTCCATTCTGAGAATTTTACGTATTCGACGATTATCGTCCAATCGTACAAATTCCGAAAATTCTTCCTTCTTATGATTTGTTCAACATTACAAATGAACTTCATTCATCATGTGAACATTTTAACATCCTTAATACAAAAACTTATATTCATGGTTGGATTCTTGGACTTATTCTTTAAGAGCTTATAACTTGTTATTTATAAACTACTTAAGATTTTATCGTTAATGATTTATGACAACTTAAAGTTTCTTAAACATCATTTCTTATATGTTCTTAACATATAACTTAACTTGGCTATACATGATACATATGATCATATAAATTCTTTTACCTTCATATCCTTTCTCATAATAAACTTCTTACAAGTTCATATTATTTTCACATAAGTTTATAACTTATGCTAGCTTAAATGACTTATTACCAACTTAATTAGCTTAAGTTCATTACTTACTCATTCATGTTTCTTAATCTAACTTTTCTTATCATCCTATCATGAATAGAGATAGAAGATAATTGGAGAAGAAGTCTTACTCTTTTGTTGTCTTGGTAAGTAGCTTGCTTCTTCTTCTTAGCTTATGGAAATGACTTATTGCTAGCTTATTCTCTCTAACACTTAAGCACTTTAGAAGTGTTGGATTATTTGATCAACTAACAAATGACTAGCAAAGCTCTTCTATTTATAGACTTTCCAAGGTTAGGGTATTTTGGTCTTTAAAACATCCCACCTCCTTAAGCCACCTCCTTACTATTCATTACTTGTTAGCCACTCTCTTATCTCTTACTTGGTCATTAATTCAAAGTCTTGGTCAATACTCCTAACTTGGTCACCACATATCTTGGTCATCACACATTACTTGGTCATTACATTACTTGGTCACCACATTCAATCATATTAATATGGTTTGCCCCATGGATCATACCACTAATGGATTTCATCTTGGGCTTACATTAATTAATCCTTGGGCTTTACTTTAACAAACACTAATTGTTTCATTAATTCATTAGTTGGGCTTCTCTCTCTAATTCACTTGGACTTGTATATAATTGTTTACCAATCATCCAAGTCCATTAACATTTCTTAATACATATTGTTGATGTACTATTTTCGTATTCTAATTCTTATAGAATTTATATACGGTATTTCATCCTTCATACAAACTCGTATAATACTTCGTATTATACTCGTTTTCATTACTTCGTACAATACCAAGTATCATACAATTATTATTTATTCTTTAACACCTCGCTTTACTTAACGTTTATAATTTAAGTCCACAAGCGAATGGTTGGTCAATTATGGTTTATATTTTCAAAACCTTATTATTAATTGGTTAAACCCTAGTTCAAAAGTTAATACGCGTTCTAGACAGTGTAGTAATGGGGTTATTTGATTTATGTTGTGTTGTATAGGATTCTATAATAATTAGAAAAACCCTTATTAATTTTGGAAACCCTAATTAGCTAGAAATCCTAATTCTAAAATTAGTAACGCTAATTAATATTTCTAAAACACTAATTTCTAAAATGAGAAACCCTAATTGGAAACTCAAATAAGAGTTCGAGATTGTTAGTAATTGTGATAAGTTGATTAATTTACAAGTATTAGAATTAAAATTGTTAAACATGAAAACCCTAATTACTAAATTAGAAACCCTAATTTCTATATTTAGTAATCCTAATTAGTAATTTTAAAACCTAATTACTAATTGTAAACCCTAATTGTTAAATTAGCAAAGTTAATTATAATCAGAGATATTAAACCCTAATGTTCATGTATAAATTAATTAGAAAATTAATCATAATTAGGAAACCCCAATTTCAAATTTTAAAAACTAAAATTTATTTAATTTTATTTTTGTGCAAACCCTAAATTAGAAATCCTACATTTGATTTGTGCTAAATCTTAAGGGTCAAACCCTAAGAATTTGCCAAATGACAAGATTGCCATTAAAATTCCCAACCAAATGACCGAAATACCCCTCTTACATTATTGAATTTTGCTAAGTGTTAGAGTTGTTGGGGTTGTTGGCCAACCCTTGACTTCTTAGTGTGACTGAAATCTAACACAAATCAGCCAACATGTATCATCCAATACATTACAACAATATATATATATATATATATAGAACACGGATCAGGTCCGGGAGTCCGGACCTGATCCAAAATCCGGACACTATTTTTTTTTTTGGTAGAACAACTAAAAAAAAAATTTATAGAACTAAAATTTTTCCATAAAACAGTGTTTTGGGTGTGTTTTTAATACCTACACCAACCAATGTATGTACAGTCTGCCCAGACTGTACATATATATTTTGTTATACGTATCCAAATCACACCCAAAACACTGTATTATGTAAAAATTCAAGTTCCATAATTTTTTTTAGTTGTTTTAAAAAAAAAAAAGGTCCGGATTTTGTTAAAATCCGGGAGTCCGGACCTGATCCGGACTCTATATATATAATTGGAGAGAGAAAGAATGCGTTTGGTAGCCTAATTTTTCCCAACACTCCACCAAACTCTCTCAAGCCCCACACCTCCAAATTCTTTCCTAATATCAGTCAAGAACCGAGCCCCACTACCATCCCTCACAAATCAGAAGCCTAGAAATCAAAATTTTTCAAAGAATGTATAAACCCTAACTTGAAAATCTGTCCAATGATTCCATGTTAGATGTTATGTTTGAGTGTTAGAATATGTTGTTTATGATGTAAATAGATGATCTGGGTTGATAGATGTTAGATCCATAACATCTATAGGCTCGGATTTGATGTTCTTCAAAATCTGGAAAACTGAAAAATATGGTCTGACAATGAATGTCAGTGGCCATAGATCTCGGTATGATATGTGTTTTTGTTATTTTAATGTTTGATCGTGTAGTATGTCATGAGATCTTTATTCTAGAACTTGAATCAAAGTCAGAGCATTAACCGATTGTAAGTTATTCAAGGTCAAATTGAGTTGACCGGCCATGACCGGGCATTTCTGGGTAACCCAGAAACATCCCAGAACCGGCCTGACAACATTTTAAACCGGCTAGATCTTTCAGTTTATTGATGTTTTATTGTTGTTCTATCTAACTTGTAGTCTGGTATTTGAAGTCCATGTTTATGCCTTAAAATCTCCTTAACATTAAACGAATCGATTTTAGTGGCTGGTAAAAGTAGGTAGCTTGATCACGGATCCGGTTTTCTGGGCAACCCAGAAAACCTATGAACATAGTTTCTGATATGCTTTGACCGGTCAGGATCTATCGATTCTCTTGATGTTTGGTTGATGCTTTGTAATAGGTCTCTTAAGTTACATGTTTTCTACAACCTGAAATCGATATATCACAAAAAAATCAACAGAATTGCTTGTTGTGGAAGCCCAAAACTAGCCAGTCGAACTTTTCTTCATTTTTGGGTAACCTAGAACAGCTCTGACAACTTGTTCATGGCTCCAGATCTCCTTTGTTGTGTGTTGTTTGGCCATGTTTATTGTTAGATCGTGTAGTCTTGTATTTGTACTACATTATCTGACCATCAACATATCCAAAAATAAATTGATCAGCGTTTAATCAATGGTCAAAGTAGCACCCACGAAACTGCATTATGAATGCTCAAGAACATGAAGAACACCTATAGCGACAGTTCTGTCACTATGGGTGGCCTTTAGTGACAGCCAATGTATTTTAATTAATTTATTTTCAATAAATTAATTATTTTAATTAAATAAATAGAAAAAATAGTTTTTAATTATTAAAAATACCAAAAAATTATTAAAAATTATTTTAAATTCTGAAAATTAGTGTTTAATTGTTATAAATATATTTAATAAATATTTAATATTTTTGAAATATTATTGGTATTTAATTTATTTAATTATAATATTAAATAAATTAGTTTAAAATGATTTTATTACTTGAAAATCATTTAAAATTATATTATGATATAAGAAAATATTTTAAGTTATTTTTAATGACTTTTAATATTTTATGATAAATTTCATTAATAAATTAATGTTAATGATCATTAAATTATTTACCAAATGAATTAAATAAATAAATTAAAAATGATTTTATTATATTAAAAAACATTTTAAATAATAATAAATTATTTTAAAATATTTTAAGTTTTAAAATGTAACTTTAAATATTTAAAGGTAAATTTCATTAATTAATTAATTATTAATGATATTAAGGTTATTTAATAATTATATTAAATAATTAAGTTTAAAAATGATTTTAACATTATAAAAATCATTTTAAATAAAAGTAAAGTGTTTAAAGATATTTGAAGTTATAAAATATAACTTTTAATATTTAAAGAATAATTTCATTAATAATTTAATATTAATGATTATTAATTTATTATTAATGATATTAAATTTATTTAATAATTATATTAAATAAATATTTTAAAAATAGTTTTATTAATTTAAAAATCATTTAAAAAGGATATAAATGAATTAAAAATATTTTAAGTTATAATTTATGACTTTTAATATTTTGATAAATAAAACATTAATACTTTAATATTAATGATAATTATTTAAAAATGATTTTAATTGTTTTAAAAATCATTTAAGGGTAATATTAATACTTTAAAAGTATTTTGAGTTATTATAAATAACTTTAACATTTTGGAAATGATTTCATTAGTAGTTTAATATTAATTAAATATTAATGATAATAGAATTGTTTAATATTTAAATCATTTAATAATGATTCTGATGTTTGAAAATTCATGATAAATTATAATAAATGTTTTAAAATTATTATAATTCATTTAAAAATAATATAATTGATACTTACCGACATTGAGTTACAGAATAGAGTCTTAGACTCGATAATTATCCGATAAAGTTGTCGGTACCCCGACATGTTTTAGAAATTGATATGGACTTAGATAATTTAACTAGATATGTGATTATTTGTGATTCAATGGTTGTTAAACATGGGTAATAATGTGATTAGGTTATGTGCTGACTGCAAAATACAGTACTATGTGTTATAATATATTGTTCTAATCGAACGAATGATCTGATTAATGATAGGTCGTGATATAAACGATAAAACTAAGTTGTGAACTGTAAGCAGCGCATCAGGCAAGTATCTTACCTTTGCATTTTCTTTATGCAATGGGCATAAGTACGAATATTTATGAATTATATTATTACTGTACAAATTATTAACCTTATATTATATACGTTCATTGATTATAAACATGTTAGTATATGGTAATTTAGATATATATATATATATATATATAAATTATGTTCGGTAATTTCTATAAATAGTTATACAAGTGTCCCCATTTGGATAATCATTGTATTTAATCACATGTTGATATACCTTTGTTAATTACCCGTATATATATATATATATATATATATATATATATATATATATATATATATATATATGTTGAATTATAGATTATTGTTTAACAAGATAAAACCTTTGATTTGGAACCTAGACAAGTATGAACATTCTGTTGGGTTTTGGCATAGAAACACAGAGGAAATAAACCAATTAAAGGAAATTCCGGAACCCTAAAACAGGATCCATGCGAAAAATTCAATTAACTCAGAGGTTAAAAATTATACCGATTGTTAGAGCTAGAATCGATGCGGTCGAATCTCCAACGCAATTCAAACGGATTGTGTCTCTACGGTATCCACACGAACGCTTCACACGAATCGTCCTACGATCTGCAGAAGAAGGAAACGCGGTACTAGCCACCAAGGATGAGGATTTTCTAAAACTATTTTCTCTCTAGTCTCTCTCTAAAAGCGGCTAGGGTTTTTGGTTAATGAATAATCCCTAAAATGGCTGCTACATATCATATATATAGCAATTAAAAGGAATTATTCAAAACCTAATTTAATAAAATCCGAATTTATATATATATCTTAATTAAGTCTTACTTAATTAATATACCTATATATAAATTATTCTATTAATTTAAATTCGTAATTTAAATACTATCAATCATATTGACATATTTAAATCTTTATAATTTAAATTAATTCCCTTTTAATTACGTTCTATGTGTGTGACCCTATAGGTTATTATTACGTTGACAATAATTTTAAAATCATATTATAAAATTATAAATAGTGAGCGGCATCTAGTAATGCATCACTGTTACCCAAGTAATAATAAGATTGATGATTCGATGCAACCTTTTAGTGACCAATGTTATAATGTAATTTAATCCTTTTAACCTTAATATCCTAGATTAAACTCGAGTCATGGAATGTGTCATACTCTTCATAATTTAATCTGAGTTTTTCTTGATCAATGAGTAGACTATATGAAACAAATCACTATTTGAGCATGACCATGCATTTAATAGTCCTACTCAATCAAGAGGCCTATAGATATCACCCCTAATACATAGGAGGGTTAAATTCCATCTAGATCACTCATATTCCTCACACGATTCATGATGTACCCAATAATCACCTTTATAATCCACCCTATTAAAGGTGACATTTGATGATATCAAAGTACATAAATTATCGTGAAGAAATATAGTGATTTCAGGTCGGAGGACCATTACATCATTGTCACTATGAGAATTGCTAATGACACTTCGTATAATTCTCCACATAGAATTCTCATGGTGGGTCTGTCCAGTACATCGTTCTCTAACATGTACCTATGCATTGACTTAATATCTCATATATTTATGACCAATGAGATTTTGTCATCAGTCAATCCACATACTAGTCTTAATGCATTATTATTGTCCCATCAACAATGATACTCGACTAGGGACATTTAAGAACAATGATACTAATTGTAAATATATAATCTCATGTTCAAGTCACTTACTTGAAACTATATAATTTGTATCAATATTCTAAGGATTTTTATTATGTTAACATTTATATAACGCAGTAAATAAAACCATAATAAAACCATTCATTTATTCAATAAAATATAATATCTAAACGTTAAGCAATTATATCAAATAATTGGCCTCTAGGGCATAAACTCTAACATATCCCTACACGGGAAAACTATTTATGCACTCAAGGTGGACAAAGTGAACGATACCCTCGTTCTTGTATGTAGTATTGATCAATGCATGGCATAACGGGCTGATCATCCCCGTGCCTGTAAGTTATGACGGTTTGCAGATGAATTTTTGTTTAAACTTTTCAAAAATGAAAACAATGTTCATAGTATTTCACCATAACCCCAGTTATAGTCAATATGTAGTTTCAAAAATTTGAAAGAGAGTTGTTATGTTATTATTATCGGTTCAGATTACTTCACAACTATTGACTTGTTGTAGAAGGGTAGTACAAAGAAAACATTTAAATTCTTTCAGCTTATATATATAAATGCTATTACTTGCTGGGCACTTAAATGCTCATCTTTGCTTAATTTAAATGTGTTCAGCTAAGTGTGAATAACCAAAAAGCTCATGCAGTAAAAAAAGGAAAAGGAAAGCTAACCAAATAAGATTTGTGGTATTCTATATAATAGTGTGAGACTATTAAGACAATGATATATATATTATCTATCATGCTATGTAATGAATGTAATAAAGGTTACGTACTTGGGAGCTAGACTCTGATAATTATGTAAATTAAGTTTGATATTTATATTATTGTTATTATTATTAGTATTATTTCGCTCATAGAAATGGTATCGTGAAGCACCGAGTTCGGGTTTCAAGTACCCAAATTTGGGGGCTTTACAAATATTGTCTAATAGACAATATTCAAACTCAAAGGAGTCCTCAGTACATTTATTATCACACTAAATAATGAGGACTACTGTAGCCACCATCTCAGACAGTCACTCCATTCCCTGACTAGTCTCGGCATCGTTTTCATTTCCTGAAGAGAACAATGAAAGCAAAAGGGTGAGCTCAACTAGCCTAGTAAGAAATATTATGACTAAGATAATGTAGAATAAATTATCGTTAGCCTTCAATAGCGTTAAACAATAAATAACAAGTTTAACTGCAGCGGAACAAGCAATCCATTAGAAGAGTCAAGTAGAGCATGATATCTACTATCTTCTATGATTTAAAAAGTTTATCATCAACTTTATAGCTGAGACTTAGCTTAACAAATAATCCACGTCACTGAATTATCCATGCACTACGGCTAATGATATTCATTAGTATCACATCCACAAATTATCCATGCACTACGAGCAAATGATATTCGTGTAATCACCAATTGTCATGATTATACCAACAACTGTCCATCAATGCACTACGGGCCAATGGGGGCTTTTACCACATCATTTGTAACATTACAGGTCATGATTATAGCGATTGATTCCTGGTCATAATCATACCAATCAACCGTGACACCCTCAAATCCCGGTACTTCATTACCTCAAGATTCGGTGTTCACTTAATCAAAACATTCATATCTAACTACCCAATCATAATATAATTGAATAATAAAACCTGCCCATACATGATTACGTTAATAAAATTATCTCCCAGGTTATCTAACCTTTAATTACAATCATTCAAATGCAGAAATTAATCTATTACATCACATCATTATTAAAAGTCTATCATCATAACGATAAAACAAAATTACAAGTCTTCATCACTTGTACATTTTTCCCTTTCCTTTGCTAGTTGTAGGTGTATTTACCTTCTCAACCATAGTTACAATAAATGTATAAATATGCAAGAGTGAGCAAACAAAGCTCACCTGAAATAAGAATAAATAACTTTACAACATTTTCCAAATAATAGGCTCAATAGAACAGAATGATATGTTCTATTAACATTACAACATTTGCCAAAAAATAGGCTCAATAGAACTGAATGATATGTTCTATTAATATTCTGAAAATATACTACTGATGGTCTAATGACCACGAACCATGACCACAGTTATAAGTAATCTTTCAATTTTAACTTTAACAGTCATATGACTATAAGGACTCCACGTACTTAGGGGGATCAATCCTTCGTACAATGTATTGTGCACAACCATTTCAACACTAAGCGTAAACCCCTAAAAATAGGATTGTTCATCTCAGTATTTAGAGTACAAGTCCGTACCAAAGAAAGTTTGGTTAGGATAAGCTTTCAAGGGTAATTTGAAGTTTTAACGATCATCAACTAGGGAACTAGTTGAATCAACAATGCTTGATAACACAATAGTTGTTTAATAACAACATAACTTAGAACATTTGAGAATCATAGGTGAACTAACTATATTCTAGACTCATGCTTGAAATAACTAGAGAGGATAAGTATTGATCAAAATAAAGAAATGATAAACCTTGGCTTGAACGATAATAAGCTAGGTCTATAATCTTGTCAAATTAGAATTTTAGTTACCGAACATGCATTAGTTGATAGCAAGCTAGAAACAATGCTTACTCCACATGTTAATAAGATATACAAAGTGATTGAACCATTCAACACGAGAAATTAAGGTTCAAGAAACATTTATTATAAAAGAATAAACTAAAGAAACTTGTTTAACTATAAACAAGTTAGAGTAAGTCAACAATGATTAGAATTCCAATAATTTAGAATTAAAACATGCTCAATGTAATAGATGAGATTTAGGAACTTGCATCATCATAAATAACTAGATACAAAAAACTTGCTCAATGTAAAAAGATAGGTTTAGAAACTTTCTCAATCAAAAGAATGAAGTTACACAATGTAATAATAGAACCAACTCAACGAAAGTGTAGAGTTAGAAAACTTGCCTCGAGCGTAAGCTATAATATTAAAACTCACGTTTACCTATACAAAGTATTAAAATCACAACATATATTAGACATACTAATATTCACTTTTCAATATAAAACGCATTACTAGCTAAACTTGTTATTTTAGCACAAGTCTTATGCTACCATATAAATTTCAGAATTTTGAAGTGTTAACATCAATACACTTATCTAACATTCATTGTATAACTAAGTTACGTATAACACGTTCGTAACTTACTAATAAATTTTACAACTTTGAATTTACAATCCACCTAACCTGACTTTGTTTAACCTTGTTGTTACATGATTCTCACATTAACCTAACATTAAGCTAAGTTACGTTGAACGACCAAAGTCTAAAGAATTAGCAGACTTCACTGTCTGAGATGGGGCACTGGCGCAGTCGCGATAGTTTTCTACTGGTTTACATCGCGCCTGCGCGGCCGCGCTATGCACAGATTCCAGTTTTGTAGAACATGGTTACGACACTTTTTATAAGCCAACTAACACGAATTTCACCCACCAAACAGAGATAATTACACGTACAAATGGTATAGAACTATCACAAATATGTTTCCTCACATATATATCAATATAGAATAATTTAACAACAACTTAAGTTAGTTTAGTTTCTCAAATTCCATGTTTTTCATATAAAACTCCATTTTTGATATTCATCCCAAAAATCAACAATGTGACTCCAATATTTGGCCAAATCACTTCATTCAAATTACACTATGTTCCTTTCTTAATGAACTAATATAATCAAGCTTCAATTTACAATTTCAGATACTAATTAGCCACTACAATTTATACTTTTCATGAACCATATGAAAATACATATACTAACATTATTTTCTTCCTACTGTCAACGAATTTAGCATATAATTTCTTGTTTAAACATAAACTCTAGTATTATATCACATATAACCACCATAACTTAGTTACATAACAACAATTCGGAAGAAATAGAATTCACAGAGCATAACAAAACTTTGTCGTGATACTCATAAACACTTATAATATCAAAGTTGTGAACATACCTTCAAGTTAGCTTGCACAACCTTGCAATTGCAGACAATTTTCTCAGATTTCACTCTCAAACTCTCTCAATTCTCTCTGTAATTCTCTTAGTCTTAGAAACTAGAATTAAAACACTGATAGCTATAATTTGTAAACTCAACTGATAGACAGGCGTAGGAAATAAAACTGATAATCTTAATACTCCTCTTTAATAAAATAACAGTTACAAAACTAACGTATATATTATAATTATATTATATTTACTATTTTATTTATTTATATAATTCAAAATTAATAGAATTTCAAAAGCCATAGGCCTTGTTTCGCAAATCATTTAAAATTAAAGAATTAATATCCTTGAACCTTGTTTGGATAAAACTAAATTAAACTACTTTAATTTATTTTAATAACTCCTTATAATATAGTTATTTGTCATACTTTATTTAATCAAGCTTTCATTTTTAATTTAATTAATCCAAATAAAAATTAATTAAATAAATCAATTAATCAAATAACTCAATACAAATAATCAACCATTAAATTAAAATATCAATATAATAATAATTTCCTTAATTCATAATTATTTATTTAACAAACAACTAACCAAGTAAAATAAAATCAATTAAACAAATATTTATTCAACGATAAACACATCCACTAAATATTTATATAATTCAATAAATATTTAATATTACAATTAAAATTCTGGAATGTTACAACAACAGTCCATCTATGCACTACGGCCAAAGATGACTTTCATCATAATATAAGCATGAGGATGATGACAATGATATAAGAATTTAATTAAATAAAAACAAATGATAAATTTTAAAGATTTATAATTTAATTTATCCAGAATTCCATAATGTCCAAATTGTCAACATGATACTGCTTTGTGGAGTAAAATTCAAGAATAACATTGTATCAAAAATAATTTGGTTAGAAAAGAAATCAATTTTTATCATGAATAGTAACCCATGAATAGTACTTCGGGAATAGTATTTTATGAATAGTACCCCGTGAATAGTACATTATAAATAGTACCTCGTGAATAGTAATTTGTGAATAATATCCCGTGAATAGTTCGTTGTGAATAGTGTCGTACGTATGAATAGTGCCGTATAAATGAATAGTACCCACGAATAGTACTCCGACATGAAAAGCTTAAAATTTAATAAGAATGTTCAGAAAAATCTCCTTATGAAACGATTCTAGATGAATCACAAATTTCAAGGATATTCTACTAATTTCACGAAGTATAGAAGCAATACTTTAACAAAATGTGTGACGCTCTCAAAATAGGTATACATCTGTGAGACCCCGGATTTTATGAATAAAGATTTAATTTTCTCGAAATATTTTTTTGAATATTATGGTGTGGATTTGAGATAGTGTTATAGTTGTGAGTAATATTTATAAATTTTGAAAAGTATGTAAGTTGTTGTATAATATTCGATTGGTGGGGGAATATTCTTTTTATCGGGGAATATCCATACGATGGTACAATCATTGATGGACCCCACAACAGAATTATTGTCGGATTGAGAAAACGACAAAAATATTTTTATGAAAATAACGGCGTAAGTTTTATCGTTAAAAATATTGAACTACTCGGTAGTAAAAGTACAGTAATACGCGTGGTTGCATAGTAGCACACGGTATTGATTATTGATGCTTACATGAGAAGTCACTCAGTTTTGTTCAATTATTGCTACAGTAATTGCTGCATAGTATCTCACGTTATTTGATTCAATTATTGTCGATATTTTATATATTATTAAATCAATAATTGATATGACAGAGTTATTAATATTATTATTTGCAATATTATCGATGTCTAGAAGTTCTGCCAAAGAGAGGTTTGGTCACCTAATTGCGCGCCAATAGGGAGAAATCCTTATTGAAAAGCCCCTTCTTTTCTGGGAACGACTTGGTCGATTAATATTGTGAATTATAATAAATATGATAAATTTTGTTTTATTAGTATTATTAATGTAATAAAACAGAAAATCTTTTTATTTAAAATAGAATACTTTTATAAAGTTATTTGTTTTATTAGACAATAATTAGAATATATTATAATCTATTATGCATAGTATTTAGCATAGTAAAATCTATTTATAAAACAGAATACTTTTATAAAGTTATTTGTTTTATTAGACTATAAATAAAATATATTATATTCTATTATGCATAGTATTTTGCATAGTAAAATCTTTTTATATAAAACAAAATACTTTTATAAAGTTATTTGTTTTATTAGACAATAATTAGAATATATTATATTTTATTATGCATAGTGCCTGCATAGTATTCTGCATAGTAAATCAATATGAACCGTTCGTTTAAAAGTAAATCAATCTGGACCGTTCATGAATTAGTTACTATTCATTCCATTCTCCTATAAATAGAAGCTCAATCCTTCATTATTTCTTACGAATTCACTGAATCTAGAGAGAGAATTCGTCTTCTATAATCTTGAGCGTATTTCTTTAGAGTTTAAGAAACCTTTGAGCGTAGTGCAAGTTTTCTTCAAGTATATCCCTGCTCTACCCGTCAGAGTACTCTTCTTTATAAGGTAAGGGATATTATTTGTTGTACTCGTAAGGGGTATTATTTCTTTCGTCTTCATGAAGTGAACTTCTGTTATTCCATTATTTATTATTAAGTTGGAATAACTTGTCTATGCGATGTACCGCATACATGGTGAAATTCTTCTGTTATTCCATTCTTTATTATTTTGTTGGAACATCCTGTCGGTGCGTTTACGCATGACCTGGTTCCGTTATTTATTATTCTATTGGAATATCCTGTCTGTGCGTTTACGCATGACCTGGTTCCATTTTTTATTATTCTGTTGGAATAACCTGTCTGTGCGGTTCATCGCATGCATAGTGAATTCTTCTGTTATTCTATTCTTTATTATTTTGTTGGAATAACCTGTCTATGTGGATTGCCACATGAATAGTGAATGACCTTTCGTATTCATTTCTTATTAAATTGTGGAAATGAGCTGTCCACGTGGATTACCACATGGCGGATGAAAATCCATTGTAGTTTCATATATTCTATGATACTCTTTTGGTTAAAGTTTTGGCTTCTATACTCCATGAAATTAGTGAAAATGATCTATCTAAGTGGATTACCGCATGGCAAACAAAAATTCATTTGCAGTTTCATATATTCTCTTATACTCAGTTGGTTAAAGCTTTGACTTCTATACTCCATGAAATTAGTGGAATATCCTTGATATTTGCGCTTCATCCAGTATCTTTTCATGGAAATATTCTTCTGAGCATTCTTGAATTTTTACTCCACAAAGCACTATCGTGTTGACAATTTGGACGTTATTGGTTCCTGGATAAATTAATTCTTGAACTTGTTTTATTGAATTATTTTGTCATTATCATCATACTCATGTTTATATTAGGTTGAAAGTCATCTGTGGCCTGTAGTGCATAGATGGACTTGGTATGATTATGACCAGGGATTATTCGGTATAATCATGACCGTAATGTTACAAATGATGTGGAAAAAAAATTCCTCATTAGCCCGTAGTGCATTGATGGACAATTTTTGGTATGATTATGGCTATGGATTCTGTGACGCCCCCAAAACAGGTATACATTACCCATTACACTATTTCAAAGAATAGTGAGGACTACTAATGCACCATCTAGGACCATCACTCTGTCCCCCGACTAGTCCCACCTACGTTCTCATTTCCTGAAAAGAACAATGAAAGGAAAAAGGGTGAGATCAACTAACTCAGTAAGAAATATTATGACTAAGATAATGCAGAATACATTATCGTTAGCCTTCAACAGTGTTAAACTGATAAAATATAATAAACATCAATTTTAACTGCAGCGGGACAAACAATCCATTAGAAGAGTCAAGTAGACAATAAAATCTACTATCTTCTATGATTTAAAAGGTTTTTCATTACTTTTATCGTTGAGACTCGGCTTAATAAATAATCCACATCATCAAATCATCCCTGCACTACATGCTAAGGATATTCTTTAGTATCACGACCACGAATTATTCATGTACTACGGGCCAAAGATAATCGTGTTTTCATCAACGGTCCTGATCATGCCATAAAATAATTCATCTTTGGACCCTTGGCCGAAGAGAATCTATAGCCATAATCATACCAAAAACTGTCCATCAATGCACTACGGGCCAATGAGGACTTTTTTTTCCACATCATTTATAACATTACGGTCATGATTATACCGAATAATCCCTGGTCATAATTATACCAAGTCCATCTTTGCACTACAGGTCACAGATGACTTTCAACATAATATAAAGATGAGGATGATGACAATGATATAATAATTCAATAAAACAAGTTCAAGATTTAATTTATCCAGAAACTAATAACGTCCAAATTGTCAACATGACACTGCTTTGTGGAGTAAAAATTCAAGAATGCTCAGAAGAATATTTTCATGAAAAGATACTGGATGAAGCACAAATATCAAGGATATTCCACTAATTTCATGGAGTATAGAAGTCAAAGCTTTAGCCAACTGAGTATAAGAGAATATGTGAAACTGCAAATGGATTTTCGTTCGCCATGCGGTAATCCACTTAGATAGATCATTTCCATAATTTAATAAGGAATGAATACAAATGATCAGTCACCATGCATGTGATAATCCACATAGACAGGTTATTCCAACAGAATAATAAATAATGGAATAACAGAAGAAATCACCATGCATGTGATAGACCGCACAGACATGTTATTCCAACAGAATAATAAATAATGGAACCAGTTCAAGGGTAAACTCACAGACATGATATTCCAACAGAATAATAAATAACGGAACCAGGTATTGCGTAAACGCATAGACATGATATTCCAATAGAATAATAAACAACGGAACCATGTCATGCGTAAACGCACAGACATGATGTTCCAACAGAATAATAAAGAATGGAATAACAAAAGAATTTCACCATGTATGCAATACTTTGCATAGACTGGTTATTCCAACATAATAATAAAGAATGGAATAACAAAAGAATTTTACCAAGTATAGGGTAGCCCGCGTATACAGGTTATTCCAACAGAATAATAAAGACTAGAATAACAGAAGTTCTCTTCATGAATAAAAAAGAAAGAATACTCCTTACGAGTACAACAAATAATATCCTTTACGAGTACAACAAATAATATCCCTTACCTTATAAAGAAGAGTACTCTCAAGGGTAGGGCGGGGATATACTTAAAGAAAACTTGTACTACGCTCAAAGCTTTCTTAAACTCTAAAGAAATACGCTCAAGATTATAGAAGAAGAATTCTCTCTCTAGAGTTTAAGTGAATTCGTAAGAAATAATGAAGGAATGAGCTTCTATTTATAGAAGAATGGACTGCATAATAACTAATTCATTAACGGTCCAGATTGATTTACTTTAAAAGGACGGTCCAGATTTAAAACAAAATCTTTTAAATAAAATATAATATATTCTATTATAATCTAATAAAACGAATAACTTTATAAAAGTATTATGTTTTATATAAAAAGATTTTACTATACAAAATACTATGCAGGCACTATGCAACATTATGCATAATAAAATATAATATATTCTAATTATTGTCTAATAAAACAAATAACTTTATAAAAGTATTCTGTTTTATATAAAAAGTTTTTCTGTTTTATTACATTAATAATACTAAAAACACAAAACGGAGTGACTTATCACATAAGCATCAATAATCAATAACGTGTGCTACTATGCAACCACGCGTATTACTATACTTTTACTACCGAGTAGTTCAACAGTATTAACGGTAAAACTTCCGTTGTTATATTCATAAAATATTTTTGTCGGTTTCTCAATTCGACAATAATTTCTTTGTGGGATCCACCAATGATTATTTCGTTGTACTAATATTCCCTGATAAAACAAATATTCTCCGACCAATTGAATATTATATAACAACTTACATACTTTGCAAAATTTATAAATATTATCCACAAATATAATATTATATCAAATCCACACCATAATATTCAAAAATTATTTCGAGAAAATTAAATATTTATTCATAAAATCTGGGGTCTCACAGATTCTCTTCGGCCAAGGGTGCAAAGATGAATTATTTTATGGCATGATCAGGACCGTTGATGAAAACACGATTAACTTTGGCCCGTAGTGCATGAATAATTCATGGTCGTGATACTAAAGAATATCATTGGCATGTAGTGTAAAGATGATTTGATGATGTGGATTATTTATTAAGCTGAGTCTCAGCGATAAAAGTGATGACAAACCTTTTAAACCATAGAAGATAGTATATTTTATTCCCTACTTGACTCTTCTAATGGATTGTTTGTTCCGCTGCAGTTAAACTTGATGGTTGTTATATTGTATCAGTTTAACACTGTTGAAGGCTAACGATAATTTATTCTGCATTATCTTAGTCATAATATTTCTTACTGGGCTAGTTGAGCTCACCCTTTTACTTTCATTATTCTCTTCAGGAAATGAGAACGTAACAGGGACTAGTCAGGGAACGGAGTGACTGTCTAGATGATAGCATTAGTAGTCCTCATTATTCTATGAAATAGTGTGATAATAAATGTATTGAGGACTTATTGTGAGTTTGAATACTGTCTAGAAGATAATATTTGTATTAAAACTCACAGCTCATGTTGTATATTTAAGATTGTATTTGTATTTTGTACCATGTATTTCGTGATTCAAGATGGGTGATGTATACCTATTTTGGGGGCGTCACAACATCACCCATTCTGAGTCCCCAAATACATGGTACATAAATCAAATACAAACTTCTTTTATACAATACGACAACAACGTAGCTTAGTATTTTTACACGAATATTGTCTCATAGACAGTATTCAAACTCAAATGAAGTCTTCATTACAATTATTATCACGTTATTTCATAAAATAGTGAGGACTACTATAGCCACCATCTCGGACCATCACTCTGTTCCCCGACTAGTCCCAGCTACGTTCTCATTTCCTGAAGAGAACAATGAAATCAAAAGGGTGAGCTTAACTAGCTCAGTAAGAAATATTATGACTAAGATAATATAGAATAAATTATCGTTGGCCTTCAACAGTGTTAAACTGATAAAATATAATAAACTTCAAGTTTAACTACAGTGGAACAAACAATCCATTAAAAGAGTCAAGTAGATCATGATATATACTATCTTTTATGATTTAAAAGGTTTATCAACAGTTTTATCGCTGTGACTCAGCTTAAAAAATAAACCACATCATCGAATCATCCATGTACTACGGGCCAGGGATATTAATGTAATCATCAATGGTCATGATTATACCGAATAATCCCTAGTTATAATCATACCAACAACTGTCCATCAATGCATTACAGGCCAATGAGGATTTTTACCACATCATTTGTAACATTACGGTCATGATTATACCGAATAATCCCTGGTCATAATCATACCAAGTCCATCTATGAACTACATGCCACAGATGACTTTCAACATAATATAAACATGAGCATAATGACAATGATATAAGAATTCAATAAAACAAATTCAAGGATAAATTTTTAAAGATTTATAATTTAATTTATCTAGAAATCAATAACGTCCAAATTGTCAACATGATACTGCTTTGTGGAGTAATATTCAAGAATAATATTGTACCAAAAATGATTTGGACCGAAAAGAAATCAATTTTTGTCATGAATAGTACTCTGGGTGAATAGTACCCGAGTGTATAGTACCCCGTGAATTATACTTCAGGAATAGTATCCCGTGAATAGTACTTTGTGAATAGTACTCATGAATAGTACTTTGTAAATAGTACCCCTCCCAAGACATCAACAGTGCGGCAGGTTGAGTACGCTTTACCAATTTCCACTAGTAATCTGTCTCTCCTCGCAACATAAAGGTGGCAAAGGGAACCTTTTGCTCCTCGGAGCATCCCAAGACATCAAATATCTTGGTGATCTGCTTTATCCATGTCTCTGCCTTAAGTGGTTTTGTCTCTCCAATAAACTCTGCTGGTCCCACCTCCTTGAACGGTTTAGCGGTGACCGTCCGAGAGTTACCAGTGTTTCCACCTTCATTTTAAGCAGGAGTCGTTCTTGCCTGATATTGTATGAATTGCATAAATCCTCTAAACATCCCATCATTCATCATTTGGTCAGCGTTGTTGTTTTCTTGAGGATTATTGCCATCCTAATGCACATTATCCTGGGTATTAATCGTTGGTGACTCAACGGTCTCATGTGCTTTATTTCTTATCTCAAAATTTTTGGATTCTATTTTCAAAAATTGCCACAAAATAAGGGTTAATTGACATGTCACATATTATCCCTATACTCTGACCGACCAAATAAATACCAAATAAACTTAGGTAGGCCATACTAGCGAAAGAATTCCCCGTCTCTCCCCTCCTAGTTCTTGTCTCACATCTCTGCCAGGGATCATATTCCTAAGCTTTGATACCAACTGTGACGCTCCCAAAATAGGTATACATCACCCATTCTGAGTCACCAAATACATGGTACATAAATCAAATACAAACTTCTTTTATACAATACGACAACAGCGTAGCTTAAAGTTTTTACACGAATATTATCTCATAGATAGTATTCAAACTCAAATGAAGTCCTCATTACAATTATTATCACGCTATTTCATAAAATAGTGAGGACTACTATAGCCACCATCTCGGACCGTTACTCTATTCCCGGACTAGTCCCAGCTACGTTCTCATTTCCTTAAGAGAACAATGAAATCAAAAGGGTGAGCTCAACCAGCCCAGTAAGAAATATTATGACTAAGATAATGCAGAATAAATTATCGTTAGCCTTCAACAGCGTTAAACTGATAAAATATAATAAACATCAAGTTTAACTGCAGCGGAATAAGCAATCCATTAGAAGACTCAAGTAGAGGATGATATCTACTATCTTCTATGATTTAAAAGGTTTATCAACATTTTTATCGCTAAGACTCAGCTTAATAAATAAACAACATCATCGAATCATCCTGCACTACGAGCCAAATATATCTATGTAATCATCAATGATCATGATTATACTGAATAATCCCTAGTCATAATCATACCAACAACTGTCAATGAATGCACTACAGGCCAATAAAATTTTTTACCACATCATTTGTAACATTACGGTCATGATTATACCGAATAATCCCTGGTCATAATCATACCAAGTCTTTCTATGCACTACAGGCCACAGATGACTTTTAACATAATATAAACATGAGGATGATGACAATGATATAAGAATTCAATAAAACAAGTTCAAGGATAAATTTTTAATGATTTATAATTTAATTTATCCAGAAATCAATAACGTCCAAATTGTCAACATGATACTGTTTTGTGGAGTAAAATTCAAGAATAATATTGTACCAAAAATGATTTGGACCAAAAAGAAATCAATTTTTATCATGAATAGTACCCGAGTGAATAGTACCCCGTGAATAGTACTTCAGGAATAGTACCCCGTGAATAGTACTTTATGAATAGTACTCGTGAATAGTACTTTGTGAATACTACTCATGGACAGTACTTTGGCATGAAAAACTTAAAATTTAAGAAGAATATGTAGAAAATATCCTTGTGAAGCGATACTAGATGAAGCGCAAATTTAAAGGATATTCTACTAATTTCACGGAGTATAGAAGCAATACTTTAACAGAATGAGGGTATAATCAGGGATACGAGATGAAATAATATTACTCACATACTACATATTATGGAAGAAAATATGAATCCTAATGAATACTGGGAAAAAATTATATCCTTTACCTCAGATGAAGACTGAATACTGGAATATTGAGGTAGCAAACTTCTCTTCTTCTTTCTCTCTATAGATTCTCTCTCTATAATTGCTCTTGTGAGACTTAGTGAATTGGTGAGAATGAAGGAAGAATGAGCTTCTATTTATAGGAAAATATAGTTTTGATAATTGTACTTTTTGGGACTCAAAATATTACAGTATAATACCTTCATCTTTTCCTTCATTTTTAATTAGTCCTACAAGTATTATCAAACTTGCACCACCTCCCCTAATAGTACATCTTTTGAATCAACCGTACAATCATGTGAATCAATAGTACAATCATGTGAAAAAAATAATTATAGTATAGTACCTTCATCTATACCTCCATTTTTAATTTAGTCATGCAAGTATTATCAATCTTGCACCACCTCCCCTAATAGTACATGCATGTGAATCAATAGTAGACAAATGTGAACAAATAGTTATAAGCATGTGAATTAATAGTAATTAATTGCTCATTTATCCAATTAATTACCCGATTGGTCAATATAACCTCCAGACATCCATTATTACCTAAATAGATGTCGATTTCCACTAACACTAATAATCCCAACATAATGGAAAGATCAATTTCATCTTTAATCAACACGAAATTATTTATCATTAATATTATAACTCACAATATTTAACAACCAGGTTGTTCCCAGGAAAGAGGGGGTTTCCGATAAGGATTTCTCCTTATTGGCGCGCAATTAGGTGACCAAAAATCTCCTTGATAGAACTTCTAGACATTGTCAATATTGTAAATAATAATATGAATAACTTTGTCGTCTCAATTAATGATTTAATAATATAAAATATTATGCAGATGATACTGTGATAATAATTGAATCAATAATATGAGAGATATGATACAGCAATTATTGTAGCAATAATTGAGTATAACTAAGTGATTTCTCACGTAAGTATCCATAATCAATATGGTGTGCTACTATGCAACCGAGTGTATTAGTGTACTTTTACTACCGGGAAGTTCAACAGTTTAACGGTTAAACTTTTGCCGTTATTTTAATGAAAATATAATTCTGTCATTTTCTAACTACGACAATACTTCCATTGTGGGGTCCACCAATGATTGTTCCATCGTACGAATATTCCCTGTTAAAATGAATATTCCATGACCAATCGAATATTATATAACCACTTTTTTACTTTTCAAAATTTGTAAATATTACCCACAACTATAACATTATATCATATCCACACCATAATATTCAAAAATATATTTTGAGAGAAATTAATCTTTATTCATAAAAGTTGGGGATCTTACAAAATGAGTGTAGAATTAGGAATACGAAACGAAATAATATTACTTACATACTACAGATTATGCAAGAAAATATTTTTTCATACGAATATTGAACAAAAAGAATATCCCTTACGAATACGAAATAAATAATACTCCTTACCTTAGAAGAAGACTGGATACTGGAATAATGAAGTAGCAGAATACTCTTTTTCTTTCTCTTTATAGTTAAACTCTCTATAATCGCTCTTGTGAGTCTTAGTGAATTGGTGAGAATGAAAGAAGAATGAGCATCTATTTATAGAAAAATATAGTTTTGATAATTTCACGTTTAGGGGCTCGAATTATTACAGTATAGTACCTTCATCTATACCTCTATTTTTAATTTATTCCTTCAAGTATTATCAATCTTGCACCACCTCCCGTAATAGTACATGCATGTGAATCAATAGTTCCATACATGTGAACCAACAGTAATTTGCATGTGAAATAATAGCAATTAATTAATCATTTATTAGATAAATTGCCCATTTGGTTAATTTAACAACTAGAAATCAATTATTATCAAAATAAATGTCGATTTCCACTAACATAAATAATCCCAACACAATGGAACTATTTTTATCAACAATTTAATCTTTAATCAACACGAACTTATTCATCATTAATATTATAACTCACAATATTTAACAACTAGATCATTCCCAAGAAAGAGGGGGCTTTCCGATAAGGATTTCTCCTCATTGGCGCGCAATTATGTGACCAAACCCATTTCCTCGACAGAACTTTCTAGACATCGTTCATAATGCAAATAATAATATGAATAACTTTGTCGTCTCAATTATTGATTTAATAATATAAAATATTATGCAGATGATACTATGGAAATAATTGAATTAATAATATGAGATATTATGCAGCAATTACTGTAGCAATAATTGAGTATAACTGAGTGACTTCTCACGTAAGCATCAATAATCAATATCGTGTGCTACTTTGCAACCACGCGTATTACTGTACTTTTACCAGTGGGTAGTTCAACAGTTTAACGGTAAAACTTTTGCCGTTATTTTTATAAAAATATATTTCTGTCGTTTTTTAACTACGACAATACTTCCGTTATAGGGTCCACCAATGATTGTACCGTCGTACGAATATTCCCCCGACTGATCAAATATTTTATAACCACTTGCTTACTTTGCAAAATTTATAAATATTACCCACAACTATAACATTATATCAAATCCACACCATAATATTCAAAATTATATTTCAAGAAAAATAATCTTTATTCATAAAAGTTGGGGTCTTACAACCTCCCCTTCTTATTAAATTTTTCCCTCGAAATTAGGGTACGTACCTAGTATGTCGAAGATGTGAGGATACATTGACTTCATTTCAGATTCTAACTCCCAGGTCATTTTCTCAACATCGCGGTTTCTCCACAAAAATTTGACTTGAGGTATAACCTTGGAGCGTAGAATATGATCCTTCTTATCCAAGATTTTAACATGTACATCATCATACGTTAAATCTCGCTATCTTTTCTGGTTCTAATTCAATAATGTTGTTCGGGTCTTTCACATATTTACATAACATAGATATGTGAAAAACGTTATGAACACGAGACATACTTGGCGGTAAAGTGAGTTTATAGGCAACAGTTCCTACTTGATCGAGGATTTCAAATAGATTAATAAAATCAAGGGTTGAGATTTCCTTCTTTCGTCAATTCTTTCTTCTAGAATAACGCCTTCTTACACCTTCTTTTTCACATTCATCAACTCTGAGTCTGTAGCTTAAGCGGCTTTAACTTTATTGATTAAAGTCGATTCTAATTGTATATTCGCTATCTTCATGTAGGTTGTTGGAGTCTTTAACTCTATCTCCATCTTTTGTAAGTCATACGAAATAAGTCTTTGTGTTAACAATATTACACTTATAAATGCATACGATCTTCCACTCAACGCGTCAGCTACCACATTCGCTTTTCTAGGATGGTATTGAATGGTACGGTCGTAATCTTTCAACACCTCAAGCCAACGTCATTGCCGCACGTTGAGCTCCTTTTGGGTGAAGAAATATTTGAAGCTTTTATGATCTGTACAGATCTCCACTTTATCTCCATACAGGTAATGCCTCCAGATTTGAAGTGTGAAAATGACAACTGCCAACTCTCGATCATGAGTAGGATATTTCCTCTCATATTCTTTGAGTTTTTGTGAGGCAAAGGCTATGACTTTCTCATGTTGCATGAGAACACATCCTAAACCTTTGCCTGAAGCATCGCTGTATATGACAAATCCCTCTGAACCAGATGGTATTATCAGAATAGGTGCTAAAATAAGTCTCCTATTGAGTTCTTGAAAACTATTCTCATATTCCTTGCTCTAACAAAATTTTGTATCTTTCTGAGTCAGTTGAGTTAATCGAGTATCAATTTGAGAAAATCCTTCCATGAATCTCCGTAAATACCAGCTAAGCCCAGAAAGTTATGTACTTCGGTCACTGACTTAGGTTGCTCCCTTCTTTGAATTTCTTCAATCGTTGCTGGGTCAATAGATATTCCATGATTTGATATCACGTGCCCAAGGAATGCTACTTCCTCAAGCCAGAACTCACATTTCTTCAACTTGGTGTAAAGCTTGTTTTTACGAAGCTTTTTGAGTATCAGCCTCAACTGTTGTTCATGATCTTCACTTCTTTTGGAATATATGAGGATGTCATCAATAAAGACGACCACAAAGTGATCCAAATTTTCCTTGAATACTCGGTTCATCATATCCATGAAGGCAGCAGCAGCAGGAGCATTAGTCAATCTAAAAGACATGACTAGGAATTCGTAATGCCCGTACCGAGTTCTGAAAGTAGTCTTTGGAATGTCACAAGTTTTAATCTTCAACTAATGATATTCGGAATGAAGATCGATCTTTGAAAAGAATTTAGCGCCTTTCAACTAGTCAAACAGGTCATCAATGCGAGGCAACGGGTACTTATTTTTGATGGTGACATGATTCAATTCCCGATAATTAATACAAAGTCGCATACTTCCATCTTTCTTCTTCACGAATAGAATAGGAGCACCCCAAGGAGATGTACTATGACGAATGAAACCGATGTCTAACAATTCTTATAGTTTGGTTTTTAACTCCTGAAGTTCAAGGAGCCATTCGATATGGGGCTTTAAAAATGGGTTTTGTACCGGGTTCAAGGTTGATACAAAATTTGATTTCATGCTCTGGGGGTAGGTGATAAGTGGGTTTTATACCTACTTATTCGATATCTGTTACTTGAATTATTTGCTTAATCTCATGTTTCTTAGTTACTTTTCAAGCATTTTGTGTTCGTCTTGTAGATTATATGCTTGGGAGTTGAAATCGCAAAGAATAGGTATTAAAACACAAAGAAAAGCAATTCAGATATCATTTGGGCTTTTATGTTTAGTTCCTATTCTTGGTTTGGAACTTGGATTACATTTTAGAGCTTCTTCTTAGCTTTTCGGAATGACTTAAATCATTCCAATTGGTGTTCAGATGCAAGAGTTATGACATTTGTACCAACACACGTCGAACGTCCCTATTTTGGGTGGCCATTTGCATAGCAGTCACTTCCAGCCCAATTTCGACCTTCATTTGTCCGTTATTTCTAAACTCTTAAAGAATGAAAGTTGTAGATCTCGCCGATATCTTCGATTTGATAGGTGGCAGGCCTCGTAATGCATCATGGATCAAAAGTTATGGTTATTTTCTCAAAGGACGTCAGAGCAGAAAATTTTCCTTCACAAAACCGCCGCCGGGGTGGGCATTCAAGTCACAAGACAGACCCCTAGCCCGCCGGGGTGGGGGTATGCCCAGAAAATGCACGAAAATGCAAATTTTGGTACAATTTGAGTCCGAGAAGGATTGTTTGGATCCGATTGACACAAGGACTTCCAAGAGGACTTAAAGACATATAAAGAGACTTATAAAAGGAGGAGAATCACAAGGATTAAGAGAGATCAGAGACTAGAGAAAGGATTCCATTAGATTAGATTAGAGTAAATTAGATCAAAACACTAGTTCTTGTTAGATTTGGAGAATGAAGCAACTTGGAGACCATTAAAGATTCAAAGTAGGAGCAAGGAGGGAGTATCAAATCTACAGACAATAGATTCTATCTTCTCATCTTCTTTTATCTTTGTCTTTTAATGATTATTCAATTGTGGATTATTAGTTTTAATTCAATAATCATGAATTAATTCTTTGTTTGAGATTACATTGGATCTTATTGTGTAGTTTATTTTAATATGCTTCGTTATCAATTATTATGTTCTATTGTGAGGATTGTCTATTGTGATTTGGACTTAATTGTTTAATTGATTGGCCATCAATTATCGTGATAATCTATATGAACTCGAGAGATGAAGTATTGATTTAGAACTTATCATGATAGCATGTGTTCAGGATTTTGTTAATAGCTTAAACTTGATGAGTGTTAAGGTAGAGATATGCTTGACACCGCATGTAATCGGATAGAGAACTTATTCTTCAACCTTCTTCAATTGTAATTCACATAGAGATATAGTGGGTTAGTTGATTAAGGTGTTTAACGAATTTCTATCTTAATTGTGGATTGACGTTAATATGGGTATTATGCATCGAGAGGTGGTTTTATCTGCTTTAGTGTTCTTGATTAACAATTTAGGATAGAGAATAATTGATGAGAAGTGTGTTAACTTAAATCAAGCAATAAGTGAAGTTGTGATCTTAAATTTTCGTAATCTTAATTTAACTAGGGAAATTTAATAGTAGTTTAATTTATATAATTTGAAATTCATTCGTTTAAATAAGATTGAGTTGGTTACGAGTTAGTACTTGGTGATTTTTATAAAATAATTCCTCGTGGGAATGATACTCTACTTTCATTTTATTACTTGTTGACCACGTATACTTGCGTGTTGTGCGTAACTAGATTTTACCCAACAAATTTTTGGCACCATTGCCGGAGAATTAATTTAATATCTCTTTGCCAATATTAATTTCAATCAAATTAATTTTAATTTAAACATTTTTATTTTTATTTTTAATTATCTTCCTATATTTCTCTCTTTTTAGGTACCATGGATGACTTTGCGTATCAATGGCCATACACGAACATGACTCAACCAAGGGAAACATGGATTGATGGACTTAATACATCTTCTATAGAGCCAATACAAATTGAGGCAACTTCGAAGACGTTGGAGGTTATTGCAGCCCAACGGAGTCGAAGGATGGCAAGAATGATTCAGCCAAGGGGAGCGGAGATTGATAGACTCGCGACACTTTCCGCAATGTCTGCACAGATTGAAGAACTTTCGAGGAAGTTGGACGTTTTTGCAGCCCAAAGGAGTCGAAGGATTGCAGTTATTTGTGACTATTGTGCTGGCAATCACCCGAGTAATCAATGCACCATCAATCTTGGGTCGGTACAGTATGGTGGTAACTACCTCAATCAATATGCATATGATAATTATGATCAAGTTTGGGGGTATCACCCGAATTCTTCACGGAGCTACAACTATCAAGACCAATACTCTATTCCAGATCCAACATACACGCCAGATTTCTCATATCAACCTCCATTAAAAGAAGAAAAGTCAAAGTTAGATGAATTATTGTCCAAGTTCATAGCATCAAATGAGGAGAGGAGGATGAATCATGAGATATCACGTCACAATCTGCAGAACCAGATAGATCAAATGCTCAAAGCCTTGAACAACTGTCCTCAAAATAATTGGTGTTATGACGAGGATTCCGAGATTGATGAAGTGCCCGAGCTAAATCTACAACTGGATGAGACACGAGATATTGAAAAAAAAGAGACAAATGGGGATAATGACAACAAGGTCGGTGAAGAACTAACTATGAGTACCAACGAGGATGATCCGATGTTATTAGTGCCCCAATTTCCTTCTCCATCAAAGTTCAAGGATCCGGTTAGATTTGCAAAACAATGTCTGTTAGGTAGTCATGTCGTCGGCGAAGCTCTTTATGACATAAGAGCTAGGGCAACAATGAAGCCGTGGTGGGACAAGAAAGAGAAGATATACAAAGAGTCCATTGTGTTAGACACACTTCCATGCCCAAATACGATCACAAACACAATGGAGATAGCACCTAGTTATTTGTCGTTCTTCAAGGAGATTATACCAAAACAAAGCATGCTGGGTGACTTTAATGCAATGGTCATCGTAAATGGGAACCTACCAAAAGCTATATTATTTCTGATGGATGGAGAGTTTCTCAACTATCAAAGAGGAATTGGATAGCGTTGACCAGACAAAGTCAGGCTGAAAGACTATAATTCAAGCGTTAACTGGGAGGCAACCCAGGAATTTTTTTTATTTATTTATATGATATCCTAGTTTATTTAATATATAGGAATCCAAGTGTTATTCTAATCCATGTTGTCTCTCTTCATTGCAGGTATTGGAGGTTCAATGGATAGGAAAATGATCATCGCCGCCAGTGCCACCATCACCACAAGCTTAAATGATTACAGGGAAGTCCCCGTCCACTTCATGCTTTATTTTACAATGAGGACATTGTAATTTTTAAGTTTGGGGGAGTTAAATAATTTAGTTTTATTTATGTGTGCATTCATGTAGTGTAATTGCATAATAGTTTGCATAGTAGAGTAGTTGCATAATAGTTTTTATTTATAACTAAAAAAAATCAAAAATAATAGTTAGTTACTATGTTCATCATGCATGATTCCAGCTGTTAGATATTTACAGTTTATTTTGGCCAATGATGAGATTAGAATTGAGTAGACAATTATAGTACTGATTATTAGAGCTTTGATGTGATTTCTTGTTATGAATTGAGTCTTTTTCTGTTTGAAACTGGTATAATAAGGATAACACAGTAAAAACAACTTGTTGATTGATTGAGTAAATTGATACATAATGGGATTCTAAAGGATAATGCTAGTTTGAATAAGAAAATGACAAGAATAGGCAGTGAAGGTGAAGAATTAGGCAAGAACCTAAGTTTGAGGGAAAAAGTGGGGTATATAAGCTTCTAAAAAAAGAAAAAAAGATATTGAGTTGAATAAATTGAGTCCTGTGGTGGGTCGAGAAGAAGCATGAAATGCACTCCTCACAAACACAGACATGAGATGGAGCGTAAAACACACTCACTATCAGAAAAAAAAGAAAAAAAAAGAAAAAAAATAAAAAGAAAAAAAACGGTAAATATGAGCAAAAATCCCCCGTAGATGAAAAATAAAGCATAAGTATCCCATGTTGACCCTCGATATTGGTAATTATTTGATTTTAGTTGGATCTAGCTTGTTTTTATATTTCTTGAGTTCACACTGTATGATGCCTTCGAAGGGACTTGTTGTGTATTAAATTTAATTTTATATCAGTTAACATTGTTGTGGAGCACACACACACACTATATTAGTGATAACAGCCTAAGATTTGATGATTGATTGGGAAGTTATTGATGAGTTTTGATATGATGTATTATCGTGTTTACTTGATTTTTCTAAGGCCGGTTGAATAGACTTGTTTCTGTCATTACTGCTAGATTCGTAGGCATGTAGATTAGTTGCATTGCATTTCATTATTGTTTTATGTTTTTGCTTGAAGACGAGCAAAGGTTTAAGTTTGGGAGTATTTGATAAGTAGGTTTTATACCTACTTATCTGGTATCTTTTACTAGAATTATTGGTTTAATCTCATGTTTCTTAGTTATGTTTCATGCATTTTGTGTTCGTCTTGTAGATTATAGGCTTGGGAGTTGAAATCGCAAAGAATTGGTATTAAAACGCAAAGAAAAGTAATTCGGACATCGTTTGGGCTTTTATGTTTAGTTCATATTCTTGGTTTGGAACTTAGATTACATTGTAGAGCTTCTTCTTAGCTTTTCGGAATGACTTGAATCATTCCAATCGGAGTTCGGATGCAAGTGTTACGACATTTGTACCAACGCACGTCGAACGTCACTATTTTAGGTTGCCATTTGCATAGCAGTCACTTCCAGTCCAATTTCGACCTTCATCCGTCCGTTATTTCTAAAATCTTAAACATTCTTAGATGTCATTTTCAAACACTGCCACAAACACAAGGGTTAATTGATATGCCACATATTATCCTTATACTCTGACCGACTAATTAAATAACAAATAAACTTAGGTAGGTTGATGAGTGAGTTTTATACACATGAATTGGATACATTCGGGCTTAATTTATTGTTGTTCTCAAGTCTTTTAGGATGTTTTTATGTATTTGTGTCTATTCAAGCATGTTTTATATTGTTTTGTAGGATTTGGGACAAAAGTTACATGGATCGACGTTCGGGGTGGCTAGATTCGCGTTTTCGGCTTGTCATTTACACAGTAGTCATTTCAGAGCCAATTTGACTATAGTTCCGGACATTATTTCGTAAAACTTCAAGAATGAAAGTTGTAGATCTACTTTTCCTCTTTCCGGATCATCTTGAATCATCTAAATCGGAGTTCGGACGAAGACGTTATGACCGTTTTCCCAAAAGACGTCGGAGCAGAAAATGTTAGACTTTGTGGCAGCGCCGGGGCGCTCGTTTTAGGCTTGATACCAGCGCCGGGGCGCTGGGGGGCAGAATCCCAGCGCCGTGCCCAGCGCCGGGGCGCTGGGGAAGGGTCTGGTGCGGGCCTGGACGCGTTTTGGACGAATTTTGACACCTTTTTGACTCCAAATAGGATTGGGTTTGTTCCTAAACTCAAAATTAGACTTGTAACCTATAAATACATGATGTAAGGCATAAAATAAAGGGAGATTACATAGCTTAGATTAGAGCAACTTGGAGACCATTGAAGTTCAAGAGCAAGAGCAAGAGGGGAGCATCAGATTTGCTGACAACAGATTCTATTCTCTTCTATTATCATACTTTTATCTTTTAATGTCTATTCAGTTGTGGATTCTTGGTTTCCATTCACTAATTATGAACTAACTCTTTCCTTAAGATTTCAATTGAACTTTTTATGGCTATGAATTAGTTATTCATTATATTCCAATTATTTATGTTAAAGTGAGTTGTTTATCTTGTCTTGTGCATATTGCTTAATTATCTGATCAGTTTTTACTTTGTTACTCTAGAAGGAATTGGAAGAGGAATTCTAGGGTTAGAACTGGGCATGATATCATGTGACTTAGTTATTTGCAAAGTGAATAATTGGGTTTGTGAATTGAATGGAAATATCTGTTCACCGCATGTAACACATAAGGAATTGGAATTGAAGGAGTTTAATTCAATTGTTTTGCATAGGAATATAGCAAGATTAATCTGGATTAAATAGAAGGCAATTGATCACTTGGAAAAGGACTTTTGACATTTGAGAATTCCTGTTAACAATTCAGTAGGCATAATAATTGGGATAATTGGATAATTGATTTATAATTCATAATTGGGGATATTGAAGTCTTAATCTTTATTTATTTGAATTCATTTATAAAGTAACATAGTTTTAATTAGTTAATTTAGTTTTCTTAATTAGAAAAAACACAATTTGAGATTGTTTAAATAAAATTAGTTTGGTTAAGAATTAGTACTTGGTGATTTTTATTAAATAATTCCTCGTGGGAACGATACTTTTCTTATCACTTTATTACTTGTTGACCGTGTATACTTGCACGTATTTATTGATTGCGAAATCGATCAACAAGTTTTTGGCGCCGTTGCCGGGGAATTAATTTAATAATTATTTTCCAATATTAATTTCAATCAAATTGTCTTAATTTAAATATTTTTTATTTTTGTTTTTAATTCTCTTTCTATAATTCTCTCTTTTCAGGTACCATGGAAGACTTTGTGTATCAATGGCCATACACGAACATGACTCAACCAAGGGGAGCGGAGATTGACAGACTCGAGAAACTTTCTGCATTTTCAGCACAGATTGAGACACTTTCGAGGATGTTTGAAGCTTTTGAAGCTCAGCGTCGTCAAAGTATGGCGGTTACTTGTGATTATTGTGCTGGAAATCATATGAGTCATCAATGCGCCATCAGTTTCGAGCCGGTACAGTATAGTGGTGATTACCCCAATAATTATGTCTATCCTAACAACTATCATCAGGATTGGGGGTATCACCCGGATTTTTCATGGAGTAACAATCAAGATCAATTTTATGCTCCAAGTCCAACATACCCACAGGATTTCTTGTGTCCACCTCCACTACAACAGGAAGAACATTCAAATTGGGAGGAAGCCTTGCAAAAATTTATTAAAGCTTCTGAAAAAAAGAATGTGGAACAAGACAAGAAAATAAATCAAGTAGAGCTGAATTTGCAAAACCAAGGGGCATTGATCAAGAATCTGGAAAATCAAGTGGAACAGATAGCACATGCGTTGAACAACCGTGCTCAATACACCTGGCCCTATGACATGGATTCCGAGACTGATGGTGAGCCCGAGCCAAATCTACAACTGGATGAGCCACAAGATGAAAAAGAGGAGACAAGTGGGGATAATGACAACAAGGTCGGTGAAGAACTAATTGTGAGACCCAATGATGATGAGCCAATGTTATTTATGCCTCAAGTGCCTTCTCCTCCACAGTTCAAGAGTCTGGTTAGATTTGCAAAACCTTGTCCGATTGGTAGTCATGTCGTCGGCAATACTCTTTGTGATGTAAAAGCAAGTACACCTTCGAAACCATGGTACGATGAGCTGGAGAAGATAGAAGAAGAAATTGTTGTATCTGACAAGTCTCAATGCCAGAATATATTCGTAGACACAATGGAGAAACCACCTAGATGATGGACGTTCTTGAATGTGATCTTATCTAAAGAAAGCATGCTAGGTGACTTTAATACAATGGCTATCGTAAATGGGAACCTACCAAAAGCTATATTATTTCCGATGGATGGAGGGTTCCTCAACTTTCGAAGAGGAATTGGATAGCATTGACCAGACAAAGTCAGGCTGAGACTATAAAACAAGCGCTTATTGGGAGGCAACCCAAGTTTAATTTTTATTTTTTATTTTTAGTTTTTATTAAGTTTTATATTAGTAGTTTTGAATTTGCATTTATTAAGGATTTAATAAAATTGCTTCTATCATGATTTTACAGGTTATTCAAGTCAAATTCAAGTGTGGTGCCCAATTTGTTCCATGTGCTTAGCCTATTCTCCAAACTTAGCGGACAAGGAGGAAGATTGCTATATTTTCAGGGAAGTCGTCTGCTTTAATTTTTTCTATTTCAGTCTTTGAGGACAATGTCTAGTTTAATTTTGGGGGCATTTTAGTGTCGTATTGCATATAGTTAGTTATTTACATTATAGTTCGTTATGTTTTCGGGTTATTTACATTTAGTTTTTGCATTAAGTTTTTTTGTTTAAAAAAAAATTTAAAAATCGCAAAAATAGTAGTTAGTTTACCGTGTTTGTTGCATTTAGTTTATATTTGCATGATTCCAACTGTTAGATAGTAAAAGTCTATTTTGGCCAATGATGAGACTGGAATTTAGTAGATAAGTATAGTATTGAATATTCAAGCTTTGATGTGATTTCTTGTTATGAATTGAATCTTTTCCTGTTTGAAACTGATATAATTAAGGTTAGCACGTTAATAACAGCCATGTTGACTGATTAAGTTTAAATTGATACATAATGGATTTCTTAAGGATAATACCAGTTTGAAGGAATGAAAGACATGAATAGGCGGAGATGGCTAAATTTTGATAAAAACTTAAGTTTGGGGGGAAAATTTGAGGTATATAAGCTTTAAAAAAACTTCTTGAGTCTTGTGGTGGGTTGAGGAGAAACACTCCCCATAAACACAAGCGTGAGATGGAGCATAAAACGCACTCACCAATCATCTATCAAAAAAAAGAAGAAATAAAAGAGAAAAAGAAAAAAAATTACCGTGGCTAGTTTTGTTTCGGGGCCTTTGTTACTTGAGTAAGTACGCCCGAAGGGGTATCTTAAAACCTAGCGCCCTAAGGTCTTATATGGTCTGGGAGTCGTTGGTCGAAAGCTCGCTAAGGGGTTACACTGTTAGCCTAATGGAATGAGACATTGCACAGTCATGGTTAAAAAAAAACAATAAAACGGGAAAAGAGCAAAAAGCCCCCGTAATGAAAAGTAAAGTATAAGTATCCCAGATTGGATTCTTGAACTTGGTGGATATTTGACTTTAGTTGGATCTAGCTTGTTCGTGAATTTTGTGAGTTTTCACTGTATGATGCCTTCGAAGATATCTATTATGTCTTAAATTTGATTTTATATCAGTTAACATTGTTGTGGAGCACACACGCACTATATCAGTGATAACAGTCTAAGATTTGATGATTGATTGGGAAATTACTGATTTATTTTAATATGATGTATTATCATGTTTACTTGATTTCTCTAAGGCCGGTTGAATAGACTTGTTTCTGTCATTACTGTTGGATTCGTAGGCATATAGATTAGTTTCATTACATTGCATTGCATAACATTTTTGTGTTTTTGCTTGAGGACAAGCAAAGGTTTAAGTTTGGGGGTATTTGATGAGTGAGTTTTATACACATGAATTGGATACATTCGGGCTTAATTTATTGTTGTTCTCAAGTCTTTTAGGATGTTTTTATGTATTTGTGTCTATTCAAGCATGTTTTATATTGTTTTGTAGGATTTGGGACAAAAGTTACATGGATCGACGTTCGGGGTGGCTAGATTCGCGTTTTTGGCTTTTCATTTACACAGTAGTCACTTCAGAGCCAATTTGACTATAGCTCCGGACATTATTTCGTAAAACTTCAAGAATGAAAGTTGTAGATCTACTTGTTCTCTTTCCGGATCATCTTGAATCATCTAAATCGGAGTTCGGACGAAGACGTTATGGCCGTTTTCCCAAAGGACGTTGGAGCAGAAAATGTTAGACTTTGTGGCAGCGCCGGGGCGCTCGTTTTAGGCTTGATACCAGCGCCGGGGTGCTGGGGGGCAGAATCCCAGCGCCGTGCCCAGCGCCGGGGCGCTGGGGAAGGGTCTGGTGCGGGCCTGGACGCGTTTTGGGCGAATTTTGACACCTTTTTGACTCCAAATAGGATTGGGTTTGTTCCTAAACTCTAAATTAGACTTGTAACCTATAAATACATGATGTAAGACATAAAATAAAGGGAGATTACATAGCTTAGATTAGAGATACACTCCTTTAGATTAGAACATTAACCCTAGTTCTTATTAGTTTTGGAGATTGAAGCAACTTGGAGACCATTGAAGATCAAGAGCAAGAGCAAGAGGGGAGCATCAGATTTGCTGACAACAGATTCTATTCTCTTCTATTATCATACTTTTATCTTTTAATGTCTATTCAGTTGTGGATTCTTGGTTTCCATTCATTAATTATGAACTAACTCTTTCCTTAAGATTTCAATTGAACTTTTTATGGCTATGAATTAGTTATTCATTATATTCCAATTATTTATGTTAAAGTGAGTTGTTTATTTTGTCTTGTGCATATTGCTTAATTATCTGATCAGTAATTACTTTGTTATTCTAGAAGGAATTGGAAGAGGAATTCTAGGGTTAGAACTGGGCATGATATCATGTGACTTAGTTATTTGCAAAATGAATAATTGGGTTTGTGAATTGAATGGAAATATCTGTTCACCGCATGTAACACATAAGGAATTAGAATTGAAGGAGTTTAATTCAATTGTTTTGCATAGGAATATAGCAAGATTAATCTGGATTAAATAGAAGGCAATTGATCACTTGGAAAAGGACTTTTGACATTTGAGAATTCCTGTTAACAATTCAGTAGGCATAATAATTGGGATAATTGGATAATTGATTTATAATTCATAATTGGGGATATTGAAGTCTTAATCTTTATTTATTTGAATTCATTTATAAAGTAACATAGTTTTAATTAGTTAATTTAGTTTTCTTAATTAGAAAAAACACAATTTGAGATTGTTTAAATAAAATTAGTTTGGTTAAGAATTAGTACTTGGTGATTTTTATTAAATAATTCCTCGTGGGAACGATACTTTTCTTATCACTTTATTACTTGTTGACCGTGTATACTTGCACGTATTCATTGATTGCGAAATCGATCAACATAGGTCATACTAGCAAAGGAATTACCCGTCTCTCCCCTCCTAGTTCTAGTCTCATATCTCAGCCATGGATCATATCCCTAAGCTTTGATAGCAACAGTGACGCCCTCAAAATAGGTATACATCACCAATTTTGAGTCGCCAAATATATGGTATTGAATACAAATACAAACTTAATTATACAACATGACCTGAGAGTTTTTACACGAATATTATCTAATAGAAAATATTTCAACTCAAAGGAGTCCTCAGTACATTTATTATCACACTAAATAGTGAGGACTACTATAGCCACCATCCCGGACCATCACTCCATTCCCCGACTAGTCTCGGCTACGTTCTCATTTCTTGAAGAGAACAATGAAAGCAAAAGAGTGAGATCAACTAGCCCAGTAAGAAATATTATGACTAAGATAATGCATAATAAATTAATGTTAGCCTTCAACGGTGTTAAACAATAAACAACAAGTTTAATTGCAGCAGAACAAGCAATCCATTAGAAGAGTCAAGTAGAGCATGATATCTACTATCTTCTATGATTTAAAAAGTTTATTATCAACTTTGTAGCTAAGACTCAGCTTAACAAATAATCCACATCACTGAATTATCCATGCACTACGACCAGGGATATTCATTATTATAACGTCCACAAATTATCCATGCACTACGTGCCAAGGATATTCGTGTAATCACCAATGGTCATGATCATACCAGCAACTGTCCATCAATGCACTACAGGCCAATGATGACTTTTACCACATCATTTGTAACATTATGTGTCATGATTATACCGAATGATCCTTGGTCATAATCATACCAATAAATAGTCAATCTATTCACTACGGCCAAAGATGACTTTCATCATAATATAAGCATAAGGATGATGATAATGATATAAGAATTCAATTAAATGAAAGGAAAGGATAAATTTTAAAGATTTAGAATTTAATTTATCCAGAATTCAATAATGTCCAAATTGTCCACATGATAATTCTTTGTGGAGTAAAATTCAAGAATAATATTATATCAAAAATTATTTGGACAGAAAAGAAATCAATTTTTTCCATGAATAGTACCCCAGGTGAATAGTACTCGAGTGAATAATAACCCATGAATAGTACTTCGAGAATAGTACCTTATGAATAGTACCTTATGAATAGTACCTCGTGAATAGTAGTTGGCGAATAGTACCCTGTGAATCGTACTTTATAAATAGTGTCATACGTATGAATAGTGTCGTATAAATGAATAGTACCCATGAATAGTAATCCAGCATGAAAAGCTTAAAATTTAACAAGAATGTTCAGAAAAATATCCTTGTGAAACGATACTAGATGAAGCGCAAATTTTAAGGATATTCTACTAATTTCACGGAATATAGAAGAAATACTTTAACAAAATGAGTGTAGAATTAGGAATACAAAACGAAATAATATTACTTACATACTACGGAGTATGAAAGAAGATATTATTTCATACGAATATTGAACAAAAATAATATCTCTTACGAATACGAAAGAAATAATATCCCTTACCTTAGAAGAAGACTGGATACTAGAATAGTGAAGTAGCAGGATACTCTTCTTATTTCTCTCTATAATTGTTCTTGTAATTCTTAGTGAATACGCACCTTTCGAACCAATTAAGGTCACGATTGGCCCAGAAAGTCTTAATAGGATCATAGGTGTATCCCAAAGCATGCCTACTTTCAGACGCTTCTTTCGAGGAATTGACTCCACTTAAAGTAAAGGTACTTTTAATCAAACTAAAAGCAAATAGCTCCTAAAGACTGAGTCCCTTTAACTTAATTAGCGTATGTAACCATAGAACGAATACAACAAAGAGGGAAGGTTTCGAGAAATAGAGTTGGTAAGAATGAAAGAAGAATGAGCTTCTATTTAAAGGAAAATACAGTTTCAATAATTGCACGTTTAGGAGCTTGAATTATTACAGTATAGTACCTTCATCTATACCTCTATTTTTAATTTAGTCCATCAAGTATTATCAATCTTGCACCACCTCCCCTAATAGTACATTCATGTGAATCAATAGTTCCATACATGTGAACCAACAATAATTTTCATGTGAACTAATAACAATTCATTGCTCATTTATCCGATTAATTTCCCGTTTTGTCAATTTAACAACCAGAAATCAATTATTATAGAAATAAATATCGATTTCCACTAACACTAATATTCCCAACACAATAGAAATATTTTTATCAACAATTTCATCTTTAATCAACACGAACTTATTCATCATTAATATTATAACTCACAATATTTAACAATCAGATCATTCCTAGGAAAGAGGGGGCTTTTCGATAAGGATTTCTCCCTATTGGCGCACAATTAGGTGACCAAACCCTTTTCCTCGACAGAACTTTCTAGACATCGTCAATAATGCAAATAATAATATGAATAATTTTGTCGTCTCAATTATTGATTTAATAATATAAAATATTATGCAGATGATATTATGGCAATAATTGAATCAATAATATGAGAGATATTATGGAGCAATTACTGTATCAATAATTGAGTATAACGGAGTGACTTCTCACGTAAACATCCATAATAAATATCGTGTGCTACTATGCAACCACACGTATTACTGTACTTTTACCACCGGGTAGTTCAACAGTTTAACGGTAAAACTTTCGCCAGTATTTTTTTAAAAAGATATTTCTATCGTTTTCTAACTATGACAATACTTCCGTTGTGGTGTCCACCAATGATTGTGTCGTCGTACGAATACTCCCTGTTAAAACGAATATTCCCCGACCAATCGAATATTATATAACCACTTGCTTACTTTACAAAATTTCTAAATATTACCCACAACTATAACATTATATCATATCCAAACCATAATATTCAAAAATATATTTCAAGAGAAATTAATCTTTATTCATAAAAGTTGGGGATCTTACATAAGACACCATCAAAGTGTCAAAGAGGTGAGGGCTTATGTTCTACAACACCTACATGTACCTTTGATAGACGGAAATTCATAAGTGCAAACGCCACTGATAAGTGCGATTACTTAGTGACCAAAGCACTAACACCAGAACGGGGTTTGGCACAGGACACATTTAACGGACAGATGCACAGACAGATACATGAGCAAGGCTAGGAAATGATCACTGATGATCCTGACCCAGCTATAGTGAATATGGTGAAGGAGTTTTATGTGAATGTTGAGGACAAGGCATCGTACATAGCATTTGTGAGGGGTAAGCAGGTTCCCTTCAATCCAGAGTCAATCAACGAGTATTACAGCTTGCGAGCCCTTTCCACAAGCCAGTATGCTCAGCTACATGACGGCAATCCCAATTATGATCAGATTTTGACTGAGATATCTAAACCAAGAACAGATTGGGTTAAGGGAAGGAAGGGTGACATTATCTTCTTAAGCAAGGACTTGAGCCGCCATAGCAAAATCTGATATGCATTTCTGTGCGCGAAACTTTTTCCTTCGACGCATACCAGTGAGGTGACAAGGGAGAAAGTGCTACTGCTTTATGCCATTGTCAAAGACTTTGACATCAACATCGACGCTATTAGCAACTTTTTTATATGATGATGTCTGCGAGGGCCATTCTCCGAAGACTGCCACACCCATCCTTCATATGTGAGTTGTGCGGGCAAGCAGGTGTTTGATGGTCTGGGGATGAGCCTGTGCAGCAGCCACTCCAGTTGTTAGACTCTAGAATGATTGCACGATATACTATCTGGCCTGGAGGGGAGTCTCATCCAAAGGGTGTTGGTTTTATATTTCCAAAGGCTTTTAATGAGGAAGAAGATTATGAGGACACCTCGGAGGATGATGAGTCCCGAGATGATGAGATGACTGGAGAGCAGGAGATTGAGGGGAGTAAAAGGATGGGCAGGTATATGTTTAGCACTCAGTTTCATAATCTTCAGAGACAGAGGGATAAAAGAGATAAAGACAGGAATAGGAAGATGTCCCGACTAGCAGCGAGGCATGACCATATGTTCAATGCCATGAACACATCCTTTGCCTCTTTGAACTCATCCTTAGAGAGTCTAAATCCTACATCTGCCACCCATTTCCACTTTCAGATGCCTGAGCCTATGCCACAATATTCTCCTTCTGATTTATATACAGAGGAGCGCCAAATGTTTATGCCACGTCCACCATAACCACCATCACCTCGCGCTTAGCTGATTACAGGGAAGTCTTCTTGAGTTTACTGTTATATTTTTACAATAAGGGCTTTGTAACTGCTAAGTTTGGGGGATTTTAGTTTAGTTATTTGTTTCATGTTTATGTTATTTTTTTAATTTGCATACGTTGTCATGTTTAGTTCATGTTCATTATGTTTGCATTCATGTAGTGTATTTGCATAGTAGTTTAGTATTGTGAATAATTTATTATAATTAGTTTCTTATTTTGTTCTGTTATTCTAAAAAAATTAGAAAAATTGAAAATCACAAAAATAGTAGTTAGTTTATTATGTTTATGTTGCATTTAAGTTCATCTTGCATGATTCCAGCTGTTAGATAGTTACAATCTGTTATAGCCAATGATGAGATTGGAATTGTGTAGACAAGTGTAATACTAACTATTAGAGCTTTGATGTGATTTTCTATTATGAATTGAATCTTTTTCTTTTTGAAACTAGTATAATAAGGTTAGCACAGTAAGAACAGCTTTGTTGACTGATTGAGTCTAAATTGACACATAATGGAACTATAAAGGATAATGCTAGTTTGAATGAAAGGAACTCATGAATAGGGAGTGATGGCTAAAGTTAGACAAGAACCTAAGTTTGGGGGAAAATTTGGGGTATATAAGCTATATAAAAAGAAAAAAGAAGAAACATATATGAATAAATATTGTGGCTAGTCTAGTTTCGTGGCCTTTGTTACTTGAGTAAGTAAGCTCGAGGGGATATCTTTACACCTAGCGACCTAAGGCCTTAAGTGGTTTGGGAGTCGTTAGTCGAAAGCTCGTTAAGGTAGCATTGAAAAGCCTAATGGAATTGGACATTACACAACCATTAGAATTATATAAAAAAAAGAATAAAACGGGAAAAAGAGGAAAAAGCCCCCGTAATGAAAAATAAAGCATAAGTATCCCATTTTGACCCTCGATAGTGGTAACTGTTTAATTTAGTTGGATCTAGACCATTTTTGGATTTCTTGAGTTTAAACTGTATGATGCCTTCAAAGAGATCTATTATGTGTTAAAATTGATTTTATATCATTTAGCATGGTTGTTGAGCATACACGCACTATATCAGTGATAGCAGTCTAAGAATTGATGATTGATGGGGAAATTACTGATTTATTTTGATACGATGTATTATGGTATTTACTTGATTTCTCTGAGGCCAGTTGAATAGACTTGTCTCTGTCATAACTGTTGGATTCATAGGCATGTAGATTAGTTGCATTCCATTCCATTCCATTTCATTTCCTATTGTGTTGTGCTCGAGAACTAGCACAATTTAAGTTTGGTGGAGTTTAATGAGTGGGTTTTATACCTATGAATTGTCTTCTGATTTGGACTTAAACAGTGTTGATCATGTCTATTTATGTTCATTTTAACTTAATTTGTGTTTAGGATTGCATTACGTGGCATGGTGGTGTAATGGCGGCGTTATGGCGAGACTTGACATTCAAAAGGCAAGAAATCAGCATTGTAGAAACACCCCTCGACGGGGAGGTCATATTTGTGAAGAAAATTTTCCACCGGGGTAGGGGTACCTTGGTCAAGAACAGAAGAACCCCCTTCCGGGGCGAGCCTTTATAACACAAATACCCCTCGCCGGGGAGGGGGTACGGGGAGAGAGAAGGCTTTTTACTTTGATTAGAACTCTGCAAATGTGTGGATGGAATAATTTGGCATGGATTGGGACTATGGTGGGCATCGTGCTATCAGTGTTATACATGACTTATGTTCAGATAACACATTACAACAGAGATCAATTACACCAATCAATCAATTCAACTTTGAGACCTAATTTTTAGAGAAGAACATTGGAGGAGAGCAAGGAAGGTCAAGAACATGAAGATTATAGAATTGAAGGCAAAGAAGGGTGGTTTTGTAACTATTCTATTTCTTTAATTGGAAATTTGTAATTGGGATGATGGATTCTCTACTTATTTCAGTTTTAAATTTATCTATGATGAACTAAATTACTTTTTAGGCTTGCAATTGATCTTTAGTGTTGAACAATGATTTTTATTCCTTAATTTTAGTTTAATAATCTATCAATTCAGCTTATAATGTGATTTGCACTCTAATTTATGAATTACTTGATCACCAATTCTGTGTGGATTTATATGGACTCGAGAGATTATGTATGAATCCAGACCTAATCACTCTAGCATGCGTTCTTGAATTCTGTGTTTTAATGGAATCTTGATGAATGTTTATGATAGAGATATACCTAACATCGCATGTAATTGTGTAAAGAACTTGGGATTTAAACCTTCTTTGATTTTAATTCACATAGGGATATAGTGAATTAGTTAATTAGGGTGTTTGACTTAATTATACCAAATTGTGGATTTAATTTAATACGCTGTTAGTGCATCGAGAGATGGCTAATTCTACTTGAGTGTTCTTGATTAATAAGATGAGATAGTAAGTTAAACAGAATATGGTGTGATAATTGGAGTAAACTTAAAGTGAAGTTGTAAGCCTAAATCTTCATTATCTGCTTGAAATTTACGGTTACTTAGTGTGTTGATTGGTTTGGATTTTTAGTCTCTTAGTTTTTATTAATTATAATCATTAATTTGAATAGTTTAATAAAATTAGGTTAATATAAAACTGGTAATTGTTGGATTTAATTTCATACTAGTCTCTATGGGAACGATACTTTTCTTACTATTATATTACTTGTTGACCACGTACACTTGCGTGTAGAGCATATATAGATTTTACCCAACAGGAGCAATGGATGGTATTTCACTGTCGAACTATAAATTATAACTTCATACAATCATCAATTTTCACTGTTAAGATGTTGAAATAATATATGTTACTTGTGAACGCCATGTTTCGCCTGCATGTCCAATCACCAAATCCACGCACTTAAACCTGGACAGTAACGAGATCACACAGGAAGCTTGACGACTTGTGCCGCCGGGTGATAGCTCTGGTGTAAGAATAAGAACAATATGGTACAAGGTTTAACAATGGAGGCTTTAGTGTTTAGTGCTCAAAAGTTTATTACCTGTTAATTGAAGTCAAGCCTTGTATTTATAGCTGCTCTCATCACCTTAAAGCCAATTTTTGAATCGGATTAGGACTCCTAAACATGGTAGTTACCTATGTTTAGGTCCAACTAAATCTCCATAAAAGGTGCAAGTTGGATCTAATCAAAACACTTACCTTTGGAGTTGGTATTTAAATAAGGTTAGGATTGGAATCCTTAACCATTTAAACTCCTTATCACTTTGGACTCCATACGAGGAATAACCTTCTGTGTGAGCCCAAATCATCTGAACCCCTATAAACTAGTCTGGGCTCCGGCCCAAAGGACTCGGACACCCGACCCCGAACACCACCAACCCCTTTACCGACTTCGGCCCATTGGACTTAATAAACCCTTCCCAATGAAGACCTTTAACCCACATAAGGGTCGGTAGATTATGCCCGAACATTGCCCCCAGTCTCTCGTTATAAAAAGTTTATAATTAGATACTTAAAAAGACGTCTGGGGAATATAAACGGTCTATTTTAAATAGCACATGCTTCCCAAGAAATGGGGCCCATGCGTCATCATCAGTCGCCTTTGGGATTCGTGCCATAACCATATAAAACCCACATCCAACACACGATAGTCACTTTTTCCAGCTTTTTCTAACTTTCTTCCTCAGAGCTCTCTGCGAAATAAGTTTCCGACGGGAAAGCATCTTCACCAACCTCCTCCAATTTATAACTTCCAGTCCTCCAAACTCCATATTCCTATTATTCAAACTTTAATGGCAGATTCTAACCTCCCATCCTCATCACTAAATGAGCAAACTCCAGTACTTATCAACAGCACTCCCAACCCCATAACCATCATTTCTATAGATCTGGTGTTGATCGATTTACCGGCACCACCGTCTGATAAGGCCAACTAATCAACTCCTCATACCACCACCGACACAAAGACGAAGATACGAATCGTCTATGCATCCGAGAGCGATTTCTCCCACATCAACACCAAATCTTCCATTCTCTCTTCCCATATCTCTGATATATGAATGATGTTCAACATCCCGAAGGAATACAAGCTTCGCGTGCCAAAGTCAAACGAAATAATGTTCTGGTGCCCCGAAGGGGAAAGGGTTTCCGTTCCTCTCTGGGCCTTGAAATACGAGGTCCGATTCCACCTTCACGAGTTCATCGCTTCTTTCCTCTGCTCTGTGGGGATCGGGTTTGCATAACTTATACCGAACTCATATATCCATTTGATCAGCTTCATCGCCTTATGCCAGGAGCTAGGAGTTGCTCCTGGTCTTGACTTCTTCTTCGTTATGTTCAGCATTGGAAGATCCAAGGAACCGGGGCTTCGATAGCTAAACAAACATCCTAGCCAAGCCACCTTCGTCAAAATCTCTTCCAGCAATAAGTGTTGGGCCACCCCCGAAGATCCTATTGTGAAGGTGTCCAAATTTCCAAAGGACCGACAAGAAGCCTTTAAAGAGTTCCACCAGAAGTTGAAGAATACCGAATGGGGCATGTATGTGTTGTCCAATGAGACCTAGCTATACAAATATGGATGTAAGTCCTTTACCCCGAACCCATTCAAGTTTTAGTTGCATTCTTCAATTAATCAACCAACTAACTTGTTAACTTTTCTGCAGTAACAATCTTTAAGCCCGAAGAGGTAGAAGAAACCTTTACCCCTCTACCCATCACGCCTGATCTAATTTGTTATCCCATCACTGAGGAATCCCCTGAAGAAGATGTCATTCCAATTTTTGAGCTTTCAACCAGCTCCACTTCAGCTGCAACTCCCTCAACGACAGCAAACGCCGAACCTTCCAAGAACATCTTGAAGATGGATAGGTCGGAGAAGATGGCCTTGCTAAAAAAGAGGAAGAATAAGTTCCTCATTAAGGGCCCCTCCAAGACACCTTCATCGATTGTTCCAAAACCCACTCCTCCATCGGTCGCTGACCTCGAGGATCCTGAGGAAATCGAATAGGAAAATCTTGAACCTCTTTCCAAGAGGCCACGTTGAACTGAAGAACTTGATCTGCAAATCATGGAGGCTATCCCCCTTCCAAAACTGACGCCATCAATCCAACATACTCCTGAAACTTGATCTTCACAAAAAATACCCTATAAGTTCAGGCCGAAGAGCCCCTCAGAGGTATTCCCATTTGACCAGCTAGAACACTTCAGACTGTCTAGAGATGAAGAGCGGTTCAAGGGATACACTTCCGAGGAATATTTGGTTGAATACGTCAAGCTCCAGTGCCAGGTAAATTTGGTAGACTTAAATGTCTCATTGATTACCCTATTTTTATCATGTCTAACCCATGTCTCCACTTTATTGTAGGTCAATGTTATCATTTCCCGAGCCATTCCACCTCTAGCTCAAACAACAAAAAGGGAGGCCCAGCTAAGGTTCGATAAGGAAGCGCTCAAGGCTGACGTCCGATGCCTGACATCGGATCTGAAGAAAGAGAAAGACCTTCACGTTGATACAAGGAATAAAGTGACACAAGCTGAACGTCAGACCAGTGAACTCAAGAAACAACACTACACACTTCAAAAAGAGTACATGGGTCTCAACAACTACGACAAACAGCTCCTGGAGGAAAGGACGCTTCTGAAGGAAAAAGACAAGGATCAACAGAATGTTAGGTAAAATCTAGTTATGCACAACACACAAGTATACGTGGTCAACAAGTAATAAAGTGAAAGTAGAGTATCGTTCCCACGAGGAATTATTAATACAAATTACCAAATGCTAACTCTTAACCAAACTAATTTTATTTAAACAATCAATTTAATGTTATAAATTAAATCATTTAATTAAACTAATTCTAATTACCACTAATTAAAAATTAGATTATGGAGATTTAAGATCATAATTTCAATTATTACTTCAGTTAAATTAATACACTTCTTATTAATTAAGCTCACTATTCTGAATTGTTAATCAAGAACACATAAGTAAATATGACCATCTCTCAGTGCATCATACTCAAATCAACTTAAATCCACAGATGATAGAATTAAGAAGAACACCATAATTAACTAATTCACTATATCTCTATGTGAATTTCAATTAAAGAGGATTTTAAGCACAAGTTCTTTATCTAACTACATGTGATGTTAGGTATATCTCTATCCTATACATAAATTATGAATTCCAACACCATACAAAAAACATAATCACATGCTATTATGATCAGATCTAAATCTAATATTCATCTCTCGAGTTCATATAGATTATCACGGTAATTGTTAACTAGGAAATTAAGAAATTCATCACAAATCATAATAGACAATCCAAGAATAATCACAATAATTAATAGAGAAGCATACTAAAATAAACTATATAATACGATCCATTATAATCTTAAACAAAATATTTAGTTCATGATTAATGAATTAAAACTAAGAATCCACAATTGAATAATCATTAAAAGATAAAAATAGAAGAAGAGAAAAAAAATAGAATCTGTTGTTTGCATATTTGATACTCCCTCCTTGCTCCTACTTTGAATCTTCAATGGTCTCTAAGTTGCTTCAATCTCCAAATCTCATAAGAACTATGATTTTTGGTCCTAATCTACTCTAATCTAATTTAATGGAATCCTCCTTATTTTATCCTTACAATTCTCCACATTTTATATGCCTCTTCATATGTCTTTTATTCCTCCTCGAAGTCTTTGAACAATCAGCTTGAACCAATCCTTCTTGAACTCAAATTCTAAAAACTCTTTTTTATTCCCGACACCCATGCCCCGGTGGGGGTTTTTGAACTGGATAAGCTCGCTCCGACATGGGTGATTCTGTAATTGGCCTTGTACCCCCACCCCGGTGGGGGTTTCCTTTGTAAATATGTCCACCCCGGCGGGGGGTATGTCTCTGCAGTCCTGATTTTGCCTTTTGCATGCCATTTTTTGCCATAATGTCCCCATTCTACCACCATGCCTCGTATTGCATTCCTAAACATAAAACAAGTAAAAACAAACTTAAATAGACCAGAACAACACAATTTAAGTCCAAATCAGAAGCTGATTCATATATATGAAACCCACTCATCACAGAATTCCATTATGATCCTCGAGATTAAAGTATCTTATATGCACGCCCAACATATGCTGCTGATGAGGGAAAATATTGCTCTGCGGAAAGAATGTGCCGAAGCCAAATAGCAAGTTTTATAAAGATTATGAAGAATTTCCCAAACTCAGAGATAAAATCATGACCCAATTCGCAGAAGGCTACAAGGCTTATAGGGAGGTTCGGGCGAAGATGACAGCTGATGGGTTGGACACTTCTGTCCTTGACTCCTCCAATGAAGAATCTGAAGCTGAGGATGAGTCCCTGAAAGAATATTCTTTCTAGGACGTTTACTTATAATTTGTATACTCATGTTTTGTTTGTAACTTTCTTGATAAGTTATGTTGTAACTTTCTCGATCAACTATGTTGTTTGTAACTTCTCTAATTGGTTTTATTCGAAACTTATCTGATCTGTTTTGTAAAAACATATGAATATAAATGAAGTATAAATTTTTTGAAGAGAAATTCTTATTTATTTTATTAATAAAAGAGCTTACAAAGTTAAAGAAAAGAATAACATAGCTTTTACTGATAATATCTCTTAAGTCTTCCAGCGTACCATGTATTTTTTACATCCGAACCATCCATTGCTCGAAGCCGGTAAGTACATGGCTTCAGCACTTATATCACTTCATATGTCTCCTCCCAGTTCGGCATTAACTTTCCCGTGTTCTTGGGGGGTAGATGCATCTGATTCCCGAAGCACCAAATCTCCAACCTCGAACCTCCTTTGTTTTACCTTCTGGTTATAATGTCGGGCAGTTCACTTCTGATAAATAGCCAATCTTACCAAAGTTGAATTCTAAACTTCCTCCAGAAGATCCAAGTTTAGTCGTAGGTCGTCATCATTATATATTTCCTTGTACTGACTGACCCGGAGTGTACGTGAACCGATCTCAACATGTTAAGTGCATCGGTCCCATATGTCAATCTAAATGGTGAATCCCCGATTGTCTTCCTCGGGGTAGTCCAATATGCCCATAAAACACTGAGCAATTCTTCGGTCCAATGCCCTTTTAATTCATCCAACCTTCTTTTAATCCCATTAAGTAGAGTCTGGTTGGTGACTTCTACTTGTCCATTTGACTAAGGGTGGGCAACCGAAGTCTTTCTATGTTGAATGTCCAACTCCTTCAAAAAATCTTTGAATTTTGACCCTACAAACTGTCTGCCATTATCCAAAACTAAGACCCTCGAGATGCCGAACCAATACACGACACTTTTTTTGAAAATTTTGAGACATTCATGATCGGTGATCTTCTGTAATGGTTTGGCTTCTACCCACTTAGTCATGTAGTCATTAGCCACGATCACATAACTAACTTGTTCCTTGGCTTTCGGTAGTGGTCCCAAGATATCAATCCCCCACATAGAAAATAGGATCGGGGATAAAACTCAATATAGCTCTTCAGGAGGCTGATGAGGGATAGAGCTATTTAGCTGACACTTAGGACATTTTTGACAAAATCCTTCGCTTCGTGAAAGATGGTCGGCCAATAGTACCTCTGCCTCAGAATTTTGTATGCCAATGACTTGGCCCCCATATGATCTCCACAAATTTCTATGTCGAGTATACACTTCCCGAAGTGTATACTCAACTTCCACAGGTGTCAAACTTTTGAGCAATGGAGAACTGAAAGCCCTTCGGTATAGATCTCCGTCAATAAGGATGAAGTTCGAACGTTTGTGTTTCATCTTCCTTGTATAAATGCGATCCAAAGGCAAAACCCCATTAGCCAGATAAGAGATATACGGCGTGAGCCAACAGTCCATCTGATCCAAAGCCAAAACATCCAGCTTCTAAACACTAGGCCTTTCCAACACTTCCAAATATACTGAACCATTGAAAGAACTCACTTCAGTTGTTGCCAATCGGGCCAAAGCATCTGCCACTGTGTTACATGACTGATCTATTCTTTGGCAACTGTGTGAACTAAAGTAAGTGAGTTTATCTTTTACCTCGGCAAAATATTTTGTCATCCTTGCCCCCTGAGCCTCGTATTCTCCAGATATCTTCTTGATAACCAATTTTGAATCGCTATAAATAATCAGCCTCTGAACTTCTAAGCTTTGGGCCAATCGAAGTCCAGCCAGAATCGCCTCTTATTCTACTTCATTATTTGTGGCTTTGAACTGAAACTAAATGGCTTGTTAGACTTTGAACCCTTCGGGACTTATCAGAATAACCGCTGCTCCACTGACATCCGAAGTTGATGACCCGTCCACATAGAGACTCCATGAAGTTTGCACCATTTGTGTCTGTGTAACCGAACCCACGTCCTGTTCTGAGAAAGAACATTCTACAACAAAATCTGCCAATGATTTTCCTTTAATTGTCGTTCGGGGGTGGTATTCCGGGATGAACTGAGTCAATTCCATTGCCCATGCAGCGAGCTGATCCGAGACTTCTGGCTTGTGCAACACTTTTTTCAATGGTTGCTCAGTATATACCACCACCAACGAACCTTGGAAATAGTGTCGAAGCTTCCTACTTGCAATGATTAGAGCATAGGCAAAATTTTCCATGTTCGGATATCTGGTCTCTGCATCTCAAAGGATGTGGCTGACATAATAAATTTGGAACTGTTTTCCCCCTTTATCCGGTACCAATGCTGCTCTAACTGCTATCTAGCTTGCAGCAAAATATAAATACAAAGGTTCCGAAGGGATCAACTTCATTAACAAAGGTATCGAAGACAAATATTGCTTTATCCCATGGAACGCATCTTCACACTCAGAAGTCCGCTAAAAATTTTCTCATTTTTGGCCCCCTTTAGAGTATCAAAAAATGGCAAACATCTTTCGGCTTGCCTGGATACAAATCTTTGAAGGGCAGCTATCCGACCTCTCAACCTTTCCACATCTTTATACGACTTCGGTGATTTCATGACCAGAATCGCCTTGATTTACCCCAAATTTGCCTCAATTCCCCTCTTACTTATCAAATACCCCATAAACTTTCCTAACCCCAATCCAAAAGTGCATTTAGTCGAGTTCACTCGCAGCATATGTTCTCTGATGGTTTGAAAACAAATTTGTGACGACCACAAAATTAGGTATACATCACCCATCTTGGGTCGCCAGATTCATGGTACAAAATTCAAATACAACTTACTAATACAACTGTCGTGTACAATACGACAAAACATAAACTGTAAGTTTGAATACAAATATTTCCTACTAGAGATTATATAAACTCAAAAGGAGTCCTCATTACAATTATTATCACACTATTTCCCAGAATAGTGAGGATTACTAATGCTATCCTCTGGACCATCACTCTGTTCCCCGACTCGTCCCAGCTATATTCTCATTTCCTGAAGAGAACAGTGAAGAAAGGGTGAGCTCAACTAGCCCAGTAAGAAATTTTATGACTAAGATAATGCAGAATTAATTATCATTAGCCTCCAACAATGTGAAACTGATAAAATACACTAGACATCAAGTTTAACTGCAGCGGAACAAGCAATCCATTAAAAGAGTCAAGTAGAGAGTAGAATCTACTATCTTTTATGATTTAAAAAGTTTTTCATCACTTTTATCGCTGAGACTCAGCTCAATAAATAATCCACATAATTAAATCATCCCTGCACTACAGGCCAAGGATATTCTTTAGTATCACGACCACGAATTATATATGCACTACGGGCCAAAGATAATCGTGTTTTCATCAACGGTCCTGATCATGCCATAAAACAATTCATCTTTGCTCCCTTGGCCGAAGAGAATCCATAGCCATAATCATACCAAAAATTGTCCATCAATGCACTACGGGCCAATGAAAACTTTTAATTTTCACATCATTTATAACATTACGGTCATGATTATACCGAATAATCCCTGGTCATAATCATACCAAGTCCATCTATGCAATATAGGCCACAGATGACTTTCAACATAACATAAACATGAGGATGATGACAATGATATAAGAATTCAATTAAACAAGTTCAAGAATTAATTTGTCCAGGAACCAATAACATCCAAATTGTCAACATGATACTTCTTTGTAGAATAAAATTCAAGAATGCTCAGAAGAATATTTCCATGAAAAATACTGGATGAAACGCAAATGTCAAGGATATTCCACTAATTTTATAGAGTATATAAGTCAAAATTTTAATCAAGTGAGTATAATACTGAATGGAATAACAAAAGATATCAACATGCATACGGTACTTCGCATAGACGGTTATTCTAACAGAATAATAATAACGGAACCAGGTCAGGTGAAATTCACACCGACAGGATGTTCCAACAGAATAATAAATGCGGAATAATAAATGATGGAACCAGGTCCGGCGTATAGCACATACAGGATATTCCAACAAAATAATAAAGACGAAATAATAAAAATAGAACTAGGTCTGGCGTATAGCATAGACAGGATATTCCGACAGAATAACAAAGACAGAATAATAGAAGAATGTCACCAAGTATAGGGTAGTCCGTGTATACTGGTTATTCCAGCAGAATAATAAATAATGGAATAATAGAAGTTCTCTTCATGAATACAAAATAAATAACACCCCTTACCATAAAAGAAACTGAATATAAGAGTAAGGAAGTAGCAGAATACTTTTCTTCTTTCTCTCTATAATTTTTTTCTCTCTAGAGTTTTAGTGAATTTGTAAGAAATAATGAAGGAATGAGCTTCTATTTATAGGAGAATGGAAGAGCACTGTTCATGGATGAAATAATTTTGCAAATATACATATCAAGGTTTTGATATCACCAATTCAAAAATTCAATCAACTAACCAATAAGATTACAACAACAAAAATTAAAATATAATACATATATATAAACACATGTTTTCAACTTATATATATCAATATTATATATACACCACTTAATTTTTCTCCCCCATAACCAACATCAATCCCCCACCCACCCAATAATCAAATTCACTACACTCTTACACATCACTATCACACTACCACTTTTCCACCATTTTCCACTCACACACATCACTTTCACTCTTTCTTTTCTCCCCACCACTCTCCACTCACACATATAATATATATATATATATATATATACACACACATCACAATCTTATATATATAAACTCCTTCCCCATACGTAACTCTCTCCCACCCCCATTTCCAAAATCAGTTTTACAACACATATGGGCCCCACATGTGGGCCCCACTTTTAAATAATTTTATATCGATTATTTTGAAAAATAGGTAAATGGGGGTCTATAAAATAAGCAAAACTGAGTGACTTCTCACGTAAGCATCAATAATCAATACCGTATGCTACTATGCAACCACGCGTATTACTGTACTTTTACTACCGAGTAGTTCAACAGTATTAACGGTAAAACTTCCGCCATTATTTTAAATAAAAATATTTTTGTCGTTTTCTCAATCCGACAATTATTCCGTTGTGGGGTCCACTAATAATTGCGCCGTTGTAAGAATATTCCCTCCTAAAACGAATATTCCCAGACCAATCGAATATAATACAATAACTTGCATACTTTGCAAAATTTATAAATACTACCCACAACTATAACATTATATCAAATCCACACCATAATATAAAAAAAATATTTCGAGAAATTTAAATCTTTATTCATAAAATCTGGGGTCTCACAAACTCCCCTCCTTATTGAATTTCGCCCTCGAAATTAACGTACGTACCTGGTATGTCGAATAGGTGAGGATACCTTGACTTCACTTCAAATTCTAACCCTTGAGGTATAACCTTTGATTGTCAAATATAATCCTTTTTATCCAAGATTTTAACACTTATCTCCTCATACATTAAATCATCTGCTATCTCGTCCGGTTTTAAATTAATAATGTGGTTCGGGTCGTCCACATATTTACATAACATCGATATATTAAAAACCTTATGAACACGCGACATACTTGGCTGTAAAACGAGTCTATAAGCCACGGTTCTTACTCGATCAAGTATTTCAAATGGGTCAATTAAATCGAGGGTTGAGATTTCATCTCTTCGTCGATTCTTGCTTCTAGAATAACACCCTCTTGAACCTTCTTCATTCATCTGCTCTGAGTATGTAGCTTGAGCGGCTTTAACTTTATCGATTAAAGTCGATTCTACTCGTATATTCGTTATCTTCACGTGGGTTCGTATATTCTCACTTGTAAACGCATACGATCTTCTACTCAACGCGTCAGTTACCACATTCGCTTTTCCGCGATGATATTGAATGGTACGATCGTAATCTTCAACAGCTCGAGCCAACTTCTTTGGTGCATGATACGTTCGTTTTAAGTAAAGAAATATTTGAGGATTTATGAAATGGGTTTTGTACTGGGGTCAATAAAAAATTCGATTTCATGCTCTAGGGGTAGGCTAGGAAGTCTTCAGGAATACGTCAGGAAATTTATTAACGATAGAAATATCATTCAAAACTGTGACCCTCATCCAAGACTTGGATAATACGTCACATTGATACCTATTAACTTGTCATCGTCATTCACGGCGTCATCTACAGAAAGTATGGCTTCAGTGCATTCCATACAAGGAAGTCAACAACGAAAGAATTGGGGCTCTTTACTTATGGCTTGATATGATAGTGATTGACTTTAGTGGTTTGGTTGCTCTAAATTGGCATAACAGGTTGGTTAGGAGTATGAAAGCTAACAACCTTACAAAAAGCATGATCAGTAGTTAACCAATCAATTCCAAAATCGCATCAAAGGCAAGTATTTTCAAAGAGACAAGATCGACACGTAACGTGAAAGTTTTGATTTGAACAAGATTTATAAATAGTGGAGGTAACGAAGGTTTCTCCCAACTGAGTTTAAATAGACATATAAAAGTCTAACTTCTTCAGAGTTAACTTCAAACATTGAACACAACTAGGTGAAATAAAAGAGTGAGTAGAACCGGTATCTAACACGGTATAGACTTCGCAAGAGTTTATGACTAACATACCCGTGATAATTTTATTCAGGTTCCTTGTCACAAAAAATGCTCACTCTTAAACTACCGGCTCTGGCTTGTCAGGGACATCCTTTGGCATCACTATCCCAGTTGGACTTGACTTCACCATACGACAAAATCGAGCTAGGTGACCTTCTCTTCTGCAATTAAAACACACTTTGGATTGTTGCGTACAGTTTGGACGGATGTGTCCCTCTTGTCCGCATTTGAAACATACGACCGATGGGCGTTCTTCTTCCTTTGAAACGGGTGCTTGTGCTGCTGTCTTTCCATCATTATTGAACCTTCTCTTCTTGAAATGTCCATTTCTATTATCTTGGCCACGATTACCACCAAAGTGGTTACCATTCTTGGTATGATAATTTCCCCCGCGATGGTTATCATTGCTCCAATGGCCGTTGCCACAGGTATGATTATTATCGTGTTGCTGGTCATTACCTTTTGGTTGTGATAACTCATTATTGCGCTCCACTATTTGAGCCCTATTCACAATATCTGAATATAAACAAAGTTTATGAGAAATGAGGTATTGACGTATATCGGGTTTCAAACCTCGCAGAAATATTCGCGCCATTCGGTCCACATTATCGACCAAATGGGATACAAACCGGGACAACTCCGCAAACTTAGCCTCGTACTACAACACGGTCATATTGTTTTGCTCCAGCTTGATAAACTCTACCTCCTTCATGTGACGAATACTTTCCGGAAAGTACTTGTCGTTGAACAGCTCTTGGAACTTCTCGCAAGACATCTTGAGTGCGTCAGTCTGGGTACGTTTTACAGATTCCCACCAATGATCTGCTTCTTCACGCAACATAAAGGTGGCAAAAGGAACCTTTTGCTCCTCGGAGCATCCCAAGACATCAAATATCTTAGTGATCTGCTTTAACCACGTCTCCGCCTTAAGTGGTTCTGGCTTTCCCAAAAACTCCGGTGGTCCCATCTCCTTGAACTAGTTAGCGGTGACCAACCGTGGATTGCCATTATCTTTACCTGCATTATGAATAGGAGTCGTCTTCACCTGATGTTACATGAATTCTAAAAAGCTCCTAAATTTACCGTCGTTCGTCACTTGATCAGTGTTGTTGTTTACAAGAGGATTATCGCCATCCTGTTGCACATTGTCCTGATTATTGATCTGTGGGGACTCAACGGTCTCCTGAGCTCCATTGATGTTCTCAACATTCTCGGATACCATTTTCAAATACTTCCACAAAACAAGGGTTAAATAACATATCACATATTATTCCTATACTCTAACCGACCCATTAAATACCACATAAACTTAGGTAGGTCATACTAGCGAAGGAATTCCCCGTCTCTCCCCTCCTAGTTCTTGTCTCACATCTTAGCCATGGATCATATCCCTAAGCTTTGATACCAACTGTGACGACCCCAAAATTAGGTATACATCACCCATCTTGGGTCGCCAGATTCATGGTATAGAATTCAAATACAACTTACTAATACAACAGTCGTGTACAATACGACAAAACATAAACTGTAAGTTTGAATACAAATATTACCTACTAGAGATTATACAAACTCAAAAGGAGTCCTCATTACAATTAGTATCACACTATTTCCCAGAATAGTGAGGACTACTAATGCTATCCTCTGGACCATCACTCCGTTCCCCGACTCGTCCCAGCTATATTCTCATTTCCTAAAGAGAACAGTGAAGAAAGGGTGAGCTCAACTAGCCAGTAAGAAATATTATGACTAAGATAATGCAGAATTAATTATCATTAGCCTCCAACAATGTTAAACTGATAAAATACAATAGATATCAAGTTTAACTGCAGCGGAACAAGCAATTCATTAAAAGAGTCAAGTAGAGAATAGAATCTAATATCTTTTATGATTTAAAAAGTTTTTCATCACTTTTATCACTGAGACTCAGCTCAATAAATAATCCACATCATTAAATCATCCCTGCACTACAGGCCAAGGATATTCTTTAGTATCACGACCACGAATTATCCATGCACCATGGGCCAAAGATAATCATTTTTTCATCAACGGTCCTGATCATGCCATTAAACAATTCATCTTTGTTCCCTTGACCGAAGAGAATCCATAGCCATAATCATACCAAAAACTGTCCATCAATGCACTACGGGCCAATGAAAACTTTTAATTTTCACATCATTTATAACATTACGGTCATGATTATACTGAATAATCCCTGGTCATAATCATACCAAGTCCATCTATGCAATATAGGCCACAGATGACTTTCAACATAACATAAACATGAGGATGATGACAATGATATAAGAATTCAATTAAACAAGTTCAAGAATTAATTTATCCAGGAACCAATAACGTCCAAATTGTCAACATGATACTTCTTTGTAGAATAAAATTCAAGAATGCTCAGAAGAATATTTTCATGAAAAATATTGGATGAAGCGCAAATGTCAAGGATATTCCACTAATTTCATGGGGTATATAAGTCAAAATTTTAATCAACTGAGTATAATACCGAATGGAATAACAAAAGATATCACCATGCATACGGTACTTCGCATAGACGGTTATTCTAACAGAATAATAATAACGGAACCAGGTCAGGTGAAATTCACACCGACAGGATGTTCCAACAGAATAATAAATGATGGAACCAGGTCCGGCGTATAGTACAGACAGGATATTCCGATAGAATAATAAAGACGGAATAATAAAAATGGAACCAGGTCCGGCGTATAGCACAAACAGGATATTTCGACAGAATAACAAAGACAGAATAATAGAAGAATGTCACCAAGTATAGGGTAGTCCGCGTATACTGGTTATTCTAGCGGAATAATAAATAATGGAATAACAGAAGTTCTATTCATGAATATAAAAGAAATAACACCCCTTACCATAAAAGTAACTGAATATAAGAGTAAGGAAGTAGTAGAATATTTTTCTTCTTTCTCTCTATAATTTTTCTCTCTCTATAGTTTCAGTGAATTTGTAAGAAATAATGAAGGAATGAGTTTCTATTTATAGGAGAATGGAAGAGCACTGTTCATGGATGAAATAATTTTTCAAATATACGTATCAAGGTTTTTATATCACCAATGCAAAAATTCAATCAACTAACTAATAAGATTACAACAAAAAAAATTAAAATATAATACATATATATAAACAAATATTTTCAACTTATATATATATCAATATTATATATACACCACTTAATTTTTCTCTCCCATAACCAACATCAATCCCCCACCCACCCAATAATAAAATTCACTACACTCTTACACATCACTATCACATTACCACTTTTTCACCATTTTCCACTTACACACATCACTTTCACTTTTTCTTTTCTCCCCACCACTCTCCACTCACACATATAATATTATATATATACACACACATCACAATCTTATATATATAAACTCCTTCCCCATACGTAACTCTCTCCCACCCCCATTTCCAAAATCAGTTTTCCAAAATCACTTCTCACATAAGCATCAATAATCAATACCGTGTGCTACTATGCAACCACGCGTATTACTGTACTTTTACTACCGAGTAGTTCAACAGTATTAACGGTAAAACTTCCGCCGTTATTTTAAATAAAAATATTTTTTTCGTTTTCTCAATCCGATAATTATTCCGTTGTGGGGTCCACCAATGATTGCGCCGTTGTACGAATATTCCCTGCTAAAACGAATATTCCCCGACTAATCGAATATAATACAACAACTTGCATACTTTGCAAAATTTATAAATACTACCCACAACTATAACATTATATCAAATCCACACCATAATATAAAAAAAATATTTCGAGAAATATAAATCTTTATTCATAAAATCTGGGGTCTCACAAACTTTCTAGGTCATCCAGATGGTCTCGAACTGACATGCTTTTAACTATCATGTCGTCCACATAGACCTTCATGCTTCTGCCTAACTGTCTTGTGAACACATAGTTCATTATTTGCTGATACGTTGCCCCGACATTGAACATTCTGAAGGTCATTTTTTGGTAGGCATAAATGGCCCGATGAGTGATAAAGTTGGTCTTTGGAATATCCTCCTTCCTCATCGATATATGATGGTATCCCAAAAAGGCATCCATGAAGCTCAACATGCCATACCCTGAAGTGGCATCGATTAGCTGATCAATATTGGGTTAAAGATAGAAATCCTTTGGGCATGCCTTATTTAGATTTGTACAGTCGATGTATAGCCTCCATTTCCCGTTTTGTTTCTGTACCAATACCACATTCGCTAGCTACTCTAGGTAGTCAATCTCGAAGATAAAATTTGCCTCCAAAAGTTTGGCAATCTCCTCATCAATGATCTTATGCCTTTATAGGGCAAAAATTCTTCTCTTTTGTATGATCGGCTTCTTTTTAGGATCCACATGCAACCTATGCAATGCGACCAATTCATCAACCCCCGGCATGTCACTAAGTACCCATGAAAAGATATCAGTATACACCCGAAGTAGATCAATCAGCCCAGTCTGAAGCAGCTCTGTTAGTCCCGAACCAATTGTAACCAACTTCTCTTTATTTCCTAGGATTAACTCCACATCCTTTGTCTCTTCAGCAAGCAAGGTAAGTGGTTCCGTACTACCTTCAGTAAATGGCTCTATCTCAATGGCCATTATCTATTTTTGCTTGTTTATCCTAACTTGCGATGAGATCAATGTATTCCATTAACACCTTCGGGCGATATCAAGATCACCTTTTACCTCCCCTATCCCATTTTGTGTCGGAAACTTGATTTTAAAATGTGGTATGGATGTAATTGCTTGCAATGCTGCCAGGGTCAGCCTTCCCAAGATTGCATTATATGTCGAATCCACTTGGACCATAAAAAATCTGACCATAACCTCAACCTGCTGAGGCATTGTGCCAAACCTAATCTATAACTCGATCATGCCCAACACATGCATGGGATCTCCACTGAATCCGTATAAGGGGCTTTCTCCTCCCAGCTCCATTTTCTTCCCATCTAAATTCATTTTTTGATAGGTATGGATATACAATATGTCGACCAAGGACCCGTTGTCGATCATCATTCTTCTTATATCCACTGAACCGTCCTAGACTGTTATCACCAACGCCCCCATCATGTGGTTCTATAGGATCTATGGGATACTCCTCATCCGAGAAAGAAATAACTGTCCTGGTGAAAGCCCGATCATGTCGAGCAGATGATCTAGCTTAACACTGACAATACCACATCGAGGTGCTCACTTCTCTTCCTTCCGGTTATACACCCTACAGAACCGCCCGAAATAACATCAATTACGCCTCGAACAAGCTGGTTCTATTTTCGTTGTGTGTCCCGTGCCAGACCTCTGCTCTCCTCCCTCTGCTATGACTCGGCATCTCCCGACCTACTACATATTGAACCAACTAGCCATTTGCACATTCTTCTCTATCATATCGCTCAAGTCATAGCACTTCTCCGTTGTATGTCTCGCTGATGTACCTCGGTATTCTCCGTTTTTCCAGATCTCCTCCAATATCTTAGCCAAATCGGTATTAAGAGGGGTATAGACTTTTTTGACGTTCCTATTTGGGAAGGGTCGGCTACTGCCCAATCCCCCACCGTTATAATTCTTTTCCCCCTGATTATCCGATCTACCCTCATTGTTGTCCGAACGTTGATAAGTCTGTTTGTCTTGGTCTTTAGACTTTTCATACGAATTTGAGTGTGGCTTAAAGTTTCCCATAGTTTCCTCTATGGCGATGAACCCTTCGGACCGATGAAAAGCTTCAGTTAGGTCAGTAGGAGGATTAATAACCAGGTCTTTCATCAACTTCTTCGACTTTCCTATGTTAAGACATGTTATGAAGAATCCCAGGGCCTGAAGTGAATTTAACTCTGCCACCGACCCCACCACTTCTTGGAACCTCTTGACACACTGACGGAGTCTTTCATCTGAACGTTGCCTCACCTGCATGAGAGAAGTAGTGATCTTCCCTCGTCATTTTTTTCTCCCAAACCGAGCAGGGAAGTTTTCTCAAAGATAGCTCCATGAGCCGATCCAACCTGATGCCAAGGTCCCCATCCATTCTCGGGCACTCTTCTTCAAAGTCGTAGCAAACATATGACATTTAGCGGCATCCGAATGCCCATAATAATTCATTAATCTGTCATACCCATCAGAATAGTCATAGGGATCCCCCAATCCATCATACGTCTCCATCGGGGGTATCTTTTTCTTTGGGTCAGCTGTAACCTAGTTGTTTTCGGGCGAGAATTGAGAACTAGGGCAGCTCGACGGTGTTCCCGTCTGATTTTTTGCTGCCAGTTGCTTTTCTAATTCTACAACTCTTCTGGCCAGGGGGTCGGATTCTTCTTTGCGAGGGGACGACCTAGGCATATTCCTCTCGTATTCAGCAGATGTGACCCTCCTCATCTGCTCCGATCTGGCATGGTACTTAAATTTTCTATTTAGGGAACGACTCCTTTGTCAGCTCCTTCCTTCCCAAGAGCCACTCCTGGGTCTGCTCTTATTCCTACCATTCTCATCCAGATGAGGCTTCGTGGATCGACTCAGATGTTTGGGCTTCTTTGATGAAGCCTCCTGTTCTCTGGCCATTTTGGCCATCTGCTCTTCTAGTTCTTCCTGCTGAAGACATAGGGCCATCATGGCATCCTTCTTATGTTGCATTTTTTTTTATTAAAATGAACTGACTCTGGTCTTGGTTGTCCTCAACCCGATCCTTTCCTCGCCTTTCATATGCTCGGGACTGATTGTCCTCGACATGACTGAGGGGAATTGGAGTATGTTGACTAGCCAAAAATAGTCGTCGTCTTGCTAACTAGCCATGTTCGGAATTACCTTCCTGATTTTTTGGCCGCATTCTATCTTTAACTTACCCTCTAACTTGGGTTGTCTGATGAGTTTTAGCTTTTTCCTGGTTTGAAGCACCACTATCTTTGCTCGCCATGACTTTAAACTGGAAAAAATTCAGAGTGATTGTTAAAGCACTAAAGTCCCCTTCTTTTAGCGCCAATGTTAACGCCAAGTTTTGCATGTGCGTCCAATCTCTAAATCCATGAGCTTGAACATGCACAGTAACAAGATCACACATAAAGCTTGACTTGACGACTTGTGCCGCCGGGTGATAGCTCCGGTGTGAGAATAAGTACAGTCTGGTACAAGGTTTAATAATGGAGGCTTTAGTGTTTACTGCTCAAAAGTGTATTACCTATTAATTGAAGTTAAGCCTTGTATTTATAGCTGCTCTCATCACCCTAAAGCCAATTTTTGAATCGGATTAGGACTCCTAAACATGGTAGTTGCCTATCTTTCGGTCTAACTCAATCTCCTTAAAAGGTGTAAGTTGGATCTAATCCAAACACTTACCTTTGGAGTTGGTATTTAAATATGGTTAGGATTGGAATCCTTAACCATTTAAACTCCTTATCGCTCTGGACTCCATACGAGAAATAACCTTCTGTATGGGCTCAAATCATCCGAACCCCTATAAATTGGTCTGGGCTCCGACTCAAAGGACTCGGACGCCCGACCCCGAACACCATCAACCCCTTTATCAGCTTCGACCCATTGGACTCAATAAGCCCTTCCCAATGCAGACCTTCAGCTCACATATATAGGGGTCGGTAGATTATGCCCGAACATTAGTCACTACAATTTATTACTTCATTTGTTCTAAAATTAAATATATAATTTTTTATTTATTTTAAACTTAGAAATATATTTATATTTTCAATCATAAAATACCATAACTATACTTAATTTGTCCTTTTCTTTAAAATAGTTGACTGCTGCAGGTTCGTTTGGAGTAATATCCACCTGATGCATGTTCATCCCACCTACAGGCATGTATTGAAATATAGGTAATCCATAGGTTTCTACAACCCACTGGCAGAAAACAGCCCATTGCACGTTCAATACTAAATATATATATATATACATATAATTACTCCAGTGAACTGGAAGCTGAGAACTAAGAACGAGCCGGCTATAGCAACGGTTTTTTCCATCCCTATAACATAAAAAATTGACTTTCAATGCTATAGTGACGAAAAAAACCGTCGCTATAGCCGGTTCGTTCTTAGTTAGATCTCTCCAGTTCTTTGAAAATACGGACTATATATATATATATATATATATATATATATATATATATATACACGGTCCGGATCAAGTGCATACCCCTTATCTTACTCACCCGTGCTCACCGCCCTTTAGGCGACGGTTTCGGATATACAATCATTGTCTATACTTTTAGCGACACTATATGTTGTCTGTCGCTAAAAGTATAGACGGCGGTTGTATGACGGAAACCGTCGCCTAAAGGGGGGTGAACACGGGTGAGTAAGATAAGGGGTATGCACTTGATCTTTGCTATATATACATATATATATATATATATATATATATATATATATATATATATATATATATATATACAGACACACTTTTTTTCTTCGTTACAAGAATAAGTTGCTCACATATATACACTTTTTTTTCTTCGTTACCTTCCTGTCCAACTGATGGACCAGAATAAGTGGCTCACTTCCCCATCCTCCTCCTGGTATAAAATGGTAATACTTTTGCTTAATATACATATTTTTGTAAGGGTAAAGGTGGAAATATAAAATTTTATATAAAAATGTCATTTTAAAAATATATCTATAATTTTAGAACAAAGAGAATATAAACTGCGCAATGTCATATTTCCGCAAGAGATTCTGCACACCTGTTTCTTTTTCTATGAGTATACATAAGCTGATTGTTCCACAGCTTCTTCATGAAATTTTTACATTTTTATGTGCACTGATAAGTGGATTTAATATACACGAATCGATGTTCATTTCAAGTTTAAATTCGTAGTTATCTTCTTGTTTTGTGTTCGTTTTCACTCGTTTAATGTTATTTTATGTGTAGGGTGGTAATGGATGCAAGTGGTGAAGAACGGCGGACTTTTGGAGCAAAGTTGGAAAAACGCATGAATTCGCAAAATTCCTTTAGCAATGGGCATGCCCGCCGGGGCGGGCCTTTTTAGGCTTGTACCCCCCGCCGGGGCGGGGGTGTCGATTCCTGGAGTCTCCTATTTAGCCTTGAACTCTGCTAGGACTTGGCTTGTGGTACTTTGATGAGGCGCCTGGATTCTACAAAGGTAGATTTTTGGCCAGAACATAGGAGATTAATATTATTACGTTGCAAACAACAAAATCACACAAACAAGAAGCATAATTCAGAGAAAAATTCCAGGATTCAAGTGCGAGCTTTGGAGGAGTAATTTAAAAAGATTTTCGTGACAATTGCAATTCTAGGCTACGTGAAGGGGTTTTCATTATTCTTCTTCTCGTTAGTCTTTTATTTGTAATTGAAAGGATGTTTCAATTAGATTATTCAGTTTTTAATTCATTCGTTATGAACTAATTCGCTTATTAGACTTGTGATGGATCCTTGGGTGAAACGATGATTGTATAACTTTGATTTCCAATTCAATAAAATATTTTTAGTTTATCTATGTTAATTCGTGCGTGAATTTATGAATTTCTTAATCAACAATTCCTTGTGGATTTGAATGGAATCGAGAGAAGATATTCAAATCTAGACCTAGTTAATATAGCACGCGTCATGAATTTTGTGAATAGCATATTTTTTATTATTGTTAAGGTAAAGATATGCTTGACAACACATGTAATCGGATAGAGAACTTAAGCTTAAACCTTCTTTAATTTCAATTTACATAGAGATATAGTGAGTTAATTGATTTAGGTGTTTAACTTGTTTCTATCTTAATTGTGGATTTAAGTTAATATGGTATTAGTGCATCGAGAGGTGGCTAGTATTACATTCATGTTCTTGATTAATAAACTTGGATATTAAATTGAGTTGGAATAAAGGTTTGAAAATCAGAGTAAAGCTTAGGCTGAAATCATAAGTCTAATTCTCCATTAATTGTTGGAAATTCCGGATTTTGATATTAGTGATTGTTTTGTGATAGTTTATTTATTTATTAATTTAGTTTCTATAATTTTAAACCATTGAATTGAATAGTTTAATAGAATTAGGATTAATAGAAAATTGATAATTTTGAAGTTAAAATTCTTGTTAATTTGTCCTCGTGGGAACGATACTTTATTCACTACTATATTATTTGTTGATCGCATACAATTGCGTGTTTTGCGCGAATTGATTTTACCCAACAAGTTTTTGGCGCCATTGTTGGGGACAATTTAGCTGAGATTTTAATATTTTTACGATATTGGTTTAATTAGTCCAGTTTTACTTAAACAGTTTTTTTGGTTTTTGTTTTTCCTATTTTAGGTTTTTGACATTGGTTTATGAAAACACGATCTAAACATCCAGACTTGCCTCCTTCAGAGGATGACATTGAAAGGAAATTTCAGAGGTTAAGTAAGTGGATTGAAAAAATGAGGAACGAATTCAAAAATTTTGATAAGGAAGAAACAATGGCTGCCAAAGACCAGAAAGCATTGAGAGATTTTGCAACACCTAACGTGACTGATCTGCAGTCGAGCATCACTAGGCCTGCAATAGCTGCGAATACTTTTGAAATCAAGCCTGGGACCATTCAGATGATGCAGAATTTAGTTCAGTTTGGGGGAATGGCAAATGACGATCCGAATGAGCATTTAATCAGTTTTCTGGAAATGTGTGACACGTTCAAGTACAATGGGGTGTCGGATGAGGCAGTGAGACTTCGCTTGTTCTTTTTCACTTTACGGGACAAGGCGAAGAGTTTATTACATTCTCTGCCGCGGGGGTCGATTAATACGTGGGAAGACTTGGCGCAAAAATTTCTTGCCAAATTTTTCCCACCGGCGAAAACTGCTAAAATGAGGAATGACATAACGATGTTTGAGCAGCAGAATGGGGAGTAGCTATATAAGGCATAGGAGAGGTATAAGGAATTACTTAGAAAGTGCCCACATCATGGATTGCCCAAGTGGTTGCAAATGAACACCTTTTATAATGGACTAAATGGGAATGTCAGAACCAATATTGATGCAGCGTCGGGCGGTGCATTCTTGGCTAAGAGTTACGAGGAAGCCTACAATTTGATTGAAACCATGGCGGCAAATAACTACCAGTGGCCCACAGCAAGAATGACACAGGCAAAGGCGGCTGACATTTTGGAAGTAGATGGGGTGACAGCCATATAAGCATAGATTTCTGGGCTGTCCAAGAAGTTTAATGCTATGGCAGGGGCTCAAGTACAGCAAGCTGCAGTAGTATGTGAATTGTGTGCGGGTGATAATCATACATATCAGTACACAATTAATCCAAAATCCGTCCAGTTCATAGGTAACTATAGCAGAATTCCGCAGAACACATACCAAAACACCTACAACCAAGGGAATAGGAATCACCCAAACTTCTCATGGATCAATAACCAGCAAACTCAAGCTCCACGACCATTATATCCCCCAGGTTTTCAGAGTCACCAACAACTGGTTCAACATCAAGAAAAGAAATCAGATTTCGAGGAAATGGTGTCGAAGTACATAACTAGCAATGAGGCAACAATTAAAAATCAAGCAATGACAATGAAAAATCAAGAGATGGCTATCAAGAATTTGGAAAATCAGATTGGACAGCTGGCGTTAGCATTGAATAATAGACCACAAGGAACATTGCCTAGCGACACTGAAATTCAGCGAAATGTCAAGCAGTTATATTAAGAAGTGGAAAACATCTCGGGAGTAATAATGCAAAAAATTCAGCGACACCAGAGGAAAAAGTTGATGACAATAACGTGATGGAAGGTAACAAGGGCGAGGAAATAAAGTTAAACAATAAGCCAATTGTTTATCCTCCACCACCGTTTCAGCAGAGGGTTCAAAAATAGAAATTAGATAAGCAGTTCGCAAGGTTTTTAGGCGTGTTCAAAAAACTCTAGATTAACATCCCATTCGCAGAGGCCCTATAGCAAATGCCGAGTTATGCGAAGTGTATGAAAGGAATTCTGTCGAGGAAAAAAATGGGAAGAATTTGAAACAGTGGCACTAACAGAGGAGTGTAGTGCGGTGTTACAGCAGAATCTACCACCAATATTTAAAGACCCGGGGAGCTTTACTATCCCATGCATGATCGGGGAAAATGTCGTTTAACAAATGTTTATGTGATTTGGGGGCGAGTGTGAATCTCATGCCATTGTCAGTATACACAAAATTGGGTTTGCCAGCGCCAAAGCCTACAAATATTTCATTGCAGTTGGCGGATAGGTCAGTTACATATCCGAGAGGCATAGTAGAGGACATTATGGTTAAAGTGGATAAGTTTATATTCCCTGCGGACTTTATCATTCTGGATTTCGAGGAGGATAAGAACATACCGATTATACTAGGGAGACCTTTCATGGCTACGGGAAGGACACTCATAGACGTGCAAAAATGAGAACTTACTATGAGAGTCCAAGATCAAGAAATCAAATTTAATGTGTTCAAGGCCATTAAATTCCTTACGGGTGAGGAAGAATGTTTTCGAATGGATTTAATTGAGCAAATTATCAGTGAGGATATGAGCAAGAGTTTGGTCAAAGATCCGTTAGAAACAACCTTACTGGGGGATGAAGAAAAGGATGACCCAGAATTTGTGGACTTCTTACAGATGCTAGACTCATTGCCACGAGTTAGTCGATTCAGAGCACCGTTTGAACCTTTGGACACTGAGGAAATAGCTACAGAAAAACTCAAATTGTCTTTGGAGGAGCCACCAACATTGGAACTTAAGCCACTCCCCAAACATCTCAGGTATGCGTACTTAGGCAATTCAAATTCTTTACCTGTAATTATTTCTGCTGCACTTAACGAATTACAGGAAGAAAAGTTGCTGAGGGTGCTTAGGGATCACAAATCAGCGATTGATTAGATGATTGCAGATATAAAGGGAATTAGCCCGTCATTTTACATGCACAAGTATCTGATGGAGGATGATGCAAGACCGTCGATGGAGCATCAACGTCGCCTTAACCTAATTATGAAGGAAGTGGTAAAGAAGGGAATTCTGAAATTATTGGATGCTGGTATCATATATCCAATTTCTGACAGTAAATGGGTTAGTCCGGTTCATTGTGTGCCGAAAAAGGGGGGAATGAATGTGGAACAGAATGAGGACAATGAGTTAATTCCAACAAGAACAGTGACAGGATGGAGGGTGTGCGTCGATTATAGGAGATTGAATAAGGTAACCTGGAAAGATTATTCCCGATGCCCTTTATTGATCAAATGTTAGACCGATTAGCGGGACATGAGTACTACTATTTATTGGATGGATACTCGGGCTATAAGCAGATTTCCATCACTCCTGAGGATCAAGAGAAGATAACATTTACATGCCCTTAAGGCACATTTGCATTCAGGAGGATGTCATTCAGGTTATGAAATGCACCTGCAACTTTCCAACGGTGTATGATGGCCATTTTTTCAGATATGGTGGAGAAAAATGTTGAAGTCTTCACGGATGATTTCTTGGTCTATGGAGACAACTTTGATACTTGCCTATGGAATCTGGTCATGGTATTGCAGCGATGTAAGGATACAAACCTCATACTCAATTGGGAAAAATGCCACTTCATGGTTGAAGAAGGCATAATTTTGGGCCATAAGGTGTCGGCTCAGGGATTGGAGGTGTACAAAGCAAAGCAGGATACGATCGAGAAACTACCTCCACCGAGCTCAGTTAAGGGTATTAGAAGTTTTTCGGGGCATGCTGGGTTCTACAGGAGATTCATAAAAGACTTCTCCAAGATTGCAAAACCTTTATGCAGTCTTTTTGAGAAGGATGACACTTTAAATTTTACTGCGGAATGTAAGTCAGCATTTGAATTATTGAAGAAGAAATTAACTCCAGCCCCCGTGATAGTCGCACCGGACTGGAATATACCATTCGAGCTTATGTGTGATGCGAGCGACTATGCGGTTGGGGCTGTTTTGGGCCAAAGACGAGACAAGGTGTTTCACGCCATATACTATGCAAGCAAAACACTCATAGAGACTCAAATGAATTACACTATTATGGAAAAGGAATTGCTTGCAGTAGTGTACGCGTTTGACAAATTTCAGGCATAATTGATCGGGACTAAGGTGATAGTCTACACGGACCATTCGGCGATTCGGTACCTAATAGTGAAAAAAGATGCTAAGCTACACCTTATCCGATGGAATCTCCTACTTCAAAAGTTTGACTTAGAAATTAAAGATAGAAAGGGGACGGAGAATCAAGTTGTCGACCATTTATCAAGGCTGGAAAATCCAGAGAAAAGGGATGAAGATAGATGCGCAATCAACGAGTCATTCCCGGATGAGCAACTATTTGGGTTAAATGCAGAATTTCCTTGGTATACAGACTTTGCGAATTATCTGGTGAGTAACATGCTTCCCCCTGATCTTACACGACAACAGAAAAAGAAGTTTCTTTATGACGTCAAGTGGTACATGTGGGATGAGCCTTATTTATTGAAATAGTGCGCCGACGAGATGATTAGAAGGTGTATCCCCTACAGTGAAGTGCACAACATACTGCAGGAACACCACTTATTGACATATGGGGGACATTATGGGAGTGAGTGCACCGCGGAAAAAGTGCTTCAAGCCGGGTTTTATTGGCCGACATTGTTCAAAGACGCCCACCAATTTGTGAAAATATGTGATAGATGTGACGTCCCCAAAATTAGGTATACAACACCCATCTTGGGTCGTCAGATACATGGTACAAAATTGAAATACAACTTACTAATACAACTGTCGTGTACAATACGACAAAACATAACTGTGAGTTTGAATACAATTATTGTCTACTAGAGATTATACAAACTCAAAAGGAGTCCTCATTACAATTATTAACACACTATTTCACAGAATAGTGAGGACTACTAATGCTATCCTCTGGACCGTCACTCCGTTCCCCGACTAGTCCCTGCTATGTTCTCATTTCCTGAAGAGAACAGTGAAAGAAAGGGTGAGCTCAACTAGCCCAGTAATAAATATTATGACTAATATAATGCAGAATAAATTATCGTTAGCCTTCAACAATGTTAAACTGATAAAATATAACAACATCAAGTTTAACTGCAGCGGAACAAGCAATCCATTAAAAGTGTCAAGTAGAGAATAAAATCTACTATCTCTTATGATTTAAAAGGTTTTCATGACTTTTATCGCTGGGACTCAACTTAATAAATAATCCACATCATCGAATCACCCCTGCACTAAGGCCAAGGATATTCTTTAGTATCACGACCACAAATTATCCATGCACTACAGCCAAGGACATTCGTGTATTCATTAATGGTCATGATCATGCCAACAACTGTCCGTCAATGTACTACGGGCCAATGATAACTTTTACCACATCATTTGTAACATTACGATCATGATTACACCGAATAATCCCTGATCATAATCACACCAAGTCCATCTATGCACTACAGGCCACAGATGACTTTAAACATAATATAAACATGAGGATGATGACAATGATATAAGAATTCAATAAAACAAGTTCAATAATTAATTTATCCAGGAACTAATAATGTCCAAATTGTCAACATGATACTGCTTTGTAGAGTAAAATTCAAGAATGATCAGAAGAATATTTCCATGAAAAGATAATGGATGAAGCGCAAATATTGAGGATATTCTACTAATTTCATGGAGTATAGAAGTCAAAACTTTAACCAACTGAGTATAATAAAGAATGGAATAACAAAAGAAATCACCATGCATGTGGTACTTCGCATAGACAGGTTATTCCAACAGAATAATAATAACGGAACTAGGTCAGGCAAAATTTGCACCGATAGGATGTTCCAACAGAATAATAAAGACGGAACCAGGTCCGGTGTAAAACACACGGATAGGATGTTCCAACAGAATAATAATAAAAATGGAACCAGGTCCGGTGTAAAACACACAGACAGGATGTTCCAATAGAATAATAGAAGAATGTCACCAAGTATAGGGTAAACCGCATATACAGGTTATTCTAATAGAATAATAAGTAATGGAATAACAATAGTTCTCTTCATGAATAAGAAAGAATTAACACCCCTTATATTAGTAGTAGATTGAATACTGCAGTAGTGTAGTAACAGAATACTCTTCTTCTTTTTCTCTTATTCTCTCTATACTTTCTCTCTCTATAGCTTGAATGAATTTGTGAAAAATAATGAAGCACTAGGCCTCTATTTATAGAAGATTTCTAGCTTAGTACTTGAAATGTGAAAAGGCAAGTGGCTTGACGATTGGTGATGTGAAAAGAAAAGTGGTTTGACGCCTGTAATGTGAAACGACAATTGGTTCGACGCCTGTAATATGAAACGGCAAGTGGATTGATATCTGGTAAAGGTAATTACTATTGACGAAGGTAATTATTATTGACGAATGTAATTACTATTGACGAAGAGACTTTTAGATGATGACATATGGGCCCCCCATAAAATAACCAAACTTACCACAAACGTCTCATAATAGACTCTTTATATACATCAAGGATTGAATAAATATTACCACAAATCATTTTATCAACACATATTTAATCTTTCAACAATTATTAATCATTTATAACTTGTCGTCTCAATTATTGATTTAATAATATAACATATTATACAGATGATATTGTGACAATAATTGAATCAATAATATAAGAGATGTGATGCAGCAATTACTGTAGCAATAGTTGAGTATAGTTGTGTGACTTCTCACGTAAGCATCAATAATCAATACTGTGTGCTACTATGCAACCACGCATATTACTGTACTTTTATTACCGGATAGTTCAACAGTTTTAACGGTAACACCTCTGCCGTTATTTTCATAAAGTATTTTTGTCGTTTTCTCAATCTGACAATAATTCTGTTATGGGGTCCACCAATGATTGTGTCATCGTACGAATATTCCCCGACAAAAAGAATATTCCCCGACCAAACGAATATTTTATAACAACTTGCTTACTTTGCAAAATTTATAAATATTACCCACAACTATAGAATTATATCAAATTTACTCCATAATATTCAAAAATAATATTTATAGAAAATTCATCTTTATGTATTAAAGTTGGGGTCTTACAATAGATGCCAAAAGGGTGGGCAACATCTCTAAACGAAATGAAATGCCCCAACAAACAATTCTTGAAGTAGAAATCTTTTATGTATGGGGCATCGATTTCATGGGGTCATTCCCTTCGTCTTTGAGCAATCAGTATATTCTACTCGCGGTGGATTACGTCTCGAAGTGGGTTGAAGCTGCAGCACTACCGTCCAACGATGCCAAGGTGGTCCTCAAATTCCTACAGAAAAACCTTTTCACGAGGTTTGGCACGCCAAGAGCAATAATCAATGACGAAGGTAGTCACTTCTGCAATAAGTCTTTTACAGCTCTGTTGGCTAAGTATGGGGTTGACCACAAGGTGGCTACAGCGTATCACCCTCAAACAAATGGACAGGATGAGGTATCAAACAGAGAAGTTAAGAAGATATTGGAAAAAGTCGTAAATCCGAGTCAGAAAGATTGGTCACTTCGGTTGGATGACGCATTAAGGGCTTACCAGACTGCATACAAAACACCAATTGGAATGTCACCATATCAACTCCTGTATGGAAAAGCATGTCACCTACCGGTGGAGCTACAACACAAGGCCTACTGGGCAATTCAGAAATTGAACTTTGATTAATCAGCTGTAGGAGAAGAGAGGCTACTCCAACTAAACGAGCTCGATGAATTCCGACTTCATGCATACAAGAACGCCAATCTATACAAAAAAAAGGTTAAAAGATGGCACGATCAGAAAATTGTGCATCGAACATTCGAGCCAGGTTAATCAGTCCTCTTGTTCAACTCACGGCTGCGATTATTCCCAGGAAAGCTTAAGTCGAGATGGTCAGGCCCATTCACTATAAAGCGAGTATTCCCTCATGGCTCCGTTGAACTCTACAGTCGTAATCCATTAGAGATGTTCAAGGTCAACGATTAACGGATAAAGCATTACTGGGGTGGCAAATCAAACTGGGATGTCGTCAACATCACCCTCGCCGATACACAGTAAAACAGGAAGTAGTAAGACTGAACGACTTAAAATCAAGCGCTAATTGGGAGGTAACCCAATATTTCGTTATTTTTCATAGTTTTATTTATAATTGTTAGAATATAGCTTTTATAAAGTATTAGGTAGGTATTATAGAGTAAAAGTTTTGTTAAAACTCTCAATAATACTCCAAGTCGTCAATAATCTAACATCTTGCATGTATTTTTATTGTATGAGGGGTCTAAAGTGAGTAAGAGCAACAACGGGCAAGAAAACAAGGAAAATAGGAGAATTTTGCATCACCAAATTTGAAGCTCGAAATCCAAAGTCAGTGGACTAGCCCGTCGGGCTGGCTTATTTTAGCCTTGCACCCCCCGCCGGGGTCGGGTCCTTGATCTTGGGCAGACACGCTCAGCATTTAGACACGTGTTGGGTAAAATCTATATACGCTCAACACGCAAGTATACGTGGTCAACAAGTAATATAATAGTAAGTAAAGTATCGTTCCCTCAGAGATTAACACAAATTTCCCTTGCAACTACCAATTTCCTACTAATCTAAATTTTATTAAACTAATCAATTTCCAATTTATATAGAAAATATCACAATCATTCAAAAATCAACTAATAACCACAAACACAAAATCAGGATTTTCAAATAAGTATTGGAGAATTAGGCTTATAACTTCACTCTAAGCTCCCCTCTGATTAGTATCACCTTATTCCAGTTTAACTCACTATCCCAGCTTATTAATCAAGAACACATAAGTAGTATTAATCACCTCTCGATATATTAACACCATATTAACCCAAGTCCACAATTAAGATAGAATTAAGTCAAACACCTTAATTAATCAACTCACTATATCTCTATGTGAATTCCAATTAAGAAAGGTTTAATCCCAAGTTCTCTTCACGGTTACGTGTGATGTCAAGCATATCTCTACCTCAACAATAATCAATAATTTGCAATTCATAAATTTCATGACACATGCTATATTAACTAGGTCTAGATTTATATTTCATCTCTCGAGTTCATACAAATCCACATAAAATTATTGATCAACAAATTCATAAATTAAAGCTCCAATTAATATAGATAAACTGCATAATAGCTATATTAAACTGAAAACCAAGGTTACACAATCATCGTTCCACTTAGAGATCCATTAAAAGCCTAACAAATAATTTAGCCCATAATAAATGAATTAAACACTGAATAAATTAAAGGAAACATCATCCCAATTACAGAGAGAGAAATTTAGAGAAGAAAAATGACACACCGCCCTTCTCCGCTTTCGATTCTGAAATCTTCGTGAATTTATTCCTGTTCTTCGTTCCTCCAATTCTGGCGGTCCGCGCCAGCTTCAATGCTTTTGCAGCGTGCTCCGCGCTAGCCTTCCAGCAACTTTTCTCACGCCCCAGCGCGGTCTGTACTTGCCAGCCTATTGACGCAGCGTTCTCCGCGCTAGATAGTCAGCAGCTTCACATGTTGCTCCAAAATGTCCTCAAATGCTCCAAATTGCTACATGAGTCGGAATTACATACAACAAATGCAAACTCTATCAGAAATAACATGTAAGTACCCAAAAAATAACAAGATAACAAGACATATAAACATAATTCATGGGTTAAAACCCACTCATCAAATTCCCCCAAGCTTGAACATTGCTTGTCCTCGAGCAAAAATGCAATTCAATGCAATGCATCTAACATCTAAACTATGAATCCAGAATTAAAACAATACATATGATTTACTCATACAGCCTCAGAAAAATTAGTAAACAAACACCCTTCATATAAAATTCAATCTGCAATCACTATCAATCCATAATCTCACCCTGTTATTATTAGTACAGTATGTGTGTGCGCAACACCCATGCTAACCGATAATGAATCAACATAGCTACATAACCAATTTATTGTCAGGAATCATACAGTAAAAACTCAAAAATTCAAAGACAAGAAAATTCTAGCATTAGCTAAATAACGAAATTCAGGTTCCGAGAAGGGTATTCATACTCACATTCTTTTTTTTTTCTTTTTTCTTTTTTAGATAAAGAGATGGTTGGTGAGTGCGTTTTACACTCCATCTCACACTTGTGTTTATGGAGAGTATTTCTTCTCAATCCACCACAAGACATCATTCTTCTTTTTTTTTCTTTTTTCTTTTCTTCGAGTTTATATACCTATCTTGTTCACTTTCTCATTTATACTAGCACTATCCTTTAGAAAATATTTATGTAATAAGTTGAACTAATCCATTAACACAAATGTTGTTACGTGTTATCCGTATTATACTAATTTCAGTTAGAGCCAGATTCAATCACAATAGAAATTTCATCAAGATTCTTATACTTAGTGATAGACTCGTCTACATAATTTCAATTTCATCATTGGCTAAAGAAAATCACAAATACGATCTAATAACTGGATTCATGAAACTATATGCAAAAGAAATATACGCTTAAACTATATGCAAAAGAAATAAGCAAAATAAACATCATTTTTTTAACTATTCCCTAAGTACTATCATGCAACCTAAATAACGAATTAATATAAAATCTAAATACCCAATCCCCCAAACTTATATAAAGGAATGCCCTCATTACGTAAAATATGCACTAAAAGTAAATAAATTGAGGACTTCCCTGAAACGTGATACTGCTCCTTCGCCGAAGGAGGGTAAGGTGGAAGGATAGGAGGAATCGGTATAACCACCGGTTGAGCAGTAGGATTGCAATGAGAAAATGCCTCAGCAAGCATATGGAAGGCATTTGCATTGTACTGATGCATTAAATCTTGACGTTCGGCCAACCACAAAAATTGATTCCTTGGAGCCCGCGTTTGTTCTGTAGTAACTGATGGTGATGGTTGGCAGGTCATGATGTAACCTTCACCACGCGGGTGTGAACGCACCCCATCCCATGCTTTGTACCTTTCAATAGTGGCATGGTCAATTAATCCCATTGGTTGTTGTGTTAGCTCATTAGGGTGCCACTGCACGCCAGATTTACGGTATAAGTCTCTAATGAGGAACCCATGAAGCAACCCACCTGTAGTACTCCCACATAATGCCCGGTCAATAGATTCTTGAATACAATCTCGCACATCAACATCGTAAAATGCAATGGAATTATCCAGATTATAGTGGTGGTGCACAATCCCATACAAAAGTTTAGCTCGTGCCTTTGTCATATCATTTTGGTGGCGCGTGGGCATTAAACGAGCACATATAAATGCATGCCATGCTTTACCATATCGACTAAGTGCTGATCGTGGAAAACTTAACTTTACATTCATTCTGGCTTGAGTTACCCATTGAGTCCCTGACTTGCATAATTTGGTAATCAATTCGTCCAGCTCCAGCAACGCATCTTCATACTGGTCATCGATTGGTGTTTCCAACCCAAAATAAGCATTAATCGCGTCGGCATGAAACGCCATCGGTTTACTGCGAACCATGGCAACATGATTGACATGCTCCATTGCATTAGCATAAAATTCCTTAACTTTGGTGATTGCCGCCGGAAGTGGTTGTTCTACTAGCTGAAACCAATGACGTTCTACAATTTGCAGAGCCATGTCTCCATCCAAATTTTCATCTGGCTTCAATCCTCTTTCTAGCACCAAGTTCTTCTTGTCGATGGAGGTCTTGAATCTTTCTGCGGCCATTTCACTCACAAATTTTGTATAGTCATATGTAGGCCGAGTCGTGGAGAATGATGCTCGTTGGCGTTTGTGGGAAGACATGTTGTTTCCGGTGTGATTGGTCACAAGCAGGTGGTTCTAGACTTTTATCAAACAGGTGGTGGGCGGAATGTGTGACTCCCCCAAACTTAATTGGTTGATGATGCTTTACTACCCAAACAGGTCAAAACCCAGCACCTTTTCCTTGATTACTCAATTTCTCAGCTTTTCCACTCATTTATATATCACAATAAGAGATTTTGTGAGGGATGAAGAGAATTAGCGTACCTTTAATAAGTTTGGTTTACCTCTTTGAAGAGAAGTCCCAATTTGTATCAAATTATGCAACGGTTTTGTTAGATTTAGGATTGGGTTGTGATTTTTGAACTTTGTAGTACCATTATGTCTGGAATGGAGGGGCTTCATATAGACAATAGGAGACTAACGTGGGTGGGAGTTGGAACTTGAAAAGGTTAGTGGGTTTGGAATTTGGAAAGGAGAAGGAGAGTAAAGATGAATTAATGTGAAGTTATGGGGAATAGGAAGTGCAATAGAATTAGGAGAAGTGGAGAAGGGGTATCGTTGTTATAGAGAGGTGGAGAGGTGGGATTGTTCAACTTAAACACGACTCTTTTTGTGAAAATCTTTGAGCAGCACGATCTGCGCCAGTTACAGCGCGTTACGCGCCTTGACTTCTTCAGTAGCGCTGAGTGCACCTGATGGAATGAGAACTTTCTGACTTTGTAGTGCGGTCCGCACCGATGTAGCGCGTTGCGCGCTAGTTTTGCAGTAGGTGAGGGTTGCTTGAGCGCGCTCTGTGCCATCTTGACTGATATAGTGGCGCGGTCCGCGCTGTTGTGGCGCGCTACGCGCTAGTGGTCAGTGTTGTTGGTTCGATCAGCGCTGAGTGGTCTGGAGAAACTGCTCTTGTAGCGCGGTCCGCGCTGTTTTTAGCAATTCAATGGCGCGTTCCGCGCTAGTTGTACAGCAACTGCATTACGTTGTGTTCTCGTGCTACTGCTCTTGCTCGGGGTTTCTGCAATTATTCCAGAGATTTTGTTACTCTCTAAGTATAATATTCTAGTGACTAAACTAAAAACTAAAATTTAAATAAAAGTAAGAAATAGAGTTTAGAGCTTGGGTTGCCTCCCAAGTAGCGCTTGGTTTAACGTCGCTAGCCCGACAATCCCTCATGTCTTATTGCGTGTCTGTGAGGGTATTGTTGACGGTGTCCATATTTTCATCCTCACCCCAGTAGTGCTTCAATCTTTGACCGTTAACCTTGAAAGTTTCCAATGGGTTTCTGATATACAACTCCACGGCGCCATGTGGGAAAATAGTTTTTATGGTGAAAGGCCCTGACCACCGTGATTAAAGTTTTCCTGGAAATAATCTTAGTTTTGAATTGAACAATAGCACTGCTTGACCTGGCATGAAAGTTCGGTGCTTGATTTTCTGTTCGTGCCATTTTTCACCTTTTCCTTGTATAATTGCACATTCTCGTAAGTTTGTAATCTGAATTCGTCAAGCTCATTTAGCTGTAGTAATCTCTTTTCCCCCACTGCTGCTTGATCAAAGTTCAGTTTTTGAATAGCCTAATAAGCCTTGTGTTGAAGCTCGATCGGTAGGTGACATGTTTTTCCATACAACAACTGGTAGGGTGACATGCCGATTGGGGTCTTGTATACAGTTCGATATGCCCAAAGTGCATCATCTAATCGGAGCGACCAATCCTTATGATTTGGGTTGACTACTTTTTCCAAAATTTTCTTGACTTCCCTGTTTGACACCTCTGCTTGTCCATTGGTTTGGGGATGATAAGCCGTCGCTATTTTGTGATTGACCCCATATTTTTCCAGGAGGACTGTAAATGCTTTGTTGCAGAAATGACTTCCCTCATCACTTATTATGGCCCTCGGTGTTCCAAACCTTGTAAAGATATTTTTCTGTAAAAACCTTAGGACCACTTTGGCATCGTTTGATGGTAGTGTTGTGGCTTCCACCCATTTCGAGACGTAATCCACCGCAAGTAAAATGTATTGATTGCTAAGAGATGAGGGGAATGGTCCCATGAAGTCAATGCCCCATACATCGAAGATTTCAACCTCTAAAATTGTTTGTAATGGCATCTCATTTCTTTTTGATATGTTACCCACTCTTTGACATCGATCGCAAGTTTTAACAAATTGATGGGCGTCTTTAAATAACGTGGGCCAATAAAACCCTACTTGGAGGACTTTTGTTGCTGTTCCCTCACTACCATAGTGTCCCCCGTAGGCCGACGAATGGCACTCATGCAAGAATACTATATACTTCGTTGTAGGGCACACACCTTCTGATCATCTTTTCGGCGCATTGTTGAAATAGGTAAGGCTCATCCCACATATACCACATGACGTCATGAAGAAACTTCTTCTTTTGTTGTCTTGTAAGATCAAGGGGGAGCATGTTACTGACTAAGTACTTTGCAAAGTCCGCGTACCATGGAAATTCTGCATTTTCCCCAAACAATTGCTCGTCTGGAAATGACTCATTTATGATGCCCTTGTCCCCTTCTTGTGTAATCGGATTGTCCAGCCTAGACAAATGATCAGCTACTTGATTCTTTATCCCCTTCCTATCTTTTATTTCAAGATCAAACTCTTGAATAAGGAGAATCCACCGAATAAGGCGTGGTTTAGCATTTTTCTTCGCAATCAGGTGCCGAATAACAGAATGGTCCGTATAAACTATTACTTTAGTGCCAACCAAGTATGCCCTAAATTTATCAAATGCATATACCACTGCAAGCAGTTCCTTTTCTGTAGTTATATAATTTATTTGAGTCTCCATAAGGGTCTTGCTTGCGTAATATATAGCGTGAAATACCTTATCCCGGCGTTGTCCCAAAACGGCCCCCATTGCATAGTCGCTTGCATCACACATCAGTTCGAAAGGTATATTCCAAATTGGTGCGACGATAACTGGGGCTATAGTCAACTTCTTTTTCAACAGCTCAAAAGCCAACTTACATTCTTCATCAAAACTAAACACAAAGTCCTTCTCTAAAAGACTGCACAACGGTTTTGTAACTTTAGAGAAGTCCTTTATGTCTGTAGAATCTCGCATGTCCCAGAAAACTTTTGATTCCTTTGACGAAGCTTGGTGGAGGAAATTTTTTGATCATTTCCAACTTATCTTTATCCACTTCTAGTCCTTGAGCCGAAACCTTGTGGCCCAAACTTATGCCCACCTCAACCATGAAGTGGCATTTTCCCAGTTAAGTACAAGGTTTGTCTCCTCGCATCGTTGTAACACCATTACCAAATTCCCGAGACATGTATCGAAATTGTCTCCATGGAAAGATCCATGGATAGAGAAGTCGTCCATGAAAACTTCCACGTTTTTCTCCACCATATCGGAGAAAATGGCCATCATACACCGTTGGAAAGTAGTCGGTGCATTACATAACCCGAATGACATTCTCCTGAACGCGAACGTGCTGTATGGACACGTAAATGTAGTCTTCTCTTGATCCTCAGGAGCGATGGCAATCTGGTTATATCCCGAGTACCCATCCAAAAGACAGTAAAAAATTTGACCCGTAAGTCGGTCCAACATTTGGTCGATGAAAGGTAGCGAAAAATGATCTTTTCGGGTTTCCTTGTTCAACTTCCTATAATATATGCACACCCTCCAACCTGTTACTATTCTTGTCGGTATTAACTCATTATCTTCGTTTTGTACCACAGTCATTCTCCCTTTTTCCGGAACACAATGAACCGGACTAACCCACTTGCTATCGGATATCGGGTAAATGATTCCAGTATCCAATAGTTTTAGAATTTCCTTCTTTACTACTTCCTTTATAATTGGGTTTAGTCGTCGTTGTTGTTCCACCGTTGGTTTTGCGTCATCTTCCATCAAAATTTTATGCATACAAAACGACGGGCTTATTCCCTTGATATCTGCAATTGTCCACCCTATTGCTGCCTTATGTTCTCTCAGCACCCTTAGCAATTTCTCTTCCTACAAATTGTTAAGTGCGGCAAAAATAATTACAGGTAAAGAACTTGAATTGCCTAAATACGTGTACCTGAGATGTTTATGGAGTGGCTTGAGTTCAAGAGTTGGTAGTTCCTCCAATGATAGTTTCAATCTTTTCGTGGCTAACTCCTCTGTCTGTAAAGATTTAAAAGGTGTTTTGAATCGGCTTACTCGTGGCAACGAGTCCAACATCTGTAAACAGTCCATAAATTCTGGGTCATCGAACTCCTCATCCCCCAATAATGTTGTCTCAAGAGGATCGTTGCTCAGGCTTTTTCCCATGTCTTCATTGACTATTCGATCAATGATTTCCATCCGAAAGCACTCTTCTTCATCCGCGGGAAATTTCATGGCTTTGAAAACGTTAAACTTAACTTCTTAATCTTGGACCCTCATCGTTAAATCACCTTCTTGCACGTCGATGAGTGTCCTACCAGTCACCAAGAAGGGCCTCCCGAGGATAATCGGGATGTTTTTGTCCTCCTCAAAGTCCAGAATAATGAAATCAGCGGGGAATATGAATTTATCAACTTTGACCAATATGTCTTCCACAATGCCTCTCGGATATGTGACTGACCTGTCTGTCAACTGTAATGAGATATTCATAGGCTTTGGAGCAGGCAATCCCAATTCTGTGTAAACTGATAACGGCACAAGGTTCACACTTGCTCCTAAATCACACAAGCATTTATTGAAAGCTGTGTTCCCGATCGTGCACGGAATGGTGAAACTCCCCGGATCTTTCAACTCGGGTGGCAACTTTCGCTGTAGAACCGCGCTGCACTCCTCTGTTAGTGCCACTATCTCGAAATCTTCTAGCTTCTTCTTTCTAGACAAAAACCCCTTCATAAATTTTGCATAACTAGGCATTTGCTCTAGAGCTTCCGCAAACGGAATGTTAATTTGCAATTTCTTAAATACTTCCAAGAACTTTACAAATTGCTTGTCTAATTTCTGCTTTTGAACTCTTTGCTGAAATAGCGGTGGCGGATACACAACTGGCGAGTCATCTAACTTTGTTTTCTCAAATCGTGTATTCTCACCTTGGTTTTCTGCATCCACTATGTTATCATTGCCCTTATTATCTGAGAAAGCTAAGTTGTCATTATCTTTTCCAACTATTTGTTTTCAACTCCTCAAGGTAACTGCCTAACACTGTTCATTATTTACCTTTGGATTTCTTTCGGTGTCACTCGGTAGGGTTCATTGTGGTCTGTTATTCAGTGCTAAAGCAATTTGTCCCATCTGGTTTTCCAAATTCTTAATGGCCATTTCTTGTGATTTAATTTCCATTGTTTGTTTCTTCATAGCTACCTCGTTACTTGTTATGTACTTCGATAACAATTCCTCTAAGTTTGATTTTTTCTCTTGACGTGGAACTGGTTGTTGATTCTAAAATCCCGGGGGGGGTATGATGGTCGTGGATCTTGCTGATTCTGGTTATTATTCCACGACTAATTCAAATTTTTGTTCCCTTGATTATATGCATTTTGATATGTATTCTGAGGAATTCTGTTGTAGCTACTCATGAATTGTACCGACTCTGGGTTGATTGCGCATTGATTCGTAGAATGTTCCCCTGTTCACAATTCATAAATAATTGCAACTGTATGCGTCTGTCCCCGAGACCACATGTCAAACTTCTTAGCAAGTGCTGAAATCTGCGCTGTTATAGCCGTCACTCCATCTACTTCTAACACTCCAGCGATCGTAGGTTGTGTCATTCTTGCCGTGGGCCACTGATAATTATTAGCAGCCATAGTCTCTATAAACTGGTATGCTTCCTCATACATCTTAGCCATAAATACTCCCCCCGATGCCGCATCAATACTAGTCCTGAGATTCCCATGCAGTCCGTTATAAAATGTATTCAATTGCAACCATTTGGGCAGTCCGTGATGTGGACATTTTTGAAGTAATTCTTTATATCTCTCCCACGCCTCGTACAGTGACTCCCCATGTTGCTGATCAAACATGGTAATCTCATTCCTCATCTTCGCAGTTTTTGCATATGGGAAGAATTTTGCTAAGAATTTCTGAGCCAGGTCCTCCCACTTCGTTATCGAACCTGCTGGTAGAGAATGTAACCAAGTCTTTGCCTCGTCACGCAGAGTGAATGGGAACAAGCGAAGCCTAACTGCCTCGTCCGACACCCCATTGTATTTGAAGGTGTCACATATTTCTAGAAAACTAATTAAATGATCATTCGGATCGTCATTAGCCATTCCCCCAAACTGCACTGAATTCTGCATCATTTGAATTGTCCCAAGCTTGATTTCGAATGTGTTTGCAGCTATTACAGGCCTGGTGATACTAGATTGCAGCTCAGTCACCTTGGGTGTTGCAAAATCTCTCAACGCTTTCTGGTCTTCGGTAGCCATTTCTTCTTCCTTTTTATAGTTTTCGAATTCGTCCCTTGTTTCCTCTATCCACTTGCTTAACCTCTGAAACCTTCTGTCGATGTCGTCCTCAAAAGGAAGTAAGTCTGGATTTTTGGATCGAATTTGCATAAACCAATATCAAAAACCTAAAATTCGAAGAACAAAACAAACAAAACGTGTTTAAGTAAAACTGGACTAATTAAACTGATATTGCAAATATATAAAAAAAAATCTCTATTTAATCCCCGGCAACGGCGCCAAAAACTTGTTGGGTAAAATCTATATACGCTCAACACGCAAGTATACGTGGTTAACAAGTAATATAATAGTAAGTAAAGTATCGTTCCCTCAGAGATTAACACAAATTTCCCTTGCAACTACCAATTTCCTACTAATCTAAATTTTATTAAACTAATCAATTTCCAATTTATATAGAAAATATCACAATCATTCAAAAATCAACTATAAACCACAAACATTAAATCATGATTTTCAAACAAGTATTGGAGAATTAGGCTTATAACTTCACTCTAAGCACGCCTCTGATTAGTATCACCTTATTCCAGTTTAACTCACTATCACAACTTATTAATCAAGAACACATAAGTAGTATTAATCACGTCTCGATATATTAACACCATATTAACCCAAGTCCACAATTAAGATAGAATTAAGTCAAGCACCTTAATTAATCAACTCACTATATCTCTATGTGAATTCGAATTAAGCAAGGTTTAATCCCAAGTTCTCTTCAAGATTACATGTGATGTCAAGCATATCTCTACCTCAACAATAATCAATAATTTGCAATTCACAAATTTCATGACACATGATATATTAACTAGGTCTAGATTTATATTTCATCTCTCGAGGTCATACAAATCCACATAAAATTGTTGATCAAGCAATTCATAAATTAAAGCTCCAATTAATATAGATAAACTGCATAATAGCTATATTAAACTGAAAACCAAGGTTACACAATCATCGTTCCACTTAATAGCCCATAATAAATGAATTAAACACTGAATAAATTAAAGGAAACATTATTCCAATTACAGAGATAGAAATTTAGAGAAGAAAAATGATACACCACCCTTCTCCGCTTTCGATTATGAAATCTTCGTGAATTTATTCATGTTCTTCGTTCCTCCAATTCTTGCTTATCTCAAATCCTTGTTCACGTAATAGAAAATATCATATGATCTGAAATCTCTCCCCGTTTGTTTTAATCAGCCTTTATCTCCTACTAAATCCATGACTCCTAATCCATCTCGAAGTTCTGCCCAAGAGAGACTCCTCCAATTTACAAAGACCCGACTCCCTTCAGTTCGCGCACCAGCGCGGTCCGCGCCAGCTTCAATGCTTTTGCAGCGCGCTCCGCGCTAGCCTGCCAACAACTTTTCCCACGTCCTAGCGCGGTCCGCGCTTGCCAGCCTATTGACGCAGCGCGCTCTGCGCTAGATAGTCAGCAGCTTCACATGTTGCTCCAAAATGTCCTCAAATGCTCCAAATTGCTACATCAGTCAGAATTACCTACAACAAACGCAAACCCTGTCAGAAATAACATGAAAGTACCCAAAAACTAACAAGATAACAAGCCATATAAACATAATTCATGGGTTAAAGCCCACTCATCAACACAATGCCTTCTAACTCCCCAATACACGTTTTTTTTGGTTTCTCTCATTCTCCCTCACCCAAACCACCCAGCCTCCATTACAAGACCACCTAGCCCACTACACACCACCCACGATCAACAAATCCTAAAAACTACTCCTACCCATTACCTAAATCAATTTCATCCACTTCCCCACACCATCAAGCACACGAATTCCTCTCCCCTTTATCACCTCTATATAAACCCTACCACATACCTCCCATATTCATCTCCAAAAATACGAATTCATCAAGAAATTGGGCTACACATAGAGAAATTGAGTGTAAGTTAATTTCTATTGAGTTTTCATCTTCTCTCAATGGAATTACCAAAGAGACAACCTAGTTTGGGGGAAGAACGGACTATGCACACCAAGTGTTTGTGAAATTGAGTTAACCAAGTGTAAGGGGAAGGTAGTGTGTGATAGCAAGTTCTAACATTCAGAATTCAATGGCTTCTCAACCAACATCCAAACGCCAAAGGGGAGAGACTTCAAGATCCGCTCAACCGACACGAACATATGATCGACGAAAATTTGTGAGTGTCGTTGCCGCCGACTGGTATGACTACATGTTAACCAAATCCCTTTCGCCGGAGCGTGGATTGGCCCCCGAGGGAAATGATGGGGAAATGATGTCTCAAATCTATCAAAAGGGGTGGATCAAACTCACCAAAAATCTGGAACCCGCCGTTGTCAACATTGTCAAGGAGTTTTATGCAAACGCCGAAGATAAATCCCCATTCAATGCATTTGTGCGGGGTTGCTTGGTTCCGTTCAGTGATGATGCCATTAATTCATATTATCAGTTGCAGGTTCCACGACAGTGTCAGTATGCATAATTGAGGGATTTTAACCCTGACTACGAGGAGGTTATCACGAACATGAAAAAGCCGGGAACATCTTGGATTAAAGGTCGAAAGGGAGGTACAGTGTTCCATAGAAAGGACCTTAGCTGGTATGGCAAAATATGGTACGCCTTCTTATGCGCTAAATTTCTTCCATCCCAACACACTTCTGACGTCACCAAAGAGAAGGCGTTGTTGTTATACGCAATCGTGCAAGATTTCATTATTGACGTCGGGGCTATTATCAGTTTCTCCATCCGTCGGTGTTAACGTGGAAATTTTTCGGGCAGCTTGCCACACCCATCACTCATATGTGTGTTGTGTCGCAATGCAGGGGTGAGATGGTCCGATGATGAGCCTACTTAAATGCCGTTAGCTTTGCTTGATTCTAGAATGATAGCGCGGTATTCTGTATGGGCAGGAGGCGAGTCACATCCACGAGGTCTAGGCTTTATTTTTCCATCGGCGTCGGAAGATGAAGTTGATGCAGAAGATACCTCAGAGGATGAGGATGAAGGTATGGGAGAGCAAGAAACCGAGCAGATACCGCAGACCGAGGCAATATCCAGTCCTCAGTTCCTTGCGTTCCGAAATCAAATGAATGCGCACAATAGGGCAGCACGTCAAGAAATGCGGCGATTGGCGATGCGACAAGATCACATGTTTTATGTTATGAACGCATCTTTCGCCTCACTCAACACAACACTCCAAAGCTTCAACCCGGCGGTTCAATATCCATATCAACAACCCGGACCACTGCTGCGATTTCCATCAAGTGATTCTGATGATGAAGAGCACGAACCAACTCCCCAGACTTAGGCGATTACAGGGAATTCCTCATGCACTTAATTTTATTTTTATCCAATGAGGGCATTGTGTTACTTAAGTTTGGGGGATTTAATTGCTTATTTGCATACATTTGTTATTTTTGTTTACATTCTAGTTTACATAGTAGATTAGGTTTGTGCATGGTAGTCTAGGGTACTTATTTTTGATTTTGCATTATTTGCATTTCTGTTTTTCATTTATGTTATTATCATAAAAAAAAATTAGTCAAATATTGTGTTTGCATATGTCCAATAGTGCTGCAGTTTATGTTATTTGTGGGTCAATGATGAGATTGTGAACAAGTTAACCAATACAGTATTGATTATTAGAACTGTGATACAATTTCTGATGTGAATCGACTCTTGAACTTGTTTGAAACTGTTATAAAAAGATTAGCATTAATAACATCTTTGTTGACTGATCAGTTACAATTGATACATAAATAGGTTCTAAAGGATAATGCTAGGGTAAATGAGAAAACGACAAGGATAGGTAGTAAAGGCTAAAATTAGGCAAGAACTTAAGTTTGGGAGATTATATGTGGGGTACAAATCTAAAAAATGGTAGAAAAGATGTATCAGTACCTTGCATGCCCTTGAATTTGGTATTGCGTAGTTTTAGTTTAAATTGATATATGCCTATTTTTGACCTTTTTAAGTTTGCAATGTATGAGTACTTCTAAGAAATTACTTATGTGTTGAATTGGAGTCTGTATCAGTTATCATAGATGTTGAACACACATTCATGCTATACCAGTGATAATTGTTCAAGATATGAGAATTAATACTAAATTGTGGATTAGGTTTGGTGATTTATATTGTAAAGTTGCTTGTTTTCTCTGAGGCCGATGGGAATTTAGTTTCTGCGATATTGTTGGATTCTAAGGCATTTAGATTTTATTTATTTCATCTCATTGCATTTGCATATCATGTAGTTTGTTGTGTGCTCGAGGACTAGCACGGTTTAAGTTTGGGGGATTTTGATAAGTGGATTTAATATACACGAATCGATGTTCATTTCAAGTTTAAATTCGTAGTTATCTTCTTGTTTTGTGTTCTTTTTCACTTGTTTCATTTTATTTTATGTGTAGGGTGGTCATGGATGCAAGTGGTGAAGAACGGCGGACTTTTGGAGCAAAGTTGGAAAAATGCATGAATTCGCAAAATTTCTTTAGCAGTGGGCATGCCCGCCGGGGCTGTGACAACCCGAGAATTTGGGCAATTTATTAAAATCTTAAATGATTGATTTAAGGTCAAATATTAGACCTAGACAGAAAATAAATGTATGTGTTTGATATTATTAGGGTTAAATTTTGATGATTTCAAAATTTTGTGAAGGATATAAGTGAATTATTCAAGATTAAGGATTTTTGTAAATATGCTCTGTGTATATGGTTAATGATGTGTTCAGAATGTGGTTAAGGTCATGGGTTGACCAGATAAATTACATCTGTGACAAACCCTAATAATATATTAAGAACGATAGCGTTCAGTTAGAAAACCCTAACGTCTGATAAGAAACCCTAGAAATCGGTTCTGGAAACCCTAGTTTCAGTTCCGGGAGTCCGAAACCCTAATTCGGATATTAAAAAACCCTAGATTGGGAATGCAATGTATGTACAAGGATAAACGTCATTAATATTAAATTAATTAGGGAAAACCCTAATGAATTGCTGGAAATCCTGATTGATTATTTGAAAACCCTAATATCAGATCTGAAAACCCTAATTTCAGATTCTGATATAATGAAACCCTAATCTGGGAATATAACGGAGAATTTTAATGCTTAAGTGCTATTAATTAAGTACTAATTAGGGTAAAGATTAATTAATTAGCAAGCCCTAATTTCCAATTTTTGGAACCCTAATTGTTTCGTCAGAAACCCTAATACTCAATTATGTATTTAATTGCTAAAATTAGCAATGCTAATTAGGAAACCATAATCCTAATTATTTTAATTTATGAGTAATTAGAAAACTCTAATCTAATTACGAAATCTAAATTCTAATTTAGAAAATCAAAATTTTTCTATTAGAAACCCTAATTCAAGGGTTTTAAACCCTAATGACCATTTTGACCCTAATTGCTTTATTAGCAATTGTAATTAGGAAATGCTAATCCTAATTAGCAAGAATGAATTTATGATTAAGAAATTTTTATATAATTAGAAAATTCTAATTATAAGTTAGAAATATTAATTTTCTATTTTTATAACCGAAATTCGGAAATGTTAGAAATTAAATTTTTACAAAGTTAAGGGTTAAAACCTAAACCCTAAAATGCTCCAAACCCTAAACCCTAAGAGTTTCATCAAATGGCAAATTATAGAAATAAAATTTTGCATGAAAATGACAAGAATGCCCTTATGTTCCATTTTAAAATTTTAGCTTGCAAATCTTGCTAAATCTTGGGTGGTTGAACAACCCTAGCCCTAACCCTAGCACTAGCATGTGCCTATTATCCAGCATCTCAGCCTAATTCAGCAGATTCATGCATTGCAACATAATATATATAGATCTAAGAGAGAGAAAATATTACATTATTGCTCATTTACTCACCAATACTCATCCTTGACCCTCTCTCTCTAAAAGCTTCGAAATGTAGTGCTAAATCAGTCACAATATCAAGCCCCACGTTTACTAATAACAAATCAAGGATCAGAATCAAGAGATCAAGCTCCAAAGGTATAAAAACCCTAAAATTTCAAAATCCTTGATCTTATGTTGTTTGTTGTAATTGATTGGTTAAACATGTGTAATAGGGTGTCAATTGATGATCTGGGTTGATAAATCATGAACCCATAACATCAAAGTGCACGAATTTAAAGATTTCTCAAAACTGGAAATCTGGAAAAATGTTGACTGACAAGCAAATGTCAGGGCTTCTAGATTCGTGTGTGTTAAGTTTTATGTGTGCTTTATGTTATGGATCTATAGTATGCTATGTGTTCTTTATTCTGAAACTTGAATCAACCCTATAGCATGTCTAGATCGTAAATAACAAGCGGTCAAAGACCGTTGACCGAACAAAATTTCTGTTTCTGGGCAACCCAGAAAAAAATTTGCAGATTCCCAGAAATCTGACAATGATTTTCTAGGCCTTAGATCTTTCTACTGTTAATGATATTTACCATGTTAGTGTTAGATATGGATAGTATGACATGTGATTTACACAACAAAGCCCTTATAACAACCAGATCAGGACCAGGATTGCAAATATTGTTGGTCAAACTTCGTTGACCAATCAGCCTTAAGAACTTTCTGGAAAACCCAGAAAGTTCAAAACCCGATTCTTGCTTACTAGTTTGACCGGACCAGATCTTTGGTAGATAAAGTTTTTATGTTGTTATGATGTTATAAAGTTGTACTCTGACATCAATACTATAATTGTGAACTTTTATATCATACCAAACGAGCCCAGAATACTAAGATTAAAGGCTTGAAAGTAGATACCTTGGTTGTTCTTCATTTCTGGGTAACCCAGAAAATGAAGAACAGGCCTGACATGATTTTCGGCTGCCCAAATCTTGATGTTCAGTTGTTGGATTGCTATCCGTTTGAGGTTGTAAAGTTACATGAGTACTAAAATTAGAAAGTTTTAACCAACCCAGAAAGTAACAGCAACACTGTTTAAATCACGGTCAAACCTCATACCTTGAACACTGACAAGAACACTCAAGAACACCAAGAACACCTATAGCGACGGTTCTGTCGCTATAGGGCCCTTTAGCGACAGTTTATTTCTTATTTTCCGAAAAATGATTAAAAATTAGAAAAAAATGGTTTTTAATTATTAAAAATACCAAATAAATTATGAAAAATTATTTTAAAGTTTGAAAAATAGTTTTTAACTATTTTGAGTATATTTCGAAAATATTTAATATTTTTGGAATATAAATGATATTTATTTATTTAATTATAATATTAAATAAATGATTTAAAAATAGTTTTAATTCATGAAAAATCATGAAAAATAATATTATGGTATAAGAAAATATTTTAAGTTATTTTTGATGACTTTTAATATTTTGTGATAAAATTCATTAATTAATCAATATTAATGATAATTAGTTTATTTAATAGATATATTAAATAAATTAAGGAAAAATGGAATTAATGCTTTATAAATTATATAAAAATGATTTAAGTGTTATAAAATATTTTAAGTTATAAAATATAACTTTTGATATTTTGGCATGAAAATATTAATATTTTAATATTAATAGCAATTATCTGATAATGGAATTAAGTGTTTAAAAATTATATAATTATGATTTTAAAGTATTAAAAATACTTCATGATATTATAATTATATTATAATATTATGTAAGGATTTTCATTAATATTTTATATTAAATGAATATTAATGATTAAGGAATTATGTGGTATTTAATTTATTTAAATACGGTTTTAATGATTGGAAAATGTTGATAAATGGTAATAATTATTTGAAAATTATTACGAGCCTAGGAAAATTATTTTGGCTGTTAAGAAAATTATCTGTGATATTGTTAAGTGTTAAGTCAGAGTTTAATTGAACTTAAACTCGATATTCGTCTGACTAGACCGTCGGGATGATAGAATTGTGTCGGGCTCAACTCAGACTGCAATAGTTTGACTTGATACCTAGTCTTATGTGCTATATAGACTGATAGGATTATGTGGTAATGTGTTTAGGTTATTCTGTGTGTATATATATAACAGTATTATACTGTGATGATATTATTCTAATATTTGAGATCTATATACTAATATTAGGTCTTCGGGGAAAAGCGTTATTAAATTACGTTGCGGTAATCAACGGTTCAGGCAAGTTTTATTTTACTTAACTCTAATAAGAGTAGTTTCTTCAAGCTTATGGTTAATCATTGCCGATTGCCATGAAATTTGTACTCTGTACATCTTGCATGTATAAGTCAGGTATGAAAGGCTGATCACCTTTATTACCAGTTGATTCAGAAATGTTTGTTCATGTAAAATACTTGTTCAGTCAAAAGTTTGTTCGTGCTAGTTCTCAATTATATTGATGAATTATAGCCAGCTTATTATTCATACTCTTCAATCATGATATATCGTTATATTATTGTATTTAAACTTGCTGGGCAACTTTCATGCTCACCCTTGCTATATCATGATAAAACATTGCAGATAAGTCGAACGTGTTCGGATACAGGAAAAGGTTAAGGCCAAGTTCTGCTTAGGATAAAATATGCGGCTAGTTTGTAATAGTATATTTTGATAAATATTGTTGTATAATAGATATTTTATGAATGGTGTTTAAGTTAAGGTTACTCGACCTTGGGGATAAGTGTGTAATGTAATGTATAAACAATTTATGTTTATATCTTCCGCAAATAGTTATAGAAATAGTATATCGGATCCGGGGTGATTTGGGACCCGGATTCGGGGCTTCTACAGGGGCGGGCCTTTTTAGGCTTATACCCCCAGCCGAGGCGGGGGTGTCGATTCCTAGAGTCTCCTATTTAGCCTTGAACTCTGTTGGGACTTGATTTGTGGTACTTTGATGAGGCGCCTAGACTCTACAAAGGTAGATTTTCGGCCAGAACATAGGAGATTATTATTATTACGTTGCAAACAACAAAATCACACAGACAAGAAGCATAATTCAGAGAAAAATTTTAAGATTCAAGTGCGAGCTTTGGAGGAGTAATTTGAAGATATTTTCGTGACGGTTGCAATTCTAGGCTACGTGAAGGGGTTTTCATTATTCTTCTTCTCTTTAGTTTTTTATTTGTAATTGAAAGGATATGTTTCCATTAGATTATTCAGTTTTTAATTTATTCGTTATGAACTAATTCGCTTATTAGACTTGTGATGGATCCTTGGGTGAAACGATGATTGTATAACTTTGATTTCCAATTCAATAAAATATTTTCAGTTTATCTATGTTAATTCGAGCGTGAATTTATGAATTTCTTAATCAACAATTTCTTGTGGATTTGAATGGAATCGAGAGAAGATATTCAAATCTAGACCTAGTTAATATAGCATGTGTCATGAATTTTGTGAATAACATATTTTTTATTATTGTTAAGGTAGAGATATGTTTGACATCACATGTAATCGGATAGAGAACTTAAGCTTAAACCTTCTTTAATTTCAGTTCACATAGAGATATAGTGAGTTGATTGATTTAGGTGTTTAACTTTTTTCTATCTTAATTGTGGATTTAAGTTAATACTACCTCCATTCCATAATAACTGTCTTTTTAGCTTGATGCACATAGATTAAGAAACTCATTTAATACTATCATTGAAGAATTAAAATTTGTAAGAAATTCCATCACTACCCCTTTATGAGAAACTAAAAACTATTAATACAAGAGAGAAAATTTCTTGGGACAATGAGAAAAGTTAGGGGTAACATAGGAAAATAAATAATTTATTCTCCTAAAAAGTTGTAAACGACAAATAAATTGGAATAAATTTTTTCTTCTAAAAAGACAGTTATTATGGAATGGAGGTAGTATGGTATTAGTGCATCGAGAGGTGGCTAGTATTACATTCATGTTCTTGGTTAATAAACTTGGATATTAAATTGAGTTGGAATAAAGGTTTTAAAATCAGAGTGAAGCTTAGGCTGAAATCATATGTCTAATTCTCCATTAATTATTTGAAATTCCGGATTTTGATATTGTTGATTGTTTTGTGATAGTTTATTTATTTATTAACTTAGTTTCTATAATTTTAAACCATTAAATTGAATAGTTTAATAGAATTAGGATTAATAGAAAATTGATAATTGTGAAGTTAAAATTCTTGCTAATTTGTCCTCGTGGGAACGATACTTTATTCATTATTATATTACTTGTTGACCACGTAAACTTGGATGTTTTGCGCGTATTGATTTTACCCAACATGCACTGATCATAAAAGGTACTCCTATATGGACATAAAAATTATATGCTGTTGTTATTGATCAATATTTTATAAGTTATTTTGTATAAAAAAAAATTAGTATTTCATAAATTGGACAACTTAACTTTAATTTATACTCTTGAAATAAAAGTCATCGGTGACACAGACAGGAGAAAAAATCACAGAAAGATACTTGTGTGATAAGAGAACGAGACTTTTACAAGTTTGACCTCTCTTAAATAAATTAATAATATCCTGTTTCAAAATTAGATATATATTTTTCTTTTTAGTAAGTACCTAAACTAGTTATACATTTCTATTTTAAAATTAAATATAAAGTGACACAATTTTCTTAATTTGTCATTATTTTTTTACTATTATTTTCAATATCACATTACCACAACCAAATTCTTAATTAACTAATACTAAAGCTATATTTAAGAATATAAAATTATTCTTAAAAGTCGTCATTTTATGAGTGAATTTTTTATTTTGGAATTATAAAAGTTGATAAACATACTAATTGATCGATGCTAGTCCTTTTTAAATTTACTCACACATTAATTGACCATAACCAATCTAAGATTTTTTCAACTTCCTAAAAAATAAAAATAATATATATATATAGTTGCTTGTTTGTTTAGCCCACTACTACCAGAAAGAATTTTATATATATTTATCAAAACAATATTTAACCAATATAACTATATAGAAAGAGGCAAATTAATTAACATGGCAAATATGAAAATTTCCGGCTGCATTTTACTTTTAGTGGTATCTGTAATTCTCAATATTTTCTTTATCATAAATACTTATTATTTGGGTAATGATAATTGGAAGGAGCAGCAGCTTAGTTGGAGCCATAGAGCAGCTGAAGAAGCAGAAGCTGTGGCAGCAATTTCTTGCTCAGGCCATGGAAGAGCTTATTTGGACGGATCAGTTGAAGCTGATGGCAAACCTGTATGTGAATGCAACACTTGCTTTTATGGGCCTGATTGCTCTAATTTTTCCTATGGATGTACTGCAGATGCAACAAGGTAATTACCTCTCTCTCTCTCTCTCTCTCTCTCTCTCTCTCTCTCTCTCTATATATATATATATATATATATATATATATATATATATATATATATATAGACAGGATCAAGAGTAGACCTCTTAAATAGTAGAACTCTCTTAAATAATAGAATTTTATCAAAACGACGTAGTTTTGATAAGACGCGGTGACATTTTTGTAAATACCATACCACCGCGTATTTACAAAAATGCCACCACGTCTTATCAAAACTACGTCGCTTTGATAAAATTCTATTATTTAAAGCATTCTGCTATTTAAGAATTCTACTCTTGATCCTTTCTGTATATATATATATATATTAGTTGTGTCTCGTGTCTCCGGCACTGTATGGACGGTGAGATTTATTCCAAATTTTGGACGGCCCAGATGATTTATTGAGTTAGCGGAAAATTCAAAATTATTTGTATTTTATTAGATAGATATATAGATGTATGGACGATGGGATTTATCCCAAACTTTGGACGGTCCAGATAATTTATTGAATGAGCGGAAAATTCAAAATTATTTTTATTTTATTATATATATATATATATATATATATATATATATATATATATATTGATGCGTCAATCAGCTACCTCCAAATTAGAATTTTGGCCAACCCACGAATTTTGACAAAAAATTGTAGTTGGGGGCTCCAGGAGGACACCTTGATCTCGCCAGAAAACCGTAGTTGGGGGCTGCAAGAGGACTCTCCGATGCTTAAATTATAATACTGATATGGATAGAATTATTATGAGGTTTAAGATTGTGTCCCTTGAATGTGTTGGAACATCCCTTATTTATGGCATGAGAGTCCTCTCCTTCAAAAGTTAGAAATTAGAATATTAATTGGCTTTAGAGATCTTCTAGGTTGCCAATCTTTAGTCCGTTAAACTTCATGAAAATTCTATCCTTTATTGAATTTAATTATACTTTTAGAATACTCCGCGAGCAAAATTATTATATTACCCTTCATTAATATAGCTTAGATATTGCTGATCATAAAAATAAACAACATGCAATTTTATATCTTGTACATAGACAATTATATTTATTCACGTAAATAATACTAGAAATACAAATTATATATAAAAATTGTGCACAAACCGTATAAAAAAAGAGAGAATACAAAGTGGGACATACAATTAGATGTTTTACAAAATTTTATTGGTAAGCAATACATGAGTCTCAATCTTTGTGTACAACTTTTTGTATACAGTTTTACGTTTTTTATACTTAGGTATTTAAGAGTATTATTTGACCTTTTTTTTAACAATAACACCATGTATTCTAGTTAGAACTCTAGAAATTTAGAAAGAGAAACATATAAAATACTCCGCCATCCAGATCCACATTGTCCTTGAGGTGGAAGTGACTTAATTCCTGGCCTTGGTTATTTTCATAGCTTCTACAGTTTCACTTTTTTTATCAATAACACGCGGGGTATTCTAGTTAGAACTCAAGAACTTTATAAAGAGAAAGTGAGAAACATAGAAAATACTCCACCATCCAGATCCACCTCCTCGAGGTGGAAGTGATTTAATTCCTTGCCTTGGCTATTTTCATAGCTTCGGCCTCCCTAGTTAAAGATTTAGTAGAAACTTCAACTCTTTTTGCCCATCTTGAAAAGTTAGCTGTTTAAATAGTGAGAGACTAATTAAAGGCATATACCAGGTTACACCAAATTGTCTTTGTAATCAATGTGGGACTAATTTTACGCTCTGTTTCTGAGTTTTAAAATGGACAGAAAAGAAAGAAATGGACGGAAAATTTAAGTTTTCTTTTCAATTCTTATGTTTCAGAGTTTTTTAAACGGAAAAGAAAAGAAATGGATAGAAAACTTGGCCATTTTTCCTGCCAAAGTTTTCGGTCTAAAATTGGCATGATTTGGACGGAAAAGAAATTAGAATAAGTAATATTTTTTATAATTCCCATATTATCCTCAACTTTTAATATAATAAATTTTAAATTACAACTCATGTCCTCAATTTTAAATTTTCTATCATTTTCCATTAAAAACTCCGAAACAACACAAAGAAAAATTTAAGTTTTCTATTCTTTTCTTTTTTGTTCTAATTTAAGTTTTCTATTCTTTTCTTTTCTGTTCAAAACTCAGAAACAGAGTAAGCTACTCTGTTTCTGAGTTTTAAAATAGACAAAAAAGAAAAGAAATGAACGAAAAATTTAAGTTTTCTTTCCCATTTCTATGTTTCTGAGTTTTTTAATAAACAGATAAGGAAAGAAATGGATAAAAACCCGACCACTTTTCCTGCCAAAGTTTTCCGTTCAAAATTGGCCTAATTTTGACGGAAAAGAAATTGTAATAAGTAATATTTTTAAATTTTCTATTTTTTTCTATTAAAAACTCAGAAACAGCACAAAAGAAAACTTCAAGTTTTCTATTCTTTTCTTTTCTGTCCAAAACTAATAAACAGAGTGTTACGCTTTAACTAGTTTGGAGTTCGCATCAATTTGCAAGATGATGCTTCTTTCGGTCTTAAACATTAAATTCATTAGAAATTAATCCTAAGGAACATTGTTATCTGTTGATCTTGTTTGGTCCCTTATTTGTCATCTTCTTGTATTAGAATTAATGCACTAAATTGTACACAAAATCTTAATTACTGCAGAATTGTTGACTATGACTTTTCAGCGTAAGTCCTCACAAATTAGGCTCAATAGCACGAATCTTGAAGGGGCAGCCACAACTATGTACTACCACATTAACAAGGCAAAGAAAATTAAAATGATCCAATTTCAAGAATTAGTATCCCCCATAGACTCTTGCTTCTAGTTTTTAATCTTCTATACAAGAATTTAGTGCCCAATAATATTTATAGCACTCCCTGCTTAATGCAATAATATCTCTTTTGAGTTTTATTTCCTTTTCAAGTTGATTGCTGAAAGAACAAACTATGGCAAACATTAAAATTTTTAAATTAAAGAAAGAACAAAAAATTTAAGTGACAACCCCCAAATTCAAATGACTTTTAAGGAAAATTTATTTTTCAAAACTCATCTCTTACATTAGCTACAAATGTAGTGCTTGTTTACTAGAATAGAAGTACAGTAAAATCTCTATTTAGTAATAGACTTGGGATCAAACTATTTGTATTCTAACTGAGAAGTTATTATTAAATAGAGGTATTGGTACAAAATATTTTTCGAACAGCCAAAAATATCCATTTTAACAAAAATATCAATAAAAACTCCCTAATAATTATTATTCAAAAAATATTTATGCAAAATAGTTTTTTATAGGAAAATGTGGTTTTTTTTATAGGAAATGTAGTCTTTTATAGGAAAATATAGTCATTTATAGGAAATATAGTCTTTTTATAGGAAAATGTAATTCTTTATAGGAAATGTAGTCTTTTATAGAAAATATAGTCTTTTAAAATTAATATTGTCTTTCTCTCATATATATATATATATATATATATATATATATATATATATATGAAATCTATATAACAAAATATAAATGATTTTGAATTTTCCGCTCATTCTAATAAATCATCTAGGTCGTCCAAAGTTTGGGATAAATCTCACCGTGCATAGTGCCGGAGGCACGGGACTGTTGCTAGTTATTACTATATAGAGGTATAGTTTCTTAATACGGGACTTAAAAAGTATATAACATATTACAATTTAGAGGTTATTCCTATTTATAATTGGCCCAAATTGGGACCAAATTTTTTTATAATATTATAGAAGCTATTCTTATATAGAGTATTCATAAATAGGGGTTTTACTGTAATGTCATATTAAGAACTTAGGGTCTGTTCGAGAATGACTTATTTTAAAAAGAGTTATAAGTTAGAATTTAAAATGACTTATAAGTCATTTTAAGTTGTGATTTAAAAATAAAAGTGTTTGTTTTGACTAATAAGTCAAAAACTAAGTTCAAATAAATTGTGAAAGTGTTTGACTAAAATGACTTATAAGTTGAAATAAGATGTAAAGATTAGTGAAATAAGGACAAAAGAGTCTTTACATTTAGTCAAACCTACTTATTTTAAAATGACTTATAAGTTTGTTTTTAAGAAATAACAAATTGTTACTTTTCAAAACCTACTTATAAGTCAATTTATAAGTTCAAAAATAAGTCACATACGAACACTCAAATAGTAAAAAACCTACTTATAAATTAGTTTGACCAACTTATAAGCTACTCCCGAACAAACCCTTAATGTCATAAAGTCTAAATTTAGTAATGCGTCTTTAAATTTAAAACATATAGAAACGTAATACGTATCTCTAGTTTTGAAATAACAAAACAATTACATTAATTTTCTCATCAACAAATCTAACTTTTATATATGATATCTTGTTAATCCAGTGGGGATCCTACATTCGTGGAGCCCTTCTGGTTGAAAAATGCAGCTAGTAGTGCCCTGTTAGTGTCCGGGTGGCATCGTATGAGCTACGTTTTCAGTGACAAAACTCCCATCTCCAAAGAGCTCGAAAATAACATCCGTAAACTACATGCCTCGGTAGGAAATGCAGTCACAGATGGGAAATACATTATGTTTGGTGTTGGCTCAATCCAACTCCTCAATGCAGCAGTTTATGCCCTTTCAAATGACAACAAGTCTTGGCCTACAAAAGTTGTTGCTTCAATCCCTTATTACTCGGTTAGTACCTAGCATCAAAACAGAATTATTTTGCTTAAATATATTTTTAATCTTTACTTCTTTTTATATTTCAGAACTTAAAGTACTTTAATGTTTCAATTGAAAATAAATTATATAAGGATTATTTGTAAAATTAGTGTTTTGCACCATCCAATAACATGTTAGGTAAGTACCAGAAATAATAATTACACAATCTAGTAATACAATTCAAATTCCTTGATTACGTCTTAAATTGCCTACATAAAAGCTATTATTGGATGGTGTAAAATTACTCTAATTTTACATGTCATTATATAATTTATTCTAGTTTCGATTGTTACGTTGAACTTCAATGTCCTTGAATTTCTATAAATAAAACATTTTAGCCATTGATTTTACATTTCTTGCAAGATTAAGTCACGTGACTCAAAATGAAAGGGTAGTTAAGTCTTTTTAGGGGTATATATCTTTTATATTGGCTCTAATTTTTCCTTCATAACACACTAACCTGGCTAGAAAATTTGGTGATTTTAAAGATATTTAATAGTGAAATAACACAAAATACCCTCAATCTGATCAATTATTGCACACCAGTGGTCGAAAAGTTTTATTTACAAAAAAAATTAGAGACATTAAGTTTTAAAATGTATTTAAGCCTAATTATTTATGTTCATTTCAATGAAACGCAAAACACAACTACAACAACCACCACCCAAAAAAAGAGAGGGTAAATTTCATTTAATCACTTGAGGTTTATGAAATTTCTCACTTAAACACCTGTTTTTTGAAAACTTACATTTAAACATATGAAATTTTGAGATGAAGTAAAAATTTGCTTTGTGTTACAACTCCGTTAACTAAAATGTGTTTGTACATTTTTGCACCCAAACCCTAGGCCTTAACCCTTATTTTAATTATTTCTTAATTATAAAACACAAATTTTGATTTAGCTTCAATATTCTAATTTCTTTGTTGCACATATACACCACTTCCAGTACTATTCACATACACTCTCTCACCTCTAACTTTGAAATTTTCTCAACCTTAAACATCATGATGGAGGCGTGAGTGATGATGTCTAAGTTTAACTTTAATTTGATGATTTTGAGTGCAAAGGGAGTCAAATTGGGGTTTCTATCGGTGAGAATATCAAATGAATGAGTTGTGCATGTGCGATGATGGTGGAGATGGAGGGGGCGAGTGCATGGTGGTGGTGGTGGTCATGGGTGAACGTAGATTTGGGGTATGTAGATATAATTTAAGGTTTTCAATTGAGTAAGGAGAATAGATGGAGGAGAAAAGATGAAGACAAAGATAGAGATGGGAAACGATATGATGGAGCGAGCAACACAGATAGATGTGTGGTGATACATATGAAGCATGTTTGTAGTCGAGAAGATGATGAACAAAGATGATTAAGCACTAAATTTTAATCCATTTTTTCTCAATAATTAATATATCAAGAATTGTTGTTGAAAAAAAAAATTTTCTTTTATATGGGTATGCTTTATTTCAAGTTGAATTTGGTTGTTATGGAGTATTTATGATGGAGGTGGTGATTACTAGGTAGGAAGAAGATGACAAGAGAATGAATTTAGGGTGGGTATTTTTGGTCTCTTTTTAAAAATATTTACAATTTTAATGAGATTTCACGTACTTTTGGTGACCGGTCGCACACTGTTAAATTGAATGAAAAATTTGACAGTTTCACTTAACCTCAATGTTACAGGTGTTAAATTGTAAGTTTTTAAATAAAAAGTGGTAAGTGAGAAAATAGTAAAACCTCAAGTGTTTAGGTGAAATTTACCCAAAAAATAAGATAGAAATGTTATAGATCTCAAAAGTTTCTGAACTACATGTCTTCATTACATTAGCATATAATGAATGCTAAGGACCTACCCCGATGTTAGACAAGAAGTGTAATGATAACATATATATTTGAGACAAATTTGAAATTAAAAAATTAAATCGAGACACTTGCCATTACCCTGCGATTGACATTCTTAGAGTTATAAACAAACCAAGCTTGCACGCGAGCTGGCTGATTCAACATCGAACAAGTTCCTTCGCCTGTTTAGTTAAATGAATCAAGTTTGAACAATATGGTGTCTGACTCGAGCTCGGCTCGAGTAAGCCCAACTCGTTAAGCATTTAATTAATTAATTTAATTTTTCTTATATATAACAAAAAGTGTTAAATGAGTTGAGCTCGAGCTCGGCAACTTAAAACCCGTTTCACGTTGGCTAATTTATAGCTCGCGTTCTAATATGAAATGTTTTTTTACAGCCGTATAGGACACAAACAGAATACTTCAACTCAGTTGATTTTACGTTTAAAGGAGATGCATCACATTTGAAAAATATCACGGATAATAACACGAATGTTATCGAGTTTGTTACTTCACCAAACAATCCAGATGGTCAATTCAAGAAGGCAGTTATTCCTGGTTCATCTGTCATTCATGATCATGCCTACTACTGGCCACATTTTGCTGCAATTTCAGCTCCAGTTGATGAAGATCTAACGATCTTTACCCTTTCTAAACTTACTGGCCATGCTGGAAGTAGATTCGGGTAACAGTATAAATTTACTATATACTTTTTTTGGGCATTTATTGTTTGTTTGTATTTTGTTGCATTTCTTTTGCTAGATACATACAACATTTTACAGCATTACTTTTTAAAATTCTTTAAATTAACCTCTACCTTCTTTTGAAAACTTCAAGATAACTAACCTGAAAATTACTGCATAAATGGTTAATAGGTGACCCGAATGGCTGATACCTATGTATATATAGGGTATGTCTGGTTACCAGTATTTATAATGTTTGCAGCAGTAGTGTTTAGTGTATTTAGCCGTCACACTAAAAATGTTGCAGTGTGTTTGAGCTCCAAAAACGTTTGTGAGTTTAATAAATTGCGCTCAGAATAACAAGATTCTAAAGTGCGTTTTTAACTTCAAACGCATTAAACTCCTTATAGGCTTGTAGACGAACAAGGACACAGTTATATACAAGTAAATGTACATTCAAGATTTCAAGTACCTAACACCAAAATTTGAGGTATTTTCAGGATTTTTACGTTTATAAAAAGACCAAACACTGATAAATAAAAAAGAGAATTGACCTCCTAATGTAAAACATTTCAAATAAAATGTCACTATCTAAGTTCCACAAAAAAAAAATTATTAACAAAATTTGTGAATACTAAAGGATATATATTTATTTCATTTGTATACCTAAAATAACAAGCTCTTAATTTCATAGTGTGTTATGATAATGAAATTATAATACTAAACTTGAAGACATGATGTCATTTTATACTACAATTACTAAAAAGTGATAACTCATTTAATAGAACAAAAAAAAATCCGGGAAATATGATTATTTTTGTGGAACATAGGGAGTTTTCATTTTCAAGGCACTCTAAAATTATACTTATATATGTGTGTGAAAAGGTAATCTAAGGTATGTCTTAGCCAAATTCGATTAAGGTTATTTACTAAAACGATGTAGTTTTGTATAAAATATATAATTAAATATTTTTATTATAAAATCCTAAAATGAAAAACTTAAGGGGGTTGTTTTGGTAAGTAGCCTTAGCGACGCTTGAATAAGACATGTCATCGATAATATATATATACTGTCCGGCTCTCCAACGAACAAAAAAAAACGAATCAGCTATAGCGACGGATCGAAACGTTGTCATAGCTATGCCGTTGACTTTGTATACTATAGCGATGGAAAAAACCGTCGCTATAGCCGGTTCGTTTTTGGTTCGCTAGAGAGCGGGAAAAAATGAACCGAAGGCGAATCGGCTATAGCGACGGTTCATCCGTCGCTAAATCACAAAATACTGGTTTTTTGAGTTATGGCGACGGTTCGTACCGTCGCCATAGCTATAGCTTCGACTTTTTATTTTATAGCGACAGATTGAACCGTCGCTATAGTCCGTTCCCTGACAAACCGATCCGTTGGAGAAGCAGACTATATATACATACACACATATATATATATATATGAAAATTTTCTCTAACGAATCGGAAAAGACAAACCGAGTATACTGAAGGTTCATCCGTCGCTAAATCACAGAAATATAAATGGTACGAACTGTCGCCAAAGCCGTGGCGTCGGCTTTCTATGCTATAACGGCGGATTGAACTGTCACTATAGTCGGTTCGCTGCAGAAGGGTTCCCTATATATATATATATATAGAGAGAGAGAGAGCGAGAGAGAACTAGGATCCCTTCTGGACTCCCGGACAGGCTTAAAATACGGACCCAAATTTTAATTTTTTTTTGTTTTTTTTAAAACAACTAAAAAAAATTTTAATATTTTATGGAACTGAAATTTTTCCATAATACAATGTTTTGAGCTTGATTTGAATATCTATACCAAAAAATGTATGTACAGTCTGCATAGACTGTACATACATGTTTTGTTATATGTATCCAAATCACACCCAAACCACTGTATTATATAAAAATTCAAGTTCCATAATTTTTTAATTTTTTTTAGTTGTTTTAAAAAAAACAAAAAAAATCCGGATTTTGGTCCGGTCCGAGAGTCAGGACCTGATCCGGCCTCTCTCTCTCTCTCTATATATATATATATATATATATATATATATATATATATAAACATGTATTTTTGTAACTTAGTTAATGTGCATTTTCAGGTGGGCAATAATAAAAGATGAAGCTGTATACAACAGAATGCTAGACCACATTTCAACATCTGTAATAGGGGTCTCCAGGGATACGCAATTAAGAGCTTTGCAGCTATTCAAAGTAATGCTTGAAGGAAATGGAAGGGAGATATTTGAATATGCATATGGAACCATGAGACAACGCTGGGAAAAACTCAGCCAGGTTTTATCCAAGTCCAAACGCTTTTCCCTCCAGCAAATTCCCCATCAGTTTTGCACTTTTTTCCAAAGAGTTAGAGAACCTTCTCCAGGTATGAAGTTTAAGGAAATGTGTAGTAAAGAAAAGGATAAAATTCAGAGGAGGCCACCTGATGTTTTGTCAAAATCTCACATCACATGACCACCTATCATTCAAAAATAAACATATAAACCATGTAGTCGTGACTCAAGAGGCTAAGTTAGACTCTTAACTTTTTCATCCAAAATGACCACTTCTCAGGGACGGTGTTGTTCAATTAATAGATTTGGAACCAGACTACCCTTGATTTTTTGGAGAAATTTTTTTTTGACCCTTTAAAATTTTTATATTTTTTCTCTAGGCCCCGTAAAAATAATTTTTTTTATAGAAGATTTAAATTAAAAGTTTTTATTAATAAACTTACATTGCATTTGTGCATGTTACATTATGCCCAAGGCCCCGAAAATAATATTTTGGCTTCGTCCCTGCCCCTTCGCTGTGTTTTATTTCAAATTTATTGTTTAAATGTTTCAAAAAGTAATGAAAACACCATACCATGGTTCGATGTGGTACCCAACACTCTCCTACTTTCTCTTTCCAAACGATGTTCTAATATTATAGAACTAGCAACAGTCCCGTGCCTCCGGCACTATAAACGTTGGGATTTATTCTAAACTTTGAACGATCCAGATGATTTATTGAGTAAGCGAGAAATTCAAAATCATTTGTATTTTATTAGATAGATGGATGGTGGGATTTATCCCAAACTTTGGACGTCCCAGATGATTTATTGAGTGAACGGAAAATTCAAAATCATTTATATTTTATTAGATATATAGAATATAGATATAGATAGAATTAGATAGATTGTATTTTATTAGATAGATGAATGGTGGGATTTATCCCAAACTTTGGACGGCCTAGATGATTTATTGAATGAGCGGGAAATTCAAAATCATTTGTATTTTATTAGATAGATTCTCGACTGGGGTATTACGCGCTTGGGCCAATCTAGTGCACCCTAATAATAGTCTTTTAGATTTCATCTCCTACCAAAATTCCGCATTCATAATTTCATAGCAACTTATGCTTTCATAAATCTAGTTTATTCGTTTCGTGTTAAATATTTAAAAAATCCTGGTTTCATCCCTGCCTCTTCTCTTTCTGTAATTTATTTCAAAACTATTGTACAAATGTTTCGAACAATACCTGCATTCATAATTTCATATGGCAGCTTATGCATGGATAAAATATTCTACTTCATTATTTCATATTAATTTTTTTAATATATTTCTCACCTTAATTAAAAAACTCATGGCAGCTTATGCATGGATAAAATGTGAGATGGAACAAGATAAAAATTGTAATGCAGTCCTACAAACAGCAAATATTTCTGGTCGAGAAGGCAGCGTATACAGCGATGATGATCGTTATGTACGTCTCTCCCTCATCAAAAGGCAAGACGATTTCGACTTGTTGCTGCAGCGTATAAGCGAACTAATTTCCCAGGAAGAAGATGGTGCCAAAATTATATGAAAATCATAGGCAAAATATGTTGATTATACGCGAGAATAAGTTAGTACCGTAATTATTATATAATGTACCTTATATTTCATGTACATTTATCTTCTTGAAGTTGAAGAAATAAATCAAGATTCAATGGTTTGGCTGTAAATCTAAAGACATAAAGATATTGTTAGAAATTTCACCTTATTCTATATTTTGGAGACATAATTATTGTCAAGTTTGGGCTTGAATAAAACCCATTAGTTGACATAATTTAAGTAAATATAAAGGTGTAATTCGTTTCCTAATTTTGGAGAATAAAAAAGAACTTAATTTGATTTGTGCAAAAATTATTTGATTTGTGCCTATATTGAGTCATTTAATAAGCTGGTACAAAATTGTTTGATACACTACAAGAAAAGGGTTTATCTCTGACGGAAGTAACTCCGACGGAATACATTCAATCGATCTTATAGTGTTCCCGACGGAATATTCTGTCGAACCTAATTCGGTCAGAAATAACATAAATGCGACCGAATTCGGTCGAAAATATGTCTAAGTAAAGGCGCCAAAAAAGCCCTCCAGCGCGAATTATTATCTCGACAGAATATTAGTAATTTCGACAGAATATTCGTCGACTTTAACTTATCCTCGACCGATATAATGTCGACGGAATTCCGTCGAAATTGTTAAATAAAAACATATCTGCAGATTCATTTCAGTCGCTGCTCTCTGTCTCTCTATCTCTTTCTCTCTCTTAGACGACTTCTCACCTTCTTAGCTGACCAATCTCTACCCTGCCACCACACACTAGCCGGCGACCACCACAGTACCCCACCAGCACAGCGCCACCACCACTCTCTCATCTCTCGTCACTCCGGTCGACCACCACCTACGCCACCTCAGACCACCACCGGTACCTGCGCTACCTCCATTCCAGAACCTGCGAGCACCACCTCAGAGCACCACCAACCTTTTATATTTCAGAACGATTTCTCATTAAGGTTAGGTTTAATATATGTTTTAATTTTTGAATTTTGATTGTGTTGTATATGTGTAATTTTAACTACTGAGTTGGGAAATTAATGGAAATTAGTATAAATGCTTCGTAAATAAGTTATTGATTGTGCTGTATTGTGGCTACTGATTTATGTTTTCATGTATTCATGTATTAATGAAATTGGCTACTGATCATTTGGGTAATGGAAATATTGTGTACTGATATTAGGTTTTGGAAATTTTGGGTACTGATATGCTTAATTGACTTAGTAGGACTGATTTTAGGTATTCATGAAATTGGCTACTCACTCATATGCTTAATTGACTCAATTAGGACTGATTTTGGGACTGCCTTAATTATTTGGGAATACTTTACTTATGTTGTGTATATATGAATTATGTTTGCAATATTATGTCTTTATCTTGCTTGATTGTTTTTACTGATTTGGTATATTTTCTATTTCCGACAGAATTCTCGACGGAATTCTTCAATTACAATATAGGTGGGCCTTGCTTTATTTTCTTTATGGATTTTAATTAGTTTCTAATATTAAAATATACTAAGTAACATTTACTTATTTTAAAATAAAATAAAAAATATGATATAATATAATACAAATTAAATTTAAATTAATTAAATTTAATTAATTTAAGATAATAAAATTTAAATAAATTAAATATTATAATATAATATAATACAAATAAATTAAATTAAATTAAACTAAACTAAACAAAACAAAAACTAAATTAAATTAATTTAATTTTAAGTAAAATAAAATAAAATAAATTAAATTACACTGAACTAATTTAAATTAAATTAAATTAAAATATAATAAAATAATTTAATTAATTTAAAATAAAATAAAAATATGATTTAATTTAAGATAATATAGATTAAATTAAATTCAATAAAAAAATTTGACTTAATTTAATTTAAAACAACATAATACAAAATAAATATAATTAAACTGAGTAGCACATACTTAGTTAAATAAAATCAAAATTAAATAAAATACAATTAAATAAAATTAAATACAATTAACCATAATTAATAACTAAGTAGCATTTGTTTAGTTGGGATGCGATATAATATAATACAATTAAATAAAATTAAATACAATTAATAACTAAGTAGCATTTGCTTAGTTGGGATGCAATATTCAATAAACTAAGTAGCACTTACTTATTTTTTTATTAGCAAAATAAACCAGATGTAGCACTGAGTTTTTCTTTGGCAAAATAAACTAAGTAGCATTTGCTTAGTTTGAACGATATGATCTGGTTCCCATATTAAAATATGGGAACCAGATCATATCGTTCAAACTAAGCAAATGCTATATACTTTGTTTATCTTGATGAAGCCATACATGCTTTGGAGGTGTCAACTTAGAAACCTTTTTGACATTCATTCATTAGGAGTGAATGTCGAATAGTCCCCAGTTTGGGACTGTTACTGGATGTTATGTCTCTCACTTAGGTCGGTGCCAATGCACATGGTGCATTTTTTATAAATTTTGAGGAACTTTCAGCTGGTGTCTCTATATGTTCTCTGAGTGCATACTTAGAATAAGTTTTCTTGGTCTATTTCGTGTACTTGGAGACCATGGGGTGGTGATGCTGAAAATTTCTGAAAATAGTAGAAACGTTCTTAAGATTGGCACTAGTTAGGAGACGCATCTAGGAACGAGATAGAAGCCTAAACCCTTTAGAGTGGAGATATAAACTAGGTAAACTAAATTCATGCTTGGACCTCATTCATGATTATTCTTGATCTAATTGGGTATTTTCTTCAATTAAAAATGGATGCCGACCGGAGTTGGATGTACCGTAGGATAAATATTGATAGAAGGGGATTAGTTGATGCGTACCGTGACGGGGTGCCTAATTTTATGAACAAAGCAATAGAACATGCTGATGATCTAAACGGAAAGATGAGATACCCGTGTCTCAAGTGTAAGAACATGATATGGAAGACTGCAGATGAAGTGAAATTTGACTTATATTCACGTGGATTTGTGGATGGGTATTCGGTATGGATTCATCACGGGGAATGAGTTGAGTTTAGAGATCTGTCAGATAGTACTATAGACCAGTCAGATAACTATGATGTTATGGAGATGTTGGTAGATGCGTATGTGACACCCCCAAATCCAGGTACTTCATTACCTCAAGATTTGGTGTTCACGTAATCAAAACATTCATTTAAAACTACCCAATTATAAATAAAATTGAATAATAAACCTGCCCATACAGGAATTACATAAAATAATATCTCCCAGGTTATCTAACCTTTACAAACAATCATTCATGCAGAAAATTTAAATAAACTTCATTACAATCTTTAAACCAAAGTCTGATAATAAAACTATTACAAGTCTTCAGTACTTATTCATCTTTCCCTTTCCTTTACTGGTGCTAGGTACGTCACCCTTTCCATCTTTAGCTGTAAGGATTTTACAGGCAAGAGTGAGCAAACAAGGCTCACTTGAAATATCAATGAATAAAACTTTTACATTCTTTGCTCATTCAGGGGCTCAATGGAACTGAACAATAAGTTCTATTAACTTCTTAAACATTCCTTGCCCATTCAAGGGCTCAATAGAACTAAATAATAAGTCCTATTAACATCTTAACATTCCTTGCCCATTTAGGGGCTCAATAGAACCGAACAATGAGTTCTATTAATATTTTAAACATTCACTGAGGGTCTAATGACCACGAATCTTGTCCACAGTTATAAGTAATCTTTCAACTTAAACTTTTACGGTCATACGACCATAATGACTTTAAGGTACTTTGGGGGATCAACCCTTCGTACATGTATTGTATACAAACATTTCAGCGCATAGTACAAAACTAAGCGTAACCCCTATAAATAGGGTTGTTCATCTCAGTATTTTGAGTACAAGTTCGCCCCAAAGATAGTTTGGTTTGGATACACTTCAAGGTAATTTGGAGTTCAACGGACATCAACTAAGGATTAGTTGAATAAAAGATAATAACACTATGTTATTGAATAATCATAACTGAATAAACATTTCGTTCTAAGTTCATGCTTTAGGGATAATCTAATAACATAACTATTGAATAACACATCATACCTTGCTTTCAACAACATTAAGCTAAGGTTACATCTTACAATTTAATGTCAAGCATGCACAACAAATAATAACTTGAACAATAAACTGATTCAACGGAATAACGATACTTGCATGCTAATATAACAAGTTTAGAGTTAGAAAAAACTTGCATAATCATAATAACTATCTCAACGAAAGTGTGGAGATGGGAAACTTGTATCATCCTGAATAACTGGATATAATGAAGTTGCTTAATGGAAATACTTTATAGCATATGAAAATTGCATAACGAATCTTTAGGATTAGAAAACTTGTATAAACATAACTAACTCAACGAGAGTATGAAGTTAGAGAACTTTCTTAATGTAAAAAGATAGGTTTAGAAACTTGCACAATTATAAAAGTAGAGTTAGAGAACTTGCTTCGTGCGTAGGTTAAACAATTACTATTCACGTTCACCCCAAGTCCTACACATACCATATGTATTGACAATACACATTAGGTAAACTAACATTACCTTTATGAGTTACTTTATTACTCTTAGTATAGCTACTAACTAAGTTTAAGTTTAAACAACATCACATCTTTTCATGAACATTACTTTTTAGCTTTATTACAACTACTTAAGTGATCATGTCATTGCACCACATGCACATTAACAACTTGATACAACATCCTATTATATGTCCAACATGTTATCATTAAGTTATACTAATACCCAAAGTGCACTTGCATTCGTGCATCCCAACGCTCTCCGATTGGCTCCAAATACACAACAGTCCTAAAGATGGCCATTTTGACTACTGTTACTGACCTCAAATTAAAAAACTTAATGCATGAAAGTTGTAGGTCTATTCGTCCTCGTTGCGGATCATCTTGAATCAACTCAATCAGAGTTTGTATAAGAAAGTTATGGCCGTTTACAGAAGGTCAAAACTGCCCAACTCAGACAACTTTTCCGGTGTCGGGGCGCGGATCAGTGGCGCTGGGGCGTGAGTACTAGCGCCAGGGCGCGAGCTACTGGCCCATTTTTGACGCTAGGGCGCGAACTTTGACGCCGGGGCGCGAAATTTGGCACTGGGGCGCGAATTTTGACGCTGGGGCGCCGAAACTCACAGAAGCAAAACGAAGAACAGAGCCAAAGCTACTGTCTTAAATATGTAACAACAATTCACCACAAACAACATGTATAACTAATATAAACTACACATAATTGTTAAAAATTATCTATATACCAATTTCCAACAATTGAACAACTCCATTGTTAATATCTAAAGTACAGTGAAAGAAATTTTCACTATTATCAACCAAATTTGATTCCTTTGAAATACAAGTATACCAACATATAACAAATTAACATGTATAGTTCAATTCCTTAGTTATCATACATAACTTTTGATATTTCTACAAAACATATATTCGTATATATATATATTTTTCACTGTAAAACCATGTTCTCTTTTTAAATCTTAATTTAGCATACAACACATATATATATATATATATATATATATATATATATATATATATATATATATATATATATATATATATATATATATATATATATATATATATATATATATATGCTAACTATAACAATTATAACAATAAAAACACATAACATCATAACCAATTCTAGAACATGTTTTACAGATAATTTTTGGTAAAAACCTTAACAGAGTGAATGACTTTCAAGAAAATAGAGACTTTAAACCTAATGACATAAAACATATATGTCTTCATAAACATAAATTTAGGTTATAAACACCTACCTTTTGTTGTTAAGAAACACTTGTTAAACCCTTAGAAAAGCTTGAAGAACTCTGTATTTTCCTAGAATCCCAGCCCTTTCTCTCTCAACTATCTCTGTATTCTTTTCTTTCTTTTTGCAGACAACTCTAAGGTAAAACTATTACCTAAGCCACATAACAGTATATGTATACTAAAAATAAAACTAACGCACGCTCTATTTTTCAAACGTTTGGAAACTGACGACTGTATTAAATATACCAATAAGTTTATCAGTTACCAAATATATATATATATATATATATATATATATTATTTATTTAATTAATAATTTAAATTCAAAAGAAATCCAAAAGCCATAAGGCTTTGTTTGGCAAACCATTTAAAATTATAGGATTAATACTTAAACCTTGTTTGGCAAAACTAAATTAAGAATTACTTTAATTATTTTAATAACTCTTTATCACATAGTTATTTGTCACACTTTATGTAATAACAATTTATTAAATAAATCACTTAATAACATAACTCAATCCACATAACACATTAATTATTTAACAATTAAATAATTAACTAAAACATCTCAATCAAATTGAATAATTACTTAGTCAATAATAAACACGTCCAATAAATATTTATATAAATCAATAAATATTTATAACTTACATTTAAAAAAATCTGGAATGTTACACGTATGGCCCTACGAATATTGACTGGGCTGAAAATGAGCATGCGTCAAGCAGTGTTGATCAACAAAAGCCAAATGATTCAGCAGCTGCCTTCTATAAGATGATATCTAAATCAGGGACCTCATTGTATCCTGAACACGACAAGCACACCAGGCTTTCTGGAGTGACGAAGCTTTTACACTACAAGAATGAGCATGACTGCAGTGAGAGAGGATTTAATGTTTTGCTTGCTATTTTTAGGGAGTTCTTACCTAAGGATAATACTTTGCCCGCGAGTTACTATGAAGTGAAGAAGATGGTTAAGGGGTTGAATCTTGGGTATGAGAAGATTGATGCTTGTGAGCAGGACTGTATGTTATACTATGGGGAGGACAAAAATAAGGTGCAGTGTGATATATGCAATTTGCCTAGGTACAAAATCACAAAACGTGGGGGGAAGTGTTGGGCAAAATCAATACGCTCAAAAGACGCAAGTATACGTGGTCAACAAGTAATATAGTAGTGAATAAAGTATCGTTCCCAGGAAGACAAATTAGCAAAAAATTTAACTTCACAATTATCAATTTTCTATTAATTCTAATTCTATTAAACTGTCCAATTCAATGGTTTAAAACTATAGAAACTAAATTAATAAATAAATAAACTATCAGAAAACAATCACTAATATCAAAATCTAAAATTTCAAACAATTGATGGAGAATTAGACTTATGATTTCACCCTAAGCTTCACTCTGATTTTCAAACCTTCATTCTAACTCAATTTAATATCCCAGTTTATTAATCAAGAACATGAATGCAGTACTAGCCACCTCTCGATGCACTAATACCGTATTAACTTAAATCCACAATTAAGATAGAAACAAGTTAAACACCTAATTCAACCAACTCACTATATCTCTATGTGAACTAAAATTAAAGAAAGTTTAAGCGTAAGTTCTCTATCTGATTACATGCGATGTCAAGCATATTTCTACCTTAACAATAATCAAGAATCTGCTATTCATAAAATTCATGACACATGCTATATTAACTAGGTCTAGATTTGAATATCCTCTCTCGATTCCATTCAAATCCACAAGGAATTGTTGATCAAGAAATTCATGAATCCACACTCAAATTAACATAGATAAACTGAAAATATTTTATTGAACTGGAAATCAAAGTTATCAAATCATAGTTTCACCCAAAGATACATCACAAGCCTAATAAGTGAATTAGTTCATAACGAATGAATTAAAAATTGAATAATCTAATGAAAACATCCTTGCAATTACAAATAAAAGACTAAAGAGAAGAAGAATAATGAACACCCTTCACGTTGCCTAGAATTGCAATCGTCACAAAAATCTCTTCAAATTACTCCTCCAAAGCTTGCACTTGAATCCTGGAATTTATCTCTGTAATATGCTTTTTGTGTTGTGTGATTTGTTGTTTGTAACGTAATCTCTAGCTCCATCTCTGTTTTGGCTGAACTCACCTTTTATTAGAGTCTATGCGCATCACAAAAATCCCAAAAACCAACTCCCAGCAGAGTTCAAACAGCAGCAGGAAACTCCAGAAATCGACACCCCCACCTCGGCGGGGGGGGGGGGGGGGGTACAGGGCGCAGATAGCCCACCCCGGCGGGCATGTTCACTGTTAACAAATTTTTTCCATCTCAAACATTTTTCCAACTTTGCTCCAAAAGACCGCCTTTCTTCACCACTTGCCTCCAAGACCACCAAACATAAAATAACATGAAACGAGTGAAAACGAACACAAAACAAGAAGATAACTACGAATTTAAACTTAAAATGAACATCGATTCGTGTATATTAAATCCACTTATCAAAATCTCCCAAACTTAAATCGTGCTAGTTCTCGAGCACAAAACAAACTACATGCTATGCAAATGCAATGAGATGAAATAAATAAAATCTAAATGCCTTAGAATCCAACAATATCGCAGAAACTAAATTATCCCATCAGCCTCAGAGAAAACAAACAACTTTACAATATGAATCACCAAAACTAATCATCAATTTCGTATTAATTCTCAAATCTTGAACAATTATCACTGGTATAGTGTGCGTGTGTGATCAACATCTAAGATATCTAATACGGACCCAAATTCAATACATAAGCAACTTCTTAGAAGGAATCATGCAGTGCAATCTTAAAAATTTCAAAGATAGGCATAACCCAACTAAAATTAAACAATACCAAATTCAAGGGTACATGCAGGATACTTATATTTTCTTCTCTTTTTTTACACGGGGGCTTTTTACTCTTTTCCCGTCATTATTCCCTTCTTTTTTTAGATAGATGGTTGGTGAGTGCGTTTTACGCTCCATCTCACGCTTGTGTTTATGGGGAGTGTTTCTCTTCAACCCACCACAAGACTCAACATGTTTCATATATATATATTTTTTTCCTTTCCTTTCCTTTTTTTTAACAAAGCTTATATACCCCACATATACTCCCCCAAACTTAGGTTCTTGCCTAATTTTAGCCTTTACCGCCTATCATTGTCGTTTTCTCATTTACCTTAACATTATCCTTTAGAAACTATTTATGTATCAATTTGAACTGATCGGCCAACAAAGATGTTATTGACGTGCTAACCTTTTTATAACAATTTTAAACACGTGCAAGATTCGATTCATAATAGAAATTATATCACTGTTCTAATAATCAATACTGTATTGGTTAACTTATTCTCAATCTCATCATTGGCCCACAAATAACATAAATCGTAGCACTATTGGACATATGAAAACACAATATTTAACTAATTTTTTTAACTAAAAATGAAAACAATACAACAAAATAACCTAGACTACTATGCAAAAACCTAAGCTACTATGCACACTAAAATGCAAACAAAAATAACATATGCATGCAAACAAGAATTTAAATCCCCCAAACTTAAGTAACACAATACCCTCATTGGATAAAAAACAAAATTAAGTGCATGAGGACTTCCCTGAAATCGCCTAAGCCTATGGAGGTGGTTGGTGCTCTTCATCATCAGAATCACTTGGCGAAAAAGTCGGCAGTGGTCTGGGTTGCTAATATAGAAATTGAGCCGCCGGGTTGAAACTTTGAAGGGTTGTGTTGAGTGAGGCGAAAGATGCGTTCATAGCATCAAACATGTGATCTTGTCGCATTTCCAATCGCCGCATTTCCCGACGTGCTGCTTTGTTGTGCGCAGTCATCTGATTTTGGAACTCAAGAAACTGAGGACTGAATATTGCCTCGGTCTGCGGTACCTGCTCTGTTCCTTGATCTCTCATAGCTTAATCCTCATCCTCCGAGGTATCTTCTGCATCAACTTCGTCTTCCGACGCCGATGAAAAAATAAAGCCCAGACCTCGTGGATGTGACTCGCCTCCTGCCCATACAAAATACCGCACTATCATTCTAGAATCAAGTAAAATGAGCGGCATTTGAGTAGGCTCATCGTCGGAACATCTCACCACTGCATTGCGACACAACCCACATATGAGTGATGGGTGTGGCAAGCAGCCCGAAAAATTTCCACGTAAACACCAGCGGATGGAGAAACTGTTAATAGCCTCAACGTCAATAATGAAATCTTGCACAATTGCGTACAACAGCAATGCCTTCTCTTTGGTGACGTCCGAAGTGTGTTGGGACGGAAAAAATTTAGCGCATAAGAATGCGTACCATATTTTTCCATACCAGCTAAGGTCCTTGCTATGGAACACTGTACCTCCCTTTTAGCCTTTAATCCAAGATGTTCCCGGCTTTGTCATATTCGTAATAACCTCCTCGTAGTTAGGGCCAAAATCCCTCAAATGTGCATACTGACACTGTTGTGGCATCCGTAAATGATAATATAAATTAATGGAATCATCACTGAACGGGACCACGCGACCCCGCACAAATGCATTGAATGGGGCTTTGTCTTCGGCATTTGCAGAAAACTCCTTACCAATGTTGACAACGGTGGGTTCCGAATTTTCGGTGAGTTTGATCCACCCCTTTTGATAGATTTGAGACATCATCTCCCCATTATTTCCCTCGGGGGCCAATCCCCACTCCGGCGTAAGGGCTTTGGTTAGCATGTAATCATACCGGTCGGCGGTGGCGGCACTCACAACTTTTTGACAATCATAGGTTTGTGTCAGTTGCGTGGATCGTGAACTCTCTCCCCTTTGGCGTTTGGATGTCGGTTACAAAGCCATTGATTTCCGAATGTTAGAACTTTCTATCACACACTACCCTCCCCTTACACTTGGTTCACTCAATTTCTCAGACACTTGGTGTTCAAAGTCCGTTCTTCCCCCAAAACTAGGTTGTTTTTATGGTAATTCAGTTGAGAGAAGATGAAAACCCAATAGAAATGTAACTTACACTCAATTGCTCAATGTGATCCCTAATTTCTTGATGAATTCGTATTTTTAGTGATGAATATGGGAGGTATGTGGTAGGGTTTATATAGAGGTGATGTAGGGGAGAGGAAGTGGACCAATCTTGATGATGTGATTAGTGGATGTATGTATGGTAATGGGGTGAGAGGGTGGAGTTCTAGTGTAATCGTGGGTAGAAGGAGTGGGTTAGGTGGTCTTGTAATGGAGGCTGGGTGGTTTGGGTGTGAAGAATGAGTTAAAAAGAGGCGTGTATTGGGTAAATAATAAAGCAACGTGTGTAACGGCTAAACTTGTCTGCCCAAAATTTGATACCACCGCCCCGGCGGGGGGTGCAAGGCCAGTTGAGCCCGCCCCGGCGGGCATGCCCACTGACTTCAAATTTTTGACTTCATACTGTGCAGAACAAAAGTAGCCTATTTTCCTTCTTTTCTTGCCCGTTGTTGCTCTTACTCACTTTTGACTCCTCCTACAACCATAAACATGAAAGATATTATATTTTTGACGACTTGGATTATGATTGAGAGCTTCAACAAAACGTTTACTCTATAATACCTACTGAATACTTAATAAAAGCTACATTCAAACAATTATAAATAAAACTACGAAAAATAATGAAATATTGGGTTGCCTCCCAATTAGCTCTTGATTTTAAGTCGTTCAGCCTGACTACTCCCTGTTTTACTGTGTATCGGCGAGGGTAATGTTGGCGACATCCCAGTTTGACTCGCCACCCCAGTAATGCTTTATCCGTTGACCATTGACCTTGAACGTCTCTAATGGATTACGACTTTAGAGTTCAATGGCGCCATGAGGGAATACTTGCTTTATAGTGAATGGTCCCGACCATCTCGACTTAAGCTTTCCTGGGAACAATCGCAGCCGTGAGTTGAACAAGAGGACTGAATGGCCCGGCTCGAATGTTCGATACACAATTGTCTTGTCATGCCATCTTTTGACCTTTTCTTTGTATAGCTTGGCGTTCTCGTATGCATGAAGTCAGAATTCTTCGAGCTCATTTAGTTGGAGTAACCTCTTTTCTCCTACAGTGGCTTGATCAAAGTTTAATTTTTGAATTGCCCAGTAGGCCTTGTGCTGTAGCTCCACCGGTAAGTGACATGCTTTTCCGTACAGGAGTTAATATGGTGACATCTCGATTAGTTTTTTGTATGCAGTCCGGTAAGCCCATAATGCGTCCTCCAACCGAAGTGACCAATCTTTTCGACTCGAATTTATGACTTTTTCCAATATCTTCTTAACTTCTCTGTTTGATACCTCAGCCTGTCCATTTGTTTGAGGGTGATACATTGTAGCCACCTTGTGGTTAACCCCACACTTAGCCAAAAGAGCTGTAAAAGACTTATTGCAGAAGTGACTACCTTCGTCACTGATTATTGCTCTTGGCGTGCCAAACCTTGTGAAAATGTTTTTCTGTAGGAATTTGAGGACCACCTTGGCATCGTTGGATGGTAGTACTGCAGCTTCAACCCACTTCGAGACGTAATCCACCGCGAGTAGAATATACTGATTTCTCAAAGACGAAGTGAATGGCCCCATGAAATCGATGCCCCATACATCAAAGATTTCCACTTTAAGAATTGTTTGTAGGGGTATCTCATTCCGTTTAGAGATATTCCCCACCCTTTGACATCGATCACATGTTTTCACAAATTGGTGGGCGTCTTTGAACAATGTCAGCCAATAAAACCTGGCTTGAAGCACTTTTGCCGCGGTGCACTCACTCCCATAATGTCCCCCATATGTCGATGAGTGGCATTCATGCTTTATGTTGTGCACTTCACTGTAGGGGATACACCTTCTAATCATCTTGTCGGCGCACTGTTTGAATAAATAAGGCTCATCCCACATGTACCACTTGACGTCATGAAGAAATTTCTTTTTCTATTGTAGTGTAAGATCAGGGGGAAGCATGTTGCTCACCAGATAATTCGCGAAATCCGCATACTATGGAAATTCTGCATTTAACCCAAATATTTACTTATCCGAGAATGACTCGTTGAATGAACATCTATCTTCTTCCTTTTTATCCCGATTTTCCAGGCTTGATAAATGTTCGGCGACTTGATTCTCTGTACCCTTCCTATCTTTTATTTCTAAATCAAACTCTTGAAGTAGGAGAATCCACCGGATAAGGTGTGGCTTAACATCTTTTTTCGCTATTATGTATCGAATCGCCGAATGGTCCGTGTAGACTATCACCTTAGTCCCGATCAAGTATGCCTAGAATTTGTCAAATGTGTACACCACTGCAAACAATTCCTTTTCCATGGTTGCTTGCATAGTATATGGCGTGAAACACCTTGTCTCGTCTTTGGCCCAAAACAGCCCCAACTGCATAGTCGCTCACATCACACATCAGCTCGAATGGCATATTCCAGTCCAGTATGACTATCACGGGGGTTGTAGTTAATTTCTTCTTCAATAATTCAAACGCAGACTTGCATTTCACAATAAAAATGAAAGTGGCATCCTTCTCTAAAAGACTGCATAGAGGTTTTGCAATCTTAGAGAAATCTTTTATGAACCTCCCGTAGAACCCAACATGCCCCAGAAAACTTCTAATACCCTTAACTGAGCTCGGTGGAGGCAGTTTCTCGATTGTATCCAGTTTTGCTTTGTCCACCTCCAATCCTTGAGCCGACACCTTATGGCCCAAAATTATGCCTTCTTCAACCATGAAGTGGAATTTTTCCCAATTGAGTGTGAGGTTTGTATCCTTACATCACTGCAATACCATGACCATATTCCCTAGGCAAGTATCAAAGTTGTCTCCATAGACCGAAAAATCGTCCATGAAGACTTCAGTATTTTTCTCCACCATATCTGAAAAAATGGTCATCAAACACCGTTGGAAAGTTGCAGGTGCATTACATAAACCGAATGACATCCTCCTGAATGCAAATGTGTTGTAAGGGAATGTAAATGTTGTCTTTTCTTGATCCTCAAGAGCGATGGCGATCTGGTTATAGCCCGAGTATCCATCCAATAAACAGTAGTACTCATGTCCCGCTAATATGTCTAACATTTGATCGATAAAGGGTAGCGGGAAGTGATCTTTTTGGGTTGCCTTATTCAACCTCCTATAATCAATGCACACCCTACTACCTGTCACTGTTCTTGTTGGAATTAACTCGTTATCCTCATTCTGTACCACAGTCATTCACCCCTTTTTCGGCACACAATGAACCGTACTAACCTATTTCTTGTCGAAAATTGGATATATGATACCGGCATCCAATAATTTCAGAATTTCCTTCTTTACCACTTCCTTCATAATTGGGTTAAGTTGACGTTGATGCTCCACCGACGGTCTTGCATCATCCTCCATCAAAATCTTGTGCATGCAAAATGACGGGCTAATTCCCTTTATATCCGCAATTGTCCAACCATTCGTTGATTTGTGTTCCCTAAGCACCCTCAGCAAGTTTTCTTCCTACAATTCGTTAGGTGCAATAGAAATAATTACAGGTAAAGAATTTGAATTGCCCAAGTACTCATACCTGAGATGTTTAGGGAGTGGCTTAAGTTCTAATGTTGGTGGCTCCTCCAAAGACGGTTTCAGTTTTTCTGCAGCTATTTCCTCAGTGTGCAAAGGTTCAAACGGTGCTCTGAATCGGCTAACTCATGGAAATGAGTCTAGCATCTGTAAGAAGTCCACAAATTATGTGTAATCATTTTCTTCATCCCCCAATAAGGTTGTTTCTAACGGATCGTTGACCAAACTCTTGCTCACATCTTCACTGATGATTTGCTCAATTAAATCCATTCGAAAACATTCTTCCTCATCCGTAGGGAATTTTATGGCCTTGAACATATTAAATTTAATTTCTTGATCTTGGACTCTCATAGTAAGTTCTCCTTTTTGCACGTCTATGAGTGTCCTTCCCGTAGCCAAGAAAGGTCTCCCTAGAATAATCAGTATGTTCTTATCCTCGTCGAAATCCAGAATGATAAATTCCACAGGGAATATAAACTTATCAACTTTAACCAGAATGTCCTCTACTATGCCTCTCGGATATGTGACTGACCTATCCGCCAACTACAATGAAATATTTGTAGGCTTTGGCGCGGACAAACCCAATTCTGTGTATACTAACAATGGCATAAGGTTCACACTCGCCCCCAAATCACATAAACATTTGTTAAACGACATTTTCCCGATCGTGCATGGGATAGTAAAGCTCCTCGGGTCTTTAAGTTTTGGTGGTAGCTTCTGCTGTAACACCGCACTACACTCCTCTGTTAGTGCCACTGTTTCAAATTCTTCCCATTTCTTTTTCCTCGACAAAATTCCTTTCATGAACTTTGCATAACTCGGCATTTGCTCTAGGGCCTCTGCGAATGAGATGTTAATCTGGAGTTTCTTTAACTCTTCTAAAAACTTTGTGAACTGCTTATCTGATTTCTGTTTTTGTACCCTCTGCTGAAACGGTGGTGGAGGATAAACAATTGGCTTATTGTTCAACTTTATGTCCTCACCCTTGTTACCTTCCACCAGGTTACTGTCATCAACTTTTTCCTCTGGTGTCGCTGAATTTTTTGCATTATTACCTCCGAGATATTTTCCACTTCTCAACATAACTGCTTGACATTGCTCATGACTACCCTTCGGATTTTTCTCAGTGTCGCTTGGTAATGTTCCTTGTGGTCTATTATTCAATGCTAACGCCAGCTGTCCAATCTAATTTTCTAAATTCTTGATAGCCAAATCTTGTGATTTCATTGACATCTCTTGATTTTTAATTATCATTGCTTGATTTTTTATTATTTCCTCATTGTCAGTTATGTACTTTGACACCATTTCCTCGAAATCAGATTTCCTTTCCTGATAGTGAACCGGTTGTTGGTGACTCTGAAAACCTAGGGGATATGATTGTTATAGAGCTTAATTTTGCTGGTTATTGGTCCACGAGAAATTTGGTTGGTTCCGATTCCCCTGGTTGTAGGTGTTTTGGTATGTATTCTACGGAATTCTGTTATAGTTACCTATGAACTAGACGGATGTTGGATTAATTACACACTGATCTATAGGATGATCATTGATAATTTGGTAATATACCCATGAATTGGGTATATTTGGACTTAAATTATTGCATTCTCAAGTTATCTAGAATCGTTTTTATTGTAATTATTTGTGCTATTGCAGGTTTGGGAGCTGTAGGATCGTTTGGGAACATTTGGGCTAAATCAGGGCATTACTGGAACTTTCTGCCATATAGCGTTAGGGCGCTCTAGTTAGTACAATACTCAGCACCGGGGCGCTGAGCCTCGGCTGACGTTGACTAGGGATGCGCTTTGACTTTCTGTTTTGACTTGGCTTGGCTTATGGAATGCAAAGTTGACTTGAATTTGGAATGGGAAGCAATAGGGGAAGTATATAAGGTCTATGTTGCTGACTTAAAAAGGGGATCTTATCAATTCATTCATTCATTGGAGGCTACACAAGAATTACTTGAAGACTAAGGATTAGCTAAAGAGTTTTCTTCTTCTTCTCCTTATTTTCAATTTGTAATTCTTTAAGGATGATTTGCAAACGATTATTGTTTTTTATTTCCGTTATGAACTAATTCTTTATTTAAGATTTCAATTGTACCTTTTATGGCTATAAATTAGTTATTCAGTTTATTCCAATTATTTATGTTGAAGTGAATTGTTTATCATGCCTTGCATCTATTGATTAATTATTTGGCCAATAATTACCTTGTTACTCTAGAAGGAATTGAAAGAGGAATTCTAGAGTTAGAACTGGGTTTGATAACGTGTGACTTAGTTATTTGCACAGTGAATAATTAGTTTTATGAATTGAATGGAAATATCTGTTCACCACATGTAACACATAAGGAATTGGAATTGAAGGAGTTTAATTCACTTGTTTTGCATAGGAATATAGCAAGATTAATCTGGATTAAATAGAAGTCAATTGAAGTCTTAATCCTTTTTTATCGGAAATTATTCATTAAAATCTTAGTTTATTTATTTATCTATTTTTGAGTAATATCTTTAATTGTTTAATTTAGTTTCAATATTTCAGAAAATCATAATTTATCATTGTTTAAATAAAATTGGGTTGATATAGTGCTAGTAGTTGGAATTTATTAATTAGAATTCTCTGTGGGATCGACACTCTATTTTATCACTTATTACTTGTTGACCGTGTATACTTGCACGTATTCTTTGATTGCAAAATCAACCAACAAGTTTTTGGCGCCGTTGCCGGGGACTTTTTATTAATATTAATTTCATATTAGTTATAATCAATTCGGTCTTAATTTAAACGTTACTTATTTTTCTTCTTGGATTGACATGAATTCTTGTGAGCGTATGCACACTAAATCGAAAGCTAAAAAAGAAACTTTTTTCGTATACATACGACATCGAAAGGAAGTTTCGGAAATTGCGTTTGAATAGTGAGGTGATACATTTGGAAGAAGAACTGGCAGACCAGGAAATACCCGTGAACATGGCAGAGAACGAACAGAAATCACTTAGGGATTACGCCATGCCGAATGTCACGAATTTGCAGTCTAGTATTAAGAGGCCGACAATCAATGCGAAGAGTTTATAAATAAAACCGGGAACAATTCAGATGCTACAGAATACATGTCAGTTTGGGGGTAATTCGATAGATGATCCTAATGAGAATATCTTGAGTTTCTTGGAAGTTTGCAATACCTTCAAATTTAACAACGTATAGGAAGATGCTACAGGGTTGAGGATGTTCCCGTTTACTTTGAAAGATAAATCACTAAGCTGGTTACACTCTTTGCCTCCTGGCTCAATCACCACTTGGGATGACTTAGCTCAAAAATTTTAGCTAAGTTCTTCCCACCAGCGAAGTCGGCAAAACTACGAAATGATATTCACACTTTCGCATAATTTGATTCAGAATCGTTATATGAGGCATGGGAAAGGTTTAAAGATATGCTACGTAAGTGCCCTCATCATGGAATTCCACAGTGGATGCAATTAGGGATATTTTGTGATGGTTTGCATGCATCCACGAGGTCTAGTATTGATGCAGCAGCAGGGGGAGTGATCATGTCTAAAAGTTTTGATGAGGCATATCAGTTGTTAGAGACAATGGCCACGAACAACTATCAGTGGCCCATGACGAGGTCTAATCATCCGAAGACATCAGGAAATATGAAGTGGATGCGATGACAGCATTAACAGCACAAGTGACCGCAATAGCTAAGCATATGGAAATATGGCGTCCACAAACCGCACAGCAGGTAGCGATGGTTTGTGAATTGTGTGATGGGAGTCATGCTACGGATCAATGTGCAATAAATTCTGAATCAGCTCAGTTCGTAGGGATTTATAATCGCTTAAATCAACCGTATCCGACTCAAAATGCATATAATCCAGGTTGGAGAAATCATCTGGGGTTTTCATGGAGTAACAATCAAGGTTCAGCTCAAGCACCTAGATAGAAAAACACCTCCGGATTTCAAAATCAGACTCAACAACAACTAGAGAGGAAACCAAGTTGGGAAGAAGCCTTAGAAAAATTCATTAGAGCGTTTGACAAAAGGAACGAAGAACAAGATAAGAAAATGAATCAAGTAGAGCTGAGTTTGCAAAGCCAAGGGACATTGCTAAAGAATCTAGAAAATCAAGTGGGACAAATAGCACATGCATTGAATAACCGTCCACTAGGAACACTTTCGAGTGATACAAAAATAAATCTGGGCAGAAACGAGCATTGCAAGGCTGTAACTTTACGCAGTGGTAAGGATTTGCAAGAAACAGTTTAGGATAAGGAAAAGGGGGACAACGCAACAGCTGAAATAGAAGAAGTTGTGGACACCGGGAAAGATAAAGATGAAATCGTAGACCAAAATGCACCGGAATTGACTATCATAATGCCGCCCATACTGTATCCGCAGAGATTTCAGAAATCCAAGTTAGATAAGCAGTTTTCAAAATTTTTGGATATTTTCAAGAAATTGCATATCAACATCCCATTTGCCGAAGCATTAGAACAAATGCCGAGCTACACTAAGTTCATGAAGGATGTGTTGTCAAAGAAAAGGAAACTGGGTGATTTTGAAATAGTAGCGCTAACCGAAGAATGCAGCGCAATTATCCAGAACAAGTTACCTCTGAAGTTGAAAGATCCAGGTAGTTTTACTATTCCGTGCAACATTGGTAACCAGTTTTCGGGAAGAGCATTATGTGATTTGGGGGCCTGTATTAATTTGATGCCATTATCAATCTACAATCAGTTTGGGCTCAAGGCACCAAAACTAACAAATATCAGTTTATTGTTGGCAGACCGATTAGTTACTTATCCACGAGGTATCGTTGAAGACGTATTAGTAAGGGTGGATAAATTCATCTTCCCAGTAGATTTCGTTATCTTGGATTGTCAAACAGATAAGAAAATTCCCATCATTCTCGGGCGACCATTTTTAGCAACAGGGAGAACTTTGATCGACGTACAGAAAAGAGAATTGACGATGCGAGTTGAAGATCAACATGTCACTTTTAATGTGTTTAAGTCAATGTCTTATCCGACGGAGAAAGGTGAGTGTTTGTGGGTAGATATAATGGATGAATTAGTTAATCACAAGTTCTGCGGAAACTACTTAGAGGACCCGATAGAATCCATGCTGTTCAGAATAGACGACTTCAGTATTGAAGAGGACATTAAGCATATCAAATGTCTAGATACAACATCGTTCTACCGTAAAAACAATAAACCATTAGACACCCTTGATAAGTCCAAAACGGAAGGTAAAAAGTGCAAAACTTCAATAGAAAAGCCACCAGTGTTGGAGTTAAAGTCACTACCATCTCATCTTGAGTATGCTTATCTGGGAAAAGATGCAACGCTACCAGTTATTGTTTCGACGGAGTTAACTGACACACAAAAGGAGAAACTGCTACGAGTCTTGCGAGAGTTCAAAACAGTAATTGGGTGGACTATAGCGGATATTCGAGGTATTAGCCCATCTTTTTGTATGCATAAAATTTTAATGGAAGAGGGGTCAAAACCAACCATTGAGATGCAAAGAAGGCTAAATCCTATTATGAAAGATGTGGTGAAAAAGGAGATCATAAAATGGTTGGATGCTAGTATAATTTACCCAATCTCGGACAGTTCATGGGTAAGTTCGGTACAATGCGTACCGAAAAAAGGGTGTATGACAGTGGTGAAGAATGAAGCTAATGAGCTCATCCCTACTAGAACTGTTACAGGTTGGAGAGTATGTATGGATTCCTGCAAGCTAAACAAAGCCACACACAAGGATCACTTTCCTTTGCCGTTCATTGATCAGATGTTGGACAGGTTAGCGGGACATCTATTCTACTGTCTGCTGGATGGATATTCTGGGTATAATAAATTTGCCATAGCTCTAGAAGATCAAGAAAAGACCACGTTCACATGTCCATACGGTACATTTGCATTCCAGCGTATGTCTTTTGGTTTATGTAATGCGCCGACGACCTTTCAACGATGTATGATGGCGATTTTCTCTGACATGGTCGAACATAATTTGGAGGTATTCATGGATGACTTTTCTGTGTTCGGGGATAGCTTTGATTTATGTTTGACAAATCTGATTTTAGTGTTAAAGTGGTGCGTGGAGACTAACCTGGTGCTTAACTAGGAAAAATACCATTTTATGGGGCAAGAAGGGAATATTCTGGGGCATAAGGTTTCTGCATCCGGATTAGAGGTATATAGAGCAAAGATAGAAACAATTGAGAAATTACCTCCTCCATTATCTGTGAAGGGAATACGAAGCTTCTTGGGACATTGGGTTTCTACAGACGCTTCATTAAAGATTTTTCAAAAATCTCAAAACCCCTATGTTCACTCTTAGAGAAAGATGTGCCGTTTAAGATGGATCAGTCATGTATCGAGGCATTTGAGGTACTAAAGAAGAAATTGGTCTCTGCACCAATTATTGTGGCGCCCAATTGGTCTTTACCATTCGAATTGATGTGTGATGCCAGTGACTATGCAGTGGGAGCAGTGTTGAGACAACGTCACGAGAATATTTTTCACACTATCTACTACTCTTGTAAAACTTTGACGGATGCCCAGTTGAACTACACAACCACTGAAAAAGAGTTACTTGCAGCGGTGTTGCCTTCGACAAATTCAGAGCTTATCTTATTGGCACCAAGGTAATTATCTACACTGATTATTCTGCCATTAAATATCTGATAGAGAAGAAGGATGCAAAACCGCGTTTAATAAGGTGGGTACTGTTATTACAAGAATTTGGTCTGGAGATCTGGGATAGAAAAGGTACCGAAAATCAAGTGGAGGATCATCTGTCTCGGTTGGAAAATGCTGAGGTACAGAAGGAAGACAACTTATTGATTAATAACAATTTTTGGATGAACAACTGTTCTGGGTAACCACAATATTGCCTTGGTATGCTGACTATGTGAACTACGTGGTTGCCAAAGTGTTACCACCGGATTTGACCTCACAACAACGAAAGAAGTTTCTCCACGATGTGAAGCAATACTATTGGGATAAACTATTTCTGTTTAAGGCTTGTGCGGATCAAATGATACGACGTTGTGTGCCTCATGAAGAAATGGATAGCATATTAGGCCATTGCCACTCCTCAGATTATGGAGGTCATTATTCCGGTGATCGAACAACAACAAAAGTGCTACAATTGAGATTTTTTTGGCCTTCTTTATTCAAGGACGCTTACCTATTTGTGCTGAAGTGTGATCGATGCCAACACGTGGGTAATATTTCAAAGCACAATGAAATGCCACTCAACATAATTTTGGAGGTTGAACTGTTCGACGTTTGGGGAATCAATTTTATGGGACCTTTCCCATCATCTTTCAATAATTAGTATATCTTGTTAGCGGTCGATTATGTTTCCAAATGGGTAGAATCCGTAGCGTTACCCACGAATGATACCAGCGTTGTTCTCCAATTTTTAAAGAAAAACATCTTCACACGATTTGGGACGCCGCGGGCGATAATAACTGATGAAGGAACTCACTTCTGTAACAAGCAGTTCACAAAATTGCTTGTAAAGTATGGGGTTCATCATAAAATTGCTACTGAATATCATCCCCAAACCAATGGTCAAGCGGATGTTTCGAATAGGGAGGTCAAGCGAATTCTAGGAAAAGTGGTCAATCCGTCACGAAAAGATTGGTCCTTGCATCTTGACGATTCTCAATGGGTTTATCGAATAGCATATAAGAATCCTATAGGCATGTCACCTTATCAAATGGTCTATGGAAAGGCGTGTCACCTACCGGTTGAGCTAGAACACAGTGCACACTGGGTCATACGGAAACTTAACTTTGATCTACAAGCAGCCGGTGAGAAAAGGTTACTTTAGCTGAATGAGATGGATGAATTCCGATTCAATGCCTACGAGAACGCAAAGCTTTACAAGGAGAAAGTCAAAGCCTGGCATGATAAGAAAATTCTCGATCGAACATTTGAACCAAGCCAACAATCTGTTCAACTCACGCTTGCATCTATTTCCTGAGAAATTTAAATCACGGTGGTCCGGGCCGTTCATTATTATATCTATCGCTCCACACGGAAACATTGAGGTAGAAGAACCGAATTCAAAACAAAAATTTAAGGTAAACGGTCAGCGACTCAAACATTACTGGAGTGGACCCGTCGAACATCAAGCTACGATCATGTATCTTTTCGATCTAACGCCCAATTGAGCAACACAGAAAAGTCGGGCTGACGACTATAAACTAAGCGCTATAGAGAGGCAACGCCACGATTTTTAGTATTTTATTTATTTTCAATTTTCTTCTTTTTCTTTAATTTTGTTTGTAAGGCCCCCAAATTCGGGTACTTGAAACCCGAACTCGGTGCTTCACGATACCATTTCTATGAGCGGAATAATACTACTACTACTAATAATAATAATAATAATAATAATAATAATAATAATAATAATAATAATAATAATAATAATAATAATATAATGATCAACTTAATTTACATATTTATCAGTGTCTGAATCCCAAGTACGTAACCTTTAAACATTCATTACAACCCATGATAGATAATATATATCATTTTTGTCTTAATAAAGTCTAAATTATTACATAATATATAGAATAACACTTATTCAGCAACTTTCCCTTTTCCTTTGTTCTTAGCAGAGCTCTTTGGTTGTTCACCCTTAGCTGAAAACATTTAAATTAAGCAAGGGTGAACATTTGAGTGCCCATCAAGTAATAGCAATTATATATATAAGCTGAAAGAATTTAAATATTTTCTTTATACTACCCTTCTACAACGATTCAACAGTTGTGAAGTAATCTATACCAATGATAATAATATATCAATTCTATACCAAATCTTTAAAACGACGTACTGACTATAAATAGGGTTTAGGTGACATGCTATGAACATTGTTTTCAATTTTCAAATAGGTTAAACAGAAATTCATCTGCAAACCGTCATAACTTACGGGCACGGGGGGTGATCAGCCCGTTATACACTGTATTGATCAATACTACGTGCAAGAACAAGGGTATCGTTCAATCTATCCGCCTTGGGTGCATAAAAGTTTTCCCGTGTAGGGATGTTCGTACTTGTCTGGGTTTCAAATCAAAGGTTTTATCTTGTTCAACAATAATCTATAATTTAACATATATGTATACGGGTAATTGACAAAGGTATATCAACATGTGATTAAATACAATGATTATCCAAGTGGGGACACTTGTATAACCATTTATAGAAATTAACGAACAAAATATATATCTGAATTATCATATACTAACATGTTGATAATCAATGAGCGTATGTAATATAGGGTTAATAATCTGTACAGTAATAATATAGTTTAGAAACATTCTTACTCATGTCCATTGCATAAAGAAAATGCAAAGGTAAGATACTTGCCTGATACGCTGCTTACAGTTTGCAACTTAGTTTTATCTTTTATTTCACGACCTATCATTAATAAGATCGTCCGTTCGATTAGAATAACATACTATAACACATAGCACTTCTTATTGTAGTCAGCACATAACCTAATCATATTGTCACACATGTTTAACAACCATTGAATCACAAATAATCACATATCTAATTAAATTATCTAAGTCCAGTTCAATTTCTGAAACATGTCGACGTATCGACAGTTTTATCGGGTAATTATCGAGTCTAAGACTATCCTATAACTTAGTATCAGTCATATTATTTTTAAATGACTTAATATAATTTTAAAATATTTATTATAATTTATCATGAATTTTTAAACACCGGAATCATTATTAAATGATTTAAATATTGAATAATTCTATTATCATTAATATTTAATTAATATTAAACTATTAATGAAATCATTTTCAAAATGTTAAAGTTATTTATAATAACTTGTAATACTTTTAAATTATTAATATTACCCTTAAATAATTTTTAAAACATTTAAAATCATTTTTAAATAATTACCATTAATATTTAAATATTAATGTACTATTTATCAAAATATTAAAAGTCATTAAGTATAACTTAATAATATTTTTAATTCATTTTTATCCTTTTTAAATGATTTTTAAATTAATAAAACTATTTTTAAACTATTTATTTAATATAATTATTAAATTAATTTAATATCATTAATACTAAATTAATAATCATTAACATTAAATTATTAATGAAATTATCCTTTAAATATAAAAAGTTATATTTTATAACTTAAAATATCTTTAAAAACTTTATTTTTATTTAAAATTATTTTTATAATAATAAAATCATTTTTAAACTAATTTATTTAATATAATTATTAAATAACTTTAATATTATTAATATTAAATAATTAATGAAATTTATCTTTAAATATTAAAAGTTATATTTTATAACTTCAAATATTAATAAATACCTTTTTATTATTTAAAATGATTTTTAATATATTAAAATCATTTTTAATTAATTTATTTAATGCATTTATTAAATAAATAACATATCAATAATATCCAAATAAATATTAATATTTATGAAAAATATGTCAAATTATTTAAAGTTAGTTTATATAACTTAAAATAATTTTTAAAAATAATTTTGTAATTTTCAGAATTTATTTACTTTTTTTTAAATGATTTTTCGAAATTAAAATAAATATAATTATTAAATCTGTCGCTATAGCCTTTAGCGACAAAATCTGCCGCCTTAGGTGTTTTTGAGCCCTCAAGAACATTCATAGCAGTTAACAAGTGAGCACGTTTGACCACGTGTAGATCTTAGCTCGTTAAGTTTCTAGGATTTCTGTTCGTCATACCTTGTAGTACTAGTAACATACTACAAGCTCCAACAATCAATATGATCACAAAGCAACTAACAAAGGAGATCTAATTGTCCAAAGTGGCTGTCAGAGCTGTTCTTCATTTTCTGGGTTACCTAGAAATGAATAACAGTTCAACTGCTCATATTTGGGCTTCCACAACTTGTGATCTAGGTGATGTTTTAGTGATTTAAGAGTTTCAGTGTCTAGCTAACATGTCAAAGATGAGATAGATCACATATAATCACCATAACAACAACTAAATCGCTAGATTTTAACCGGTCAACCCATGTCAGAAATCACGATCATTCATTTTCTGGGTTACCCAGAAAACAGAAATCGTGATCATCTTACATGGTTTGACCGTACACTACATGCATCTTGTTAATCATTTAGATGTTCTACAAGCTTAAACATGTAGCCTAAACAACATACAACAACCTTGTTACAAAAAAAAATCCAATTAACAAAAACATGAAAGATCTGGGCCCATGAACTTGCTGTCAGAGATTTCTGGGCAAGTTCTGAGTTACCCAGATCTGGCTTGGTCAATGTCGGTCAACGGTGTTTGACCGCGATTAACTGACATTATATGCATGATCTGGTCCTGCCACAAGTTCTAGATCACAGATCTCATATCACACTACATGTTCAAACATTAAAAACACAAAAACCATAAACATCCAAAGATCTAAAGGGCCTGACATTCGGTTGTGAGTCAACATAATAAATTTTTCCCAGATTTTTAAAAACACATAATCCGAGCCTATAGATGTTATGGATCTAACATCTATCAACCCAGATCATCATTATACACTACATACAACATATTTTAACACTGAATCATAACATCTAACAAAGGATCGTTGGACAGATTTTGAATTAGGGTTTAATACCTTTATGAGCAATCTTTGATTCAAGGCTACTGATTTGGTTAGGGGATTTCGTGGTGCTGATCTTGGGGACTGGAAAGCTTATAAATTTCGTGGGGTGTGAGTTGAGAGAGAATGTTTGAGCTAGTGCTTGGTGCAAAAATGAGCTAGCAATTGTCATTTTCTCTCTCTTAATCTATTTATATACCTTAGATGCAATGAATCTAACATGCAAGGTGTCAAAGTGGATAAGCATGAAGGAGTTTTAGGCATGTGCTATAAAATATAGAGTGGTGACTTGCATTCTAGCTCCTTAAACAAATACCAAAAGGCTATTTTAGTAAACTAATAAAACATTTTAAGGGTATTTTTGTCCATGATGCTTGAATCTTGGTTAAAATCAATAGATATTAAACCTTAAGGTTTCCCAAATAATTTCTAGGGTTTAAAAATTTAAGATTAAAGTTCAATAAAAATTTAATTTAACCACACTTATTAAAATTAGGGATTTTAATAGAAAATTAGGGTTTTAAAATAATTAGGGTTCCTAAATAATAATTAGGGTTTCTAATTAACCTTAAATTCTATAATACTTAACATTAATCAAATAACACAATTTCTTACCAATCACAAACTCCAGTTTGAGTTTCAAGTTACGATTTAACACAGTAAAATTAGGGTTTTAAAATATTGTACCATTATTGATCAATCATTAACAGTACGTACATACCGTACATATATATAGCACTGAAAAATAAAAATATAATATTATTATATTTTTATTCTCATTCCTTGATAAAAATCCAATATTAGGGTTTGAATTCTATATCTGATTATTCTTCCATATTTAACCTTATTAATTAAGGTAAAACAATTAACTTAATAATCTGTACTAAAATTCATATAATAAAATAATTATTATAATTATTCAAAGAAATCATTTCCTATATTATTTAAATAATATGAAACTATATTTTCATAGAAAATAATTAATAAAACATTTCTACAATAAAAGTAATTATTATAAGAATATACTTTTTAATAATCAATAATTCTAAAATAAAATTATTTGTAAATATTCATGTAATAAATATATTTTTATTTACCACATAAATACATATATACATTATCTTGTACAAATCCTCATTTAAAAAAAAATTATATGCAAAATTTCTTATTTATTTATATAGAAAATATCGGATTGTTACATTCACCCTCCCTTATAAAGATTCTGTCCCCGGAATCACCGTTTTAAAACCTATACATACAAGGGTACATAACATACATAATCATTGCAAGTAGATCTTGATCAACTTTGATCGAACTGATCTTTAACTATCCACATAAAGCTTGTCTTTCTGATTAAACAGAAATTTGATTTCTAAAAGAACTCAAAATCCTTCCTCAAAATTTCTTTAAAAAATAAATTACTATATATAGGAAAATCATGCAAAAGAAAATAAAAGTTATACGAATAATACCTGGAGTTGCATTACCAGCTGCTATCGTATCCTGGACAGTCATGTTGTAGACCCTTGCTGTTGATTTTGATGGTTTGTTTGACGAGGTCATTCCGGTAATTGCTAAAGTCCCGCTGCCTGTGCCAGTATTCCCACTTCCTGCCTCCATCCTTCTCTTCGGACAATCCTACACCTGGTGTTCAGTCGATCCGCACAGAAAACACCCACTATTCATCCTAGGATTGGGGCAGTTGGGAGAGATATGGCCCTCCTGCCCGCACTTGTAGCACACGAACTTCCCCTTTAAACATTCCCCCGAGTGGTTCTTTCCACAATTCTTACACTGTACTGCTGTCTTCTTAACACCTTCTTATTTTACCTGCACACTTCCAAAATGGCTCCCCTTCCTCTTGCTACTACCACTCATATTCCCATTATTAATTTCCACCTTCCCAGCTCCTTCGGTCTTACCCTTATTCTTCCTCTCCTTGTTTTAGAGGCTCATAGCCTCACTCCCCTCCTTAGCAATAATAGCTTTCTCCATGAGTGCTACAAATGTATGGATTTGCAACACTGCCACCTTGTTGTAGAGCCAGGGTTTTAATCCTAGCTCAAACCTTCTCGCTTTCCTAGCCTCCGTATCAACTTGATGCGGGGCAAACCTAGCTAACTCATTAAATTTCGCGGCGTATTCTGACACCGTCATGTTTTCCTGCTTCAACTCTAAAAATTTTACCTCCATCCTAGCTTGCATACTAGGTGAAAAATAATTTTTGAAAAACAAAGTTTTAAATCTATCCCATGTAACTACACCTTCTCCTGCCCTCACCTGATTCGCTTCCAACCAAAAGTTTGCCTCCCCCTTCATCATGTAAGTCGCAAAAGCGGTCTTTTGCCCCTCAGCTACCCTTGCTACCACAAACACCTTTTCAATCTCTTTAACCCAAGTCTGGGCTTCAACAGGGTCAATTGTACCTTTAAATTCCGACAGTCCTACAACCTTAAAGTCATTGAAGTTTGCTAAGCGGTTGTCCGGCTGGTTTCCAGCGACTGGTATTCCTTGTTGCATAGCTTATGCTACCATGTTTGCAAAGTACTGCATCGGGTGTTCTTGTTGTTGTCCCTCAACGTTGTTGACAGATTCTTATGCCCTTTGGTTGCGAGTTCGTCGTCTTGGCGGCATTATCTGATTAAATGAAATCATAAATTTAACTTACATTCTAAACCTTATTGCATAAGTTTAATATATTAAACTTGTTTCATTTCTCAAACATAGATTCATATTCATTTAACGAATATTTTACATAACATAGCACATAATGCTTTAAACATCAGTTATCCTTTGGTGACTACAAAAGTCGGGATTTACAAACTTGATCATTACAAAAGTTGGGAACATTACATTAAACATACATACTTATTATATATATTATATTAAACACACCTACACAACAGATCCTATACTACCTATTTATTACACCTTTTTCTTGGACAACCTCTCGCCTGATGACCTTCTATCCCACAGATAAAACATGCTCCTGATTTATAGTCAGGACAATAAAGAGTGGTATGTCCTTCATAGCCGCAAAGGTAACATATTCGTTTCCCTTTCTTCTTATCGGATTTTTCTAAGTCCTGATCTTCTATCTTTCTTTTCCCTTTCTTACTCGGAGCTGCACACGATGTGTTGCTTGAGGCTCCCATTTGATCAATTTGGATTTTAAGCTTATCCTGCTCTTCCATTGTTTCTATTAATGCCTGTCGCAGTTGACTATTTAACAGCTTTTCTATCTCCCACAGCCTTTCCAGAGAAGAAACCTTGTTCCTCAGATCGTGCACCTCCATTGATGCTTGATCAGCTTCAACTTTAGTATCCGAATCGCTATCTGTCAGCTCCATCATCTCCGGATCTGGTACAACATTTTCTATAATAACCACCTCATCTGAGTTGTTTGCATTGTGAGCCTCCATTTCAGCTATTGGCTTCAATATCAGCTCGGGTAAATGGGTTTGACCCTTCTTCATGCTATATGCATATAACAAGCCTTTTCCACTAGACATCTACACATATAAATTATCCTGATTAGCATATAGTTTATACACACAGCAAATAAGAGTTTTATATAAGTTATCTTATATTTTATTTGACGATGAATTTATTCACCTCATCTATGTTTAAACTCTATATGAGTTATTTATATTTTCAACGTTTTCCTCTATTTTAAGGTTATAGCCTAAGGTCTAGCCCAACTAAGGTTTTTAACCCTAAGCTCTGATATCAACATGTAAGGCCCCCAAATCCGGGTACTTGAAACCCGAACTCGGTGCTTCACGATACCATTTCTATGAGCGGAATAATAATAATAATAACAATTGTATAAAGATCAACTTAATTTACATATTTATTAGAGTTTGAATCCTAAGTACGTAACCTTTAAAAATAAATTACAACTCATGATAGATAATATATATCATATTTGTCTTAATAAAGTCTAAACTATTACATAATATATAGCATAACACTTATTCAGCAACTTTTCCTTTTCCTTTGGTCTTAGCAGAGCTCTCTGGTTGTTCACCCTTAGCTGAAAACATTTAAATTAAGCAAGGATGAGCATTTGAGTGTCCAGCAAGTAATAACAATTATATATATAAGCTGAAAGAATTTAAATGTTTTCTTTATACTACCCTTCTACAACGATTCAACAGTTGTGAAGTAATCTGTACCAATGATAATAATATATCAATTCTATACCAAATCTTTGAAACTACGTACTGACTATAAATAGGGTTTAGGTGACATGCTATGAACATTGTTTTCAATTTTCAAATAGGTTAAATAGAAATTCATCTGCAAACCGTCATAACTTATGGGCACGGGGGGTGATCAGCCCGTTATGCCCTGCATTGATCAATACTACGTGCAAGAACGAGGGTATTGTTCAATCTGTCCGCCTTAGGTGCATAAAAGTTTTCCCGTGTAGGGATGTTCATACTTGTCTGGGTTCCAAATCAAAGGTTTTATCTTGTTCAACAATAATCGATAATTCAACATATATGTATACGGGTGATTGACAAAGGTATATCAACATGTGATTAAATACAATGATTATCCAAGTGGGGACACTTGTATAACCATTTATAGAAATTAACGAACATAATATATATCTGAATAATCATATACTAACATGTTGATAATCAATGAGCGTATATAATATAGGGTTAGTAATCTGTACAGTAATAATATAGTTTAGAAACATTCTTACTCATGTCCATTGCATAAAGAAAATGCAAAGTTAAGATACTTGCCTGATGCGCTGCTTACAGTTTGCAACTTAGTTTTATCTTTTATCTCACGACCTATCATTAATAAGATAGTCCGTTCGATTAGAATAACATACTATAACACATAGCATTGCTTATTGCAGTCAACACATAACCTAATCATATTGTCACATATGTTTAACAACTATTGAATCACAAATAATCACATATCTAATTAAATTATCTAAGTCCAGATCAATTTCTGAAACACGTCGGCGTACCGACAGTTTTATCGGGTAATTATCTAGTCTAAAACTCTATCCTGTAACTTAGTATCAGTCATATTATTTTTAAATGACTTAATATAATTTTAAAACATTTATTATAATTTATCATGAATTTTTAAACATCGGAATCATTATTAAATGATTTAAATATTGAATAATTCTATTATCATTAATATTTAATTAATATTAAACTATTAATGAAATCATTTCCAAAATGTTATTGTTATTTATAATAACTTGTAATACTTTTAAATTATTAATATTACCCTTAAATGATTTTTAAAACATTTAAAATCATTTTTAAATAATTACCATTAATATTTAAATATTAATGTACTATTTATCAAAATATTAAAAGTCATTAAGTATAACTTAATAATATTTTTAATTCATTTTTATCCTTTTTAAATGATTTTTAAATTAATATAATTATTAAATAAATTTAATATCATTAATACTAAATTAATAATCATTAAGATTAAATTACTAATGAAATTATCCTTTAAATATTAAAAGTTATATTTTATAACTTAAAATATCTTTAAAAACTTTATTTTTATTTAAAATGATTTTTATAATAATAAAATTATTTTTAAACTAATTTATTTAATATAATTATTAAATAACTTTAATATCATTAATATTAAATAATTAATGAAATTTGTCTTTAAATATTAAAAGTTATATTTTTATGAAGGAGTTTTAGGCATGTGCTATAAAATATAGAGTGGTGACTTGCATTCTAGCTCCTTAAACAAATACCAAAAGGCTATTTTAGTAAACTAATAAAACATTTTAAGGGTATTTTTGTCCATGATGCTTGAATCTAGGTTAAAATCAATAGATATTAAACCTTAAGGTTTTCCAAATAATTTCTAGGGTTTAAAAATTTAAGATTAAAGTTCAATAAAATTTTAATTTAACCACACTTATTAAAATTAGCGATTTTAATAGAAAATTAGGGTTTTAAAATAATTAGGGTTCCTAAATAATAATTAGGGTTTCTAATTAACCTTAAATTCTATAATACTAAACATTAATCAAATAACACAATTTCTTACCAATCACAAACTCCGGTTTGAGTTTCAAATTACAATTTAACACAGTAAAATTAGGGGTATCAAATATTGTACAATTATTGACCAATCATTAACAGTACATACATACCGTACATATATATAGCACTGAAAAATTAAAATATAATATTATTATATTTTTATTCTCATTCCTTGATAAAAATCCAAAATTAGGGTTTGGATTCCATATCTTATTATTCTTCCATATTTAACCTTATTAATTAAGGTAAAATAATTAACTTAATAATCTGTACTAAAATTCATATAATAAAATAATTATTATAATTATTCAAAGAAATTATTTCCTATATTATTTAAATAATATGAAACTATATTTTCATAGAAAATAATTAATAAAGCATTTCTACAATAAAAGTAATTATTATAAGAATATACTTTTTAATAATCAATAATTCTAAAATAAAATTATTTGTAAATATTCATGTAATTAATATATTTTTATTTACCACATAAATACATATATACATTATCTTGTACAAATACTCATTTTTAAAATTAAAAAAAAATTTATACGCCAAATTTCTTATTTATTTATATAGAAAATATCGGTTTGTTACATTGTTCATTAGACGCTAGCATACATGTTCTGCATAACAATCTTCATGCAATTCGGTTCTCGGGCTCACAGGTTTGTCGAAAGTTGAGATATGGGCTACCAACAGGTTCTGGGGTCCAGCGCCCCGGCGCCCAGTGGCTATATAGAACCAGCGCCCCGGCGCTAGGGAGCCTTATCAGATTCTGCCGACCAGCGCCCCGGCTCTAGAGCATAGTACACATACAACACCCCGGCGCTAGAGGCGATTGTCAGGTTCTGGAGTCCAGCGCCCCGGCGCTCTCTTTCAGTGCATACCCAGCGCCCCGACGCTGGCAACATGTTTTAGAGTCCTAATAAAAAAAATCTTATGCACTAAGTACACTCCTTTATTCTTGTAAACTGCTATATACGATCGCATGAGATACCTCTCCATTTTCCCATTGTGTAACTGCCGTTTCCCTTCACATTTCAAATTTTATACACTTTAGGGAAATCAGAGTAGTGTGGTTGACTTAAATTAAATTCACAGTGCTTTCGATCTCTCTCCTTATATCCAAGGTACGTATTCTACTTCCTTTGATTATGTTCTGGTTTGCACTGAATCTTAGTATGAGTTTTTCCTTCATCTTATTTGGATTATGTTCTTGTTTTCCAGAATACTGGGTATAATTTAGGGCTTTGACCTCTCGAAAACCAATTGTGCTCACAATATAATATGAATTGCCCACAAGGTGTTTGATGTTTTCCTAACTCAATGCTCATGGTTAAAATTCCCACACAACATCCAATCCTGGCACTGAAATTCACTTGCACCCTTGCTATCACACTACATTCATATATTTTTCGACTGGGATATCTTAAGGATGAGAAGTTACACTTTTTTGATCTATACTAGGGGTCCTATTTCAACGGGATGGACGTGTTTCCTTCATGTCATAGCCCGAATGTATGCAATCCGTTGCCATTTTAATACTACATGTCAACTCTTTTGATCATACCATGTATTGCTTTCATGCTAGTACGTATCTCACTACACCCACAACCATGCTACATAACGTCCACTTATCGGGAAGTTTTGGGGTAGTATCATGGGTACGTTTATCCACATTAAATGGTTGTCCAAAGCTAACACATGGGTACATTTATCCACATTAAAGGTTCAGGAACTACCTCCGCTCCGCCGAGATTTGATAGCCGCCAATTTGTCTCCGCCGAGGCACAAGAACGCTACAATAAGATGGCTACCCGCTCATTAGTTCCCGAACGTGGTCTACGTCCCGATCAAACCTAGGATAAAGAAATAGCAGTGATGATTGCTGAAAGAAACTGGTTCTCCCTCACCGAACAACCTAACCTAGAAGTGATCGCAGTCGTAAAAGAATTCAATGCCAACGTTTCAGAACACAATCACTATGCAGTGTTTGTGAGGGGAAAAATCGTGGAAATCGGGTAAGAAGACATCAATGGGTGTTACCAACTGAATTTGGAAGAGCTTAACGATGAGTATGCCGTTCTGCTGAGCCAAGGTCCAGACTACGAGAAAATAATCTGAGAGCTGTGCCAACCAGGCACCACATGGACGGTGCATGAACCTGGCAGCATGACCTTCCCCCATTCTCACCTCAGTCTATATGGGAAGGCATGGTATGCCTTTATCTGTGCAAAACTCATGCCATGCACACATTTGAGCCATGTCACCAAAGAACAAACGGTGCTGCTATATTCCATTATCCAAGGCTTGCAAATAGATGTCGGTCACGTGATCCAGCAGTCCATTCTTCGAGCATCTCGAGGTGGAACCACAGGAGGTTTACCCCATCCTTCTTTAATTTGTGTTTTATGTGCAAAGTTTGGGGTGAAATGGAAATCGGATGCGATGATTTAAACGCCTATGCCCGTGTTGTACCTCAAGTTGATCAGCCGGTATAAAGTGTGGTCAGGTGGGGCAAATCACCCTAGGGGATTGAGTTTCATAATTCCCCAAGTTAAAGCAACACAAGCCCCACCACCTCAGGCTCCACCTACTTATGGCCCATCCGCAGCGGCTCATCGTGGTGTGGTTCCCGAAGCAATCCAGCGGGAGATAGATGGCTGGTTTTACAATATGGAGTCCCAGAATGTGCGCTTGTCAGAACGTCAAGACGTGATTTTCAAATTCTTAGTTGACTAATTTGATGTACAGAATGCATTGACCGTCCAATTACATCCGGGCGTTCACCTTAGCCAGTTCCCAATTGCTCCTGTTCTGCCAGTGTTTCCCCCTTCCGATCAAGAGATGAGCTAGGATGATGATGCTCCACCCGAGGAATAAGCTCGTTAAGGAAGTCCTCTGTTTTATTTTACTTTATTTTTCGCATGAGGACATTACTCTAGATTAGTTTGGGGGTAGTTAATTTTTATTTCTAAGTTGTAGCTTGTTATTAGTTTGTGGATTGATTGTTAGTAATGTTGCATTTAGGATTGCATGTTAATTCCAGTTTTTGATAGTATGTATATTTGGGGGCCAATGATAAAATTAGAATTGCATGAACAAGTCTAGTAGGGATTGTTGAGTCAGTGATATGATTTTCTTGACATAAGTTGAATATTTAGCTGTTTGACACTGATATTATAGGAAAGCACTTTAAAAAATTACCATGTTGACTATGATAGTTTAAATGGTTAGATAATAAAGTTCTAAAAGATGATTGCTAGTGAAATACGAGGACAATTTGAATAGCTAGAGAAGACTGAATTTAGACATATACTCAAGTTTGAGGGAAAAATATTTGGAATATATAATCTAAAAAAAGGGGTATACATGGTGACTAGTCTTATTTCGGGGCCTTTGTTACTTGAGAAAGTACGCCCGAGGGTATTGTCTTTACACCTAGCGTCCTAAGGTCTTTTATGGTCTGGGAGTCGTTGGTCGAAATCTCGTTAAGGGGTAAACTGTTAGCCTAATGGGATGAGACATTGCACAGTCATTTATGTATATTTAGAAAAAAAATTGAGAATAAAGCGGGAAAAGTGCAAAAAAAACCCGTTATAAAAAAAAGAGAAAAGAAAAGCATAAGTATTCCATTTTGACTCTTGAATTCGGGTGATTGTTTGATTTCAGTTGAAGCAAGTTTATTTAATGAGTTCTCAAGTTTACACTGTATGAGACCTACTAATACATTTATTATCTTTCATATTTTTGCCTTTCATGGGTTAGCATGGTTGTTGAACACACACTCACAATATCAGTAATAACAGATTCAGATTTATTGATTGTTGGGATGTTACTGATCTGCTTTAACAGGATGTATTAGCATGTTTTTATGATTTTTCTGAGGCCTATGGATATACCTGAGCTATTGAATTGCTGGAATTAAGAACATATAGATTGTTTGCATTTGCACGTTGTTTAGTTTTTTTTCTCGTGTTGTTTGTGTTTTGTTGCTTGAGGACACGCAACGATTTAAGTTTGGGGGTATTTGATGATTGGATAATATACCCATGAATTGGGTATATTTGGACTTAAATTATTGCATTCTCAAGTTATATAGAATCGTTTTTATTGTATTTATTTGTATTATTGTAGGTTTGGGAGCTGTAGGATCGTTTGGGAACATTTGGGCTAAATCAGGGCATTACTGGCACTTTCTGCCATATAGCGCCGGGGCGCTCTAGTTAGTACAATACTGTTAGAGTTTATGCCCTAGAGGCCAATTATTTGATATAATTGCTTAACGTTTTGATATTATATTTAATTGAATAAATATATGATTTTATTATGGTTTTATTTACAGCGTAATATAATTGTTAACATAATAAAATTCCTTAGAATAGTGATACAAATTATATAGTTTCAAGTATGTGACTTGAACATGAGATTATATATTACCATTAGTATCAGTGTTCTTAAATGTCCCTAGTCGAGTATCATTGTTGATGGGACAACAATGATGCATTAAGACTAGTATGTGGATTGACTGATGACCAAATCTCATTGGTCATAAATATATGAGATATTAAGTCAATGCATAGGTACATGTTAGAGAACGATGTACTGGACAGACCCACCATGAGAATTCTATATGGGGCATTATGCGAAGTGTCATTAGTAATTATCATAGTGACAATGATGTAATGGTCCTCCGACCTGAAATCGCTATATTACTACACGAGAATTTATGTACTTTGATATCATCAAATGTCACCTTTAATAGGGTGGACTATAAAGGTGATTATTGGGTTCATCATTAATCATGTGAGAAATATGAGTGATATAGATGGAATTTAACCATCCTATATATTATGAGTGATATCCATAGGCCTCTTGATTGAGTAGGACTATGAAATGCATGGCCATGCTCAAATAGTGATTTGTTTCATATAGTCTACTCATTGATCAAGAAAACTCAGATTAAATTATGAAGAGTATGACACATTCCATGACTCGAGTTTAATCTAGGATATTAAGGTTAAAAGGATTAAATTGCATTGAAACATTGGTCACAAAAGGTTGCATCGAATCATCGATCTTATTATTACTTGGGTAGCAGTGATGCATTACTAGATGCCGCTCACTGTTTATAATTTTATAATATAATTTTAAAATTATTGCCAACGTAATAATAACCTATAGGGTCACACACATAGAACGTTATTTAAAAGGGAATTAAGTTAAATTTTAAGGATTTAAATATATTAATATGATTAATAGTATTTAAATCACGAATTTAAATTAAAAGGAGAATTTGTATATATGTATATTAATTAAGTAAGACTTAATTAAGATATATATATATATATATATATATATATATATAGATTCGGATTTTATAAAATTAGGTTTTGATTTTGATTAATTCCTTTTAATTACTATATATATGATATATAGCAGCTACTTAAGGTAAGATATCAGAATTGAAAAACCCTAGCCGCTCTTAGAGAGAGACTAGAGAGAAAACAATTTCAAAAATCCATTCCTTTTGGTGGCTAGTACCGCAAGTCCTTCTTATTGCAGAATCGTTTGACGGTTCGTGCGGCGTTCGTGTGGATACCGCAGAGGCGCAATCGGTTTGTATTGTGTTGGAGATTTGAGGCGCAGTCGGTTTCAGATTCTCGTTTTTGTTTATATCTGGTATAATCTCTAAACCTCTGAATTAATTGATTTTCGCATAGATCCTGTTTTAGGGTTTCAGAAATTGCTTTAAAATTTTAATTTCCGCTGTGCGTTTCTGTGCCGAAGCCCAACACAGCGCCGGGGCGCTGAGCCTCGGCTGGCGTTGACTAGGGACGCGCTTTGACTTTCTGTTTTAACTTGGCTTGGCTTATGGAATGCAAAGTTGACTTGGATTTGGAATGAGAAGCAATAGGGGAAGTATATAAGGTCTATGTTGCTGACTTAAAAAGGGGATCTTATCAATTCATTCATTCATTGGAGGCTACACAAGAATTTCTTGAAGACTAAGGATTAGCTAAAGAGTTTTCTTCTTCTTCTCCTTATTTTCAATTTGTAATTCTTTAAGGATGATTTGCAAACGATTATTGTTTTTTATTTCTGTTATGAACTAATTCTTTAATTAAGATTTCAATTGAACCTTTTATGGCTATAAATTAGTTATTCAGTTTATTCCAATTATTTATGTTGAAGTGAATTGTTTATCATGCCTTGCATCTATTGATTAATTATTTGGCCAATAATTACCTTGTTACTCTAGAAGGAATTGAAAGAGGAATTCTAGAGTTAGAACTGGGTTTGATAACGTGTGACTTAGTTATTTGCACAATGAATAATTAGGTTTGTGAATTGAATAGAAATATCTGTTCACCGCATGTAACACATAAGGAATTGGAATTGAAGGAGTTTAATTCACTTGTTTTGCATAGGAATATAGCAAGATTAATCTGTAATAAATAGAAGTCAATTGATTACTTGGAAAGGACTTTTGACAGTTAAGAATTCCTGTTAACAATTCGGTAGACATAATAATTGGGATAATTGATTTATAGTTCATAATTGGGGATATTGAAGTCTTAATCCTTATTTATCGGAAATCATTCATTAAAATCTTAGTTTATTTATTTGTCTATTTTTGATTAATATCTTTAATTGTTTAATTTAGTTTCAATATTTCAGAAAATCATAATTTATCATTTTTTAAATAAAATTGGGTTGATATAGTGCTAGTAGTTTGAATTTATTAATTAGAATTCTCTGTGGGATCGACACTCTATTTTATCACTTTATTACTTGTTGACCGTGTATACTTGCACATATTCTTTGATTGCGAAATCTACCAACAATCACTCGCACACAATTCACATATATATACTACCGCAACCTGCTGTACTTGAACCCTTGTCATAACATCTAACTTCTTGGACAACGCAAAAATCTGTGCTTGTATAACTGTCACCCCGTCTACTTCTAAAACCCCAGCCGCCTTTGCCTGTGTCATTCTTGCTGTGGGCCACTGGTAGTTATTTGCCGCCATGGTTTTAATCAAATTGTAGGCTTCCTCGTAACTCTTAGCCATGAATACTCCGCCATATGCTGCATCAATACTGGTTCTGACATTCCCATTTAGTCAGTTATAAAAGGTGTTCATTTGCAGCCACTTGGGTAATCCATGATGTGGGCACTTTCTAAGTAATTCCTTGTACCTCTCCCATGCCTCATATAACGACTCCCCATTTTTCTTCTCAAATATTGTGATGTCATTCCTCATTTTTGCAGTTTTTGTCGGTGGGAAAAATTTGGCAAGGAATTTCTGAGCCAAGTCTTCCCATGTAGTAATCGATCCCGGCGGCAGAGAATGTAACCAACTCTTTGCCTTGTCCCGTAAAGTGAACGGGAACAAGCGAAGTCTCACTGCGTCATCTGACACCCCATTGTACTTGAAAGTGTCGCACATTTCCAGAAAATTGATTAAATGCTCATTCGGATCATCATTTACCATTCCCCTAAACTGAACTAAATTTTGCATCATCTGAATGGTCCCAGGCTTGATTTCAAAAGTATTCGCAGCTATTGCAGGCCTAGTGATGCTCGACTGCAGATCAGTCACCTTAGGTGTTGCAAAATCCCTCAATGCTTTCTGGTCTTTAGCAGCCATTGTTTATTCTTTATCAGAATTTTCGAATTCGTTCCTCGTTTCCTTGATCCACTTAATTACTTAACCTATGAAATCATCTTTCAACGTCGTCCTCAAAAGGAAGCAAGTCTGGATGTTTGGATCGTGTTTGCATAAAACAATGTCAAAAACTTGAAATAAGGAGAATAAAAACAAAAATGTTTAAGTAAAACTGGACTAATTAAACTGATATTGGAAAAATATTAAAATCTAGGCTAAATTGTCCCTGGCAGCGGCGCTAAAAACTTGTTGGGCAAAATCAATACGCGCAAAACACGCAAGTATACGTGGTCAACAAGTAATATAGTAATGAATAAAGTATCTTTCCCACGAAGACAAATTAGCAAAAAATTTAACTTCATAATTATCAATTTTCTATTAATCCTAATTCTATTAAACTGTTCAATTCAATGATTTAAAACTATAGAAACTAAATTAATAAATAAATAAACTATCACAAAACAATCACTAATATCAAAATCCAAAATTTCAAACAATTGATGGAGAATTAGACTTATGATTTCACTCTAAGTTTCACTCTGATTTTCAAACCTTCATTCCAACTCAATTTAATATCCCAATTTATTAATCAAGAACACAAATGCAGTACTAGCCACCTCTCGATGCACTAATACCGTATTAACTTAAATCCACAATTAAGATAAAAACAAGTTAAACACCTAATTCAACCAACTCACTATATCGCTATGTGAACTGAAATTAAAGAAGGTTTAAGTGTAAGTTCTCTATCTGATTACATACGATGTCAAACATATCTCTACCTTAACAATAATCAAGAATCTGCTATTCACAAAATTCATGACACATGCTATATTAACTAGGTCTAGATTTGAATATCCTCTCTCGATTCCATTCAAATCCACAAGGAATTGTTGATCAAGAAATTCATGAATTCACGCTTAAATTAACATAGATAAACTGAAAATATTTTATTGAACTGGAAATAAAAGTTATCAAATCATAGTTTCACCCAAAGATCTATCACAAGCCTAATAAGTGAATTAGTTCATAACGAATGAATTAAAAACTGAATAATCTAATGAAAACATCCTTGCAATTACAAATAAAAGACTAAAGAGAAGAAGAATTATGAACACCCTTCACATAGCCTAGAATTGCAATCGTCACGAAAATCTCTTCAAATTACTCCTCCAAAGCTTGCACTTGAATCCTGGAATTTATCTCTGTAATATGCTTTTCGTGTTGTGTGATTTGTTGCTTATAACGTAATCTCTAGCTCCCTCTCTTTTTTGGCCGAAGTCACCTTTTATTAGAGTCCATGCGCATCACAAAAATCCCAAAAACTAACTCCCAGCAGAGTTCAAACAGCAGCAGAAAACTCCAGAAATCGACACCCCTGCCCTGGCGGGTGTGGGGGGGGGGGGGGTACATGGCACAGATAGCCCGCCCCGGCGGGCATGCTCACTGTTAACAAATTTTTTCCATCTCAAACATTTTTCCAACTTTGCTCCAAAAGACCACTTTTCTTCACCACTAGCCTCCAAGACCACCCTACACATAAAATAACATGAAACGAGTGAAAACGAACACAAAACAAGAAGATAACTATGAATTTAAACTTGAAATGAACATCTATTTGTGTATATTAAATCCACTTATCAGGAAGGAGAAACATGTTCCGAAGAATATATTACGGTACTTGCTTCTTGCGCTGAGGTTGCAATAGCTATTCATGTCTTCGTATACTGCACCCAGTATGCGTTGGCATAGGACAAGGGACGTCGTCCCTGGTCAGCTTACTCACCCAGCAGATGGAGATGAGTGGAAGAATTTTGATGCTAATTTTCCACAATTTACCAACAATGTTAGGAATGATAGGCTTGGCATGGCTACGGATGGATTTTGTCCATTTAATAATTTTAGTCAGTCATACTCTGTTTGGCCAACGATTATGGTAGCTTACAATCTTCCACCGTCAATGTGGATGAGGGATCCGTATCTTTTCTGGACTTTGCTAATACCGAGGGATAAGAGTCCTACTGTATACACTTGAAATTTTCTGTACTACTGTTACTAACAGTACAGGAGGACAGATTCGTCTTTTAAGAGAGAACCCTGAAAGACAATCCAAATCCACACCGGATACTACCGGAAGTTCAGCATTAACCCCGGATCGCAATCTGGGAGTAACAGTTTCAACCTCGAATTTAACCCCGAGACCTACAGATACAATACTGGAACACACACCGGAGAAGACCGATTAATCTCGGAGATAACCCCGAGGTATCCAGTCTCAGTCCCAACCACGGGAATAGCCACCGACCTTGGTGATAACCCCAAGGAATGCAGTTTCAAAGATAATCCCAGAAATGCTTGTTTCAAATTCCATCAGCTTCAATCTCGGCACTCACAACGAAATACACTGTGCCAACACGGCAATCACATCGGGAAGACAGGCACACCTCAAAGATGACAATGAGGATCTTCAACAAATGCAGCAGTCCAATCTCAGCAAAGTCTGAGCAACGTCTGCTTATCGGCCGAATCCGACAGTAACACCAGTGAGGGGCAACATCACCATCTCGTCCAATACGATGCCACGTCTCATCTCTACGCAACAATGTCCCACAAGGCTAACCAATCCCGAGTGACTATTGTGCGGGGTAACGTATGAAAGTTGAAGCTTGAAGACTGGAGGGCATTGTCCCATCTTCAAAGACTTCGTACAAACTCTAATCCCATGCCATCGTACAACTCTCGACAACAGAAGTCCAAAATAGGTCTTAAATACCTCAAAACGGATGCCCGGATTGCACTTCTCAAAATCTGAGTGGACATTACAGTGCCTAAGTGCACGTACTTCGAGACGACCCGACCAGACAGAACTGGGCCGACCTGACCCGCATCTGGTACACCTGCGGCTGAGCCGCAGGTACATCTGCGACACCTTTTGCCTATAAATAAGAGGCTTGGGGTGCTGATTTTTAAAAGAAAAAAGACGGGGAAACCCTGCACAATTTGCTCTGCATTTGCCATACAATGTATTTTCCCACTTTCAAACACCTGTGAGCTCATATATAGCCTCTTTTGTACCCACAAAAGCCCAATGTTTACCCACTCTAAAGATATAGAAGCCCTTTTTATCAGTCAGCTGTAAGCCTTCTCACACACTTTAGAGTCTTTCTCTTCATCTTTGCACACACCCTTTTACACGTTGAGAGTCGTGTTGCTTTCTTTTGCCCAGACTTCGGTCCGTGGTTTCCTTCCAGTCTGTATATTATATATATACACCACTACAAAGTACCTAATAGATAACACTTAATAGACAACGTTTTTTATAAAAACGTTGTGGTTTTTTTTTTTACAACGTTTTTAAAAAAAACGTTGTAGATATATATGCAAAAACGTTATCTATTTAAAAGGATATATTTTGAGTTTAAACTAGATAACGTTTTTTTAAAAAAACATTATCTGTCTACAAAAACACGGAGAAAAAAAAAGCGCTCAACTGAAAACTTAAAATTAAAAAGATACCATTTCTCCATTCTCTTAGGTTAGGTTTTCATTGTAAGTTCTCCTGAGTCGGTGAAAGAACGTTACCAAGCCCCTCTCGCCGGCGTCCAGCCCGCCCTCGCCGCCTCCTGAGTCACTCTTCCACGTTACCATCGACGTCTCCAACTTTCCCGACCACGCCGCCTCCTACACAAGGCCCGATCAGTACCTCCAGTTAACGATTCGAACCCTAACTGGTCCAATCGTCCCCCGAAGGAGACGATTTTGCTCGACTGGGCTTCAGTGATGGGCGATGTGACTGCGAGTCTGACTCATGTGAGCCTCATCTTTCCCATCCCTCACCCTCTTTTCATCCTTACTCAATTTTGGGAGGTTGCCAAGCCCTTATGAAAGGTATTGCTCGTAATTTGGCCGATCTTGGCTTCCCCTCTGTCATCTTTGATATGAGAGGCGTTGTCAAATCTACCGCTGGGCCTTCCCTCACTGGATTCTCTGAAGTTAACGATGTCGTTTCTGTCTGCAAATGGGTCTCCCAATCCTTACCTGCTCCTCCTCGCATACTCCTTGTTGGTTCCTCTGCTGGTTAGTGGCTTCCCCTCCTTTCTCGACTGGATTACTATCTAGTTTGGTATTTCACCACTTGTTTGCTAGGTGTGGGTTATTATTGAGGATGTTTTTTTTTTACTTATTTTGTGCTTATATGCAGTTTTGTTGCTATGAGATTAATCTAATTCTGCCATTTTTTTAATAGAAATTTAATTATGTCATGACTCCATATATAAGTTATGTCCATCCCTAATTATGGAATATGGATCACAACTTATTCCTCCTGTCCCTTCATTGTGTAAAATTATGGTCCTGCTGTATATGAGATGAGCAGCTACATTGTGATAATTTCTCTTACTTTCTATATACAATAATAGCATTGCAGGGACAGTGATAATTTCTCTTATAGTGAGATTAATAATTTCTCTTACTTTTTTGTTGTTGATTGGGGGTTGAATTTGTTTAATTTCAGTCGGCACTATTTAACTTCCATTCGTTTCTGACGGTGGTGTTATTGGTAATTTGCATTGGAGCAGTAGCAACAGCAACAGCAGCCGTGCACTATGCTGCTGCAACAGTCTCAACTGGGCAGCTTTGGCACCTGATTTGCCTGTCTTAGAGTGTCCATTTCAGCTGTGTTACAATTTTTAAAAATATTATTCCATGCCTATTATAACCTATTAAAGATTTGGTTGCATTTAATGATGTGAGTTGTAAGATAGAAATTAGCAAAGGAGAGTTGTTGAGGCTCGGTTACAGGGTAGTGTTGGGCAGCAACTGGCCTAGCCTGCTTGTTGACTGTTTTGCTTCTGTTGTAGTCATCTTGACAGTTAGTTCATGTAAGGTGGAAGAAAATTGATAAATACATATAACTTGATAATTATAATTAGTATATAATATTAGGAATAAATTTAAGAAATATAGTAATTAAAGTGAGTTGTTTAAATATTACAAAAAAAACACAAGTGTAAAAGGAATTTGTGAAATATAGTGGTTGTATTATATCTGGTAATGACCTTATGTGTGTAAACTATAGTGGTTGTATTATGAAGAATGTTATAGGTTTTTGGTATGTGCACAACTTTATTGTAATTATATATATACTTTTTTAACATACAACTTTTTAAATCACCCTATTTAAAGTTAAGGAAAATCTAATAGTCACTGAGCTTACCTGGGCCTGCTAGTGAAACTAAAATGGCCATTTGTGCTGACAACTTTTTTCTTCATATGTTCCAAGTGATATTTTTAATTTCTCATGTAACCTGTCTATTACACATTCTTTAACTGAACTGGCTGAAGTATTGTATTTGCTTCTTCATTTACTTGTATTGAGCATTCATTCGATGTCTATACATAAATTGTTATTTCTGTTAAAATATGCCGCAACAAGTCTGTTCAAGATGCTTCTCAAGTACATGCCTAAAGATAAGGTTGCAAAGAAAGAACACCTTCTGAAAAAAGCTCAGGCTGAGACTAAAGGAAAAACTCCAGAGACCAAGAGACCTATTGTTGTGAATTAGTATGGTCTGGACCATTTCACCTACCTTATTGAGCAGGTTTCCTCCAACACTGTTTTATTCTGTTCATGGGTTATATCTCTTGGGTATATTCATAGTATTTATTATCCTAATAAGAAGTTGTAATACTCCCTTGCAGAATAAAGCACAGTTGGTGGTTATTGCTCATGATGTGGACCCTATTGAATTGGTAGTCTGGCTTCCTACATTATGCAGGAAGATGGAAATTCCATACTGCATTGTGAAGGGAAAATCACGATTGGGAACTGTAAGTGTCCTTCATTCTTGTATTTTAGAAGATTTATGGAAAAGAAAACTCATGGAGCAGAGACTAATATATTGTAGATTATTATTGCCAGATTGTTCACCAAAAAACCAAAAAACTGCAGCTGTTTTGTGCTTGACCACAGTGAAGAATGAAGATAAGCTGGAATTCAGTAAAATATTGGAAGCTATTAAGGTAGCATATATTATCTACTATGTTTCCCTTTTTTGGAAGCTATTGGCTACTCTTGAAAGAAAATGATTTGTGTGTATACATATTTTATATATAGGTATGTTTATTTTCTGTTATTGTTTAGAGGAATTCTGGAATGATTTTTTATAATGTAGCAACAATTCTCAACTTTTTTATTTTGAAATTCGAAAAGAACTGACGATACTATTTGTTTCACCAAGAAATATATTTATTTATTTATTGCCTGAAACAGGATTCAATTCTATGCATGTGTTTTACTTATAGGATTTCGTCACTGTTATATACATGTGTATGCTTGTGTTTTGTTGGTGTTGTCTGCTTCTCCCAACTGTAAAGCCCTAGCATGTCTTCAATTGTACTGATTTGCTCGACTAATATTCCCTTAGTTCCAAAAAAATACCAAAGGTGAGATAAATTTGTTATAGTAAATTTTTATCATTGAAGTCGAATTTGATTGTGTTAACACATAGATCCAGCCGTTGATCAGTGATAGATTCTGATCAGTTATTATCTGTTATCTCAATACTTGAAATGATATCTGCAGTTATGTGACTTTGGATTAGCTACATGGACTCAAGCACCTTCAGTACCTTTTCTTTGCAAAACTGTCAAAGGAACTTTTGGGTATGATCTCAATTCTCCAATACATTTGGAAAAAGAATCTTTGTTGAAATTTTTGGAGATTTTCATTTAAGGAATCTATAAATCTAATGTGCAGGTATTTGGCAAGATGACATTTTGAGAGCAAGCTCAGTTAAAAGATTTGGAAAGAAGAAGTACAGAACCATCTCCAAGCCCAGGTTGAAGTACGGGATGAGCGGGCTACGTATGTGAGCAGCTACATGTAGAGCATATATGATAGTTTGTTATATATTTTGTGGATGTAGTAATTTGAATTACACGAATGGTATTATTGGAATGTATTTTGAATGGTTGATATATTTTGGCTTTAAATTTAAATGAGAATTTAGACCTTTTAGCTATATATCATGGCATTAGCATATTGCAGGTGCATTGGTAATATAGGTGAACCACAACCTTTTTTTTCTTTTTTCTTTTAATCTACAACGTTTTTAAAACGTTGTGTAAATGTGTCTAAACGTTGTCTGATATACTAAACAACAACGTTTATAACCAAAAAACGTTGTGGAATCATACTTTCTACAACGTTTTTAAGTATCTGCTAATTTTTTGAAAACAAATACACAACGTTTTTTTTCTAAAAAACGTTGTGTATTGTGCTTAACAACAACGTTTTTAAAACGTCGTGTAAGGGTGTCAAATAGACAACACCCTTAACCACTACGTTTTTCTGATAGAAACCACAACGTTTTTTCCGCGTTGTCTATTTACTGTTTTGTAGTGGTGATATATATATATATATATTTATATATATATATTGACTAACATTATTGAGTTATGCCTCGATCGAGCTTAAACATCGGTCTGGAGCGTTTACTGCTTTAATATATATATATATATATATATATATATATATATATATATATATATTTGTTTTGTCCTGCCTGGAGTTCCCTTCGTGGCAGTTGATAGTTTTTATAGCTTTCTTTACATTTCATCCTGCCTGGAGTTTACTTTGTGGCAGTTGACCGCATTTACAACTTTATTTACATTCTGTCCCGCCTGGAGTTTCCTTCGTGGCGGTTGACCGTATCTACAACTTTATTTATATTTCTGATCCCCCATGGAGGTGCTTCGTGGTTAGTGATCCTGTCTGTATATAAATATTTACCTCTTTTATATATATACCTGCTTATTGCTTTTATACAAATTGCAATATTCTATGCGCCTAGGAATCATGTGATCACAGATTCATCTCATTGGATCTAGATTCGGTTCCCGTGATGGACATTTTCAGCTGTAAACAACTTGTAAATTATTCTGCGATGTCTGTATTTCCTCAGATGGTTTTCATACCCACGAGGAAGTCGGCATTATTTTTTTATATATATTATTTTCGTACGAATGCTTCACATTCTTTAAATAAAATCAATCAAGCCGATCACTTAATAAAAATGGGAGTGTAAAAGGTCCTAATTCCTATTGAGCAGCAGGGTTTGAAAAACCTCTTTTATAAAACATCATTGCCATATCTTGCTAAAAACTGAATTTTTACATAAATTCAAATCCTGTGTATATAGGTTCGAAAGAGGCCTCGCACAACTTTCATTTAACAGCACATTGACCCACAAACACACACATACACACTCAGATAATAGTTTCTTGAAAAGAAGCGGTCACCGTGGTAACACGGAAGTCGGGGGGGGGGGTGCCTAACACCTTCCCCTCGCATAACCAAGTCCCCGGACCCTAAATGAATCTCGATTTCGCCGACCCGTATATCAATGTCACATCATTGGGTCAATGTGCAAACCTTTTCTCGGTTGTGTTGGTACAACCATTTAAAAAACCAACTGGCGACTCTTAACAATCCCATCGTCGACATTATACATGTCGGACCTTTTTCACTTGTTTTTTCAAACAAATCTCACCTAAAATGAGAACACCAAAGAATAAGTAACGGAAAGGGACATCCAAAATTCCCGACGTCGACAGGTGGCGACTCAACTGGGGACCTCTAGTAAGAGGACTTAAGCCGCTACTACAATCTTTTCAAAACTGTTATATGCTTGTGTGTGGATGTTGCATTTACGTTGGATGAATATGTACGAATGCATGTCTTGTTTGAGCTTAGTGCTTCGCATCATATCTGGGTGTGATGTTAGTGCTTCACACATATCATCATTTCATATGGTGAGACGCGATGTATGTGAATGTATGTTGTGTGGTCCCTCCACCAGGAGGCTATCCCGTTGATGTTTGATTACTAGACTCGTGAGAAGACTAATTCTCCGAGGCTCAGGAAAGGCACCACCCAAATTCGCTCCAGTTGAAATACCGGATTAACTTCCCGTCTAGTAGATTGCGATGATTTGGGAACCCTCATACAAAAAATCCGCGAGTGTAACCTAAGATAGGTTGGCCTCTGATAAACCCAAAATGAAGGAAAGTCTCTTCATGCCCCCATTTCAATTACTTGTAAACACAATTACTTGTAATTTCATTCCATATCTATCTCCATGTAATGAGAAATATGAAGCAATATGTCCACATACATGCTACGAACAGCTGACACCTGTTTTGCAAGATAAAATTCCTGAAATGGACACATCACATATCATGTCATTATACAGCTTCCCTAAGGACTAAACTATGCCAGTCTTTCGCAGGGAATCAATCGGGCCTACTACCCGGTCAAAGTCCAAAAAGGCAATAGGCCTACAGTCAATCATGTCGTCATCCGACCAGACTGAACTTAATCCAGTTTCTCGCAAAGAGTTCGACGGATTAAGAAAACAGATTACAGATTTGGCTGTTCTATTAAAAGAATTACACCAATCTACATAGGGTCAGAAAATACCCGTACATACTGAGCCCTCCACACAAGGAAGAATTCCGGTCATTACCATACAAAAGCCACAATTGGATACGACCAACAAAACGCAGGATGATGCCCATTCCACTGGAGATCTAGACAATGGTGACATCAAAAAGAAAGTGCTCCAAATGGAAGAGAACCTTCGCACTATCAAAGGAATTGGAACACATTGGAGTGTTTCATATGTTGATCTATGTATTTTTCCTGGTGTTCACTATCCAGAAAAATTTAAAACTCCTGACTTTAAAAAATATGACAGGTTAGGGGATCTTTATACACATTTAAAAGTCTTTATTGGAGAACTGGGATCCTATACAGAGGATGAAAAACTCAGAATGAAATTGTTCTAAAAGAGTCTAACTGGAGAAGCCCATTCGTGGAACACAAGATTAGACAACTCCAAAAATTCACAGTTGGGAAGAGCTAGCACATGCCTTCCTCACTCAATACAGTTTTCAAACTCAGATGGCTCCCGATCGGTATCAAATTACCAAGATCAAAAAATAGTCTAATGAGTCTTTCAGAGAGTATGCCCAAAGGTGGAGACGCCTGGCTGCCCAAGTTAGTCCTGCCATGACAGAATCAGAAATGGTCATGACATTCATAGACATACAAGAAGCTCCCTTCTATGAGAAAGTTTTAGCCGGCATCGGCAAACCGTTTTCTGAAATGGTTAAACACGGGGAGATGGCTGAAATGGGGTTGAAGTCAGGAAAGATTCAAGACCTAGCCTCACTCAAAGCTGTTGCTGATCACATCCAATCAGGAAATTATGGGAACAAACCCCGGAGGATCCATAAAAAGAAAGAGGAAGATGTTTCCCTGATACTACAGGGACAAAATGGCAATCAAAGTATGCCCATTCAAAGGAGAAACTACACTCCCTTTCCAGCAAAGTCTGCAAACCCTCCAGTACCAAAAGGTGGAGAAGTCAAACTCCATCGAGTGTTTACACCCTTAGGGGATACCCTCGAGAACATTCTTAATCTTCTGACAACACAGAAGAAAATTACGCATCTTCTTCCACCAGCCAACCCTAATGGTCGGGGTTTCAATGCTGCTTGGAAATGTGCTTATCATGCCGGGGCACCTGGACATGATACTCAGGATTGTTGGGCCTTGAAACACAAGATCCAGGACCTAATAGATAATGGAGAGATCGTAGTCACCAAACCCGATCAGCCTCACGTACAATACAACCCTCTTCCTCAACACAAAGAAGAAGAGGTCAACATGATTACTTGGAGCAGTGGACAGAGTTCCAACTTTAGCTGTAACTCCCCCCAGACCATCAAAGACGGTGATGACATATGTGATTATGCTAAGTTCCAGTTCACAATGGAACGAAAGATTAAAACTCTCTGCAAACAAATTGAGTAATTGGCGGAACTGGTGACTTATTAGCATCAAGTGACTCGGCAATTAATCAGCCAGGAGCATGCCAGTCTCCTACCAATCGCCATGAATATTAATCGTCCCTTTAAGAAAATGAAATCCTGGAAAACAAAGTGATGAAGAGAGCAAATGCTAAAGTCTGTCGGGATTTCGCCAACAAACGAGAATTCACCTATTTGGGCCAACCCATGGAAGAAATCCTTCACATGTTAATCAATGAAGGAAGGATCAATTCCCTTCTACCTCCAATCAACCCCCGTTCGGGACGGTACAACTCTGATGGAGTATGTCAATACCACTCCCAGTCTCGCGATCACAACACAGAAGAATGCTGGGCACTTCGCCACCTTATTCAAAATCTAATCGACAGTGGTGTACTGCGCTTGGCAGATAACGACACTGTGTTACGAGAAAGTGAGAATGCAAGCCCTACTAAGTGGAAAAGTGTGGTAGCAGTTATATCTACTAAAGGTGAAGGGATTAATAGTGTTCTCATAACACCGATAATTCAGCTCAAAGGAGGAAGCAATCCTTTGTAAGTGGCCGCTCTCGAGCCAATCAACTTGCCATGCAGAGCACAATATCCTATTGTTAGCGCACGTGGAATTATGGAGAAGGTGAAGGATCCACCTCACATACCACTGCTGCAGTGTCGAAGGAAAATCCACTGTATCTTCCCCATCGGTTGATGAACCCTTCCACCAAATCAAAGGGGAAAATACCCATGGAGGAGATTGTTAAATTCCTCCGCGCTGTGGGTCATAACGAAACCTCGGTGGTTTTAAGCTTGAAGGAAACTCCACCACAAATATCAATTTTGGACTTGGTCCTAACTTCCGAGAATCACCGGAAGGTCTTGTTAAAGGTTTTGGAAGAAGCCTATCTTCCGACATCATTGGATACAGAAAAATTTTAACACATGGTTGATCACATTTTCAACACTAATGTGATATCCTTCACTGATGATGACATACCGCCCAAAGGGACTGGTCATTGCAAACCGTTACACATTGCGGTCTTGTCCTCCGGATATATGGTGGCTGGAGTCTTAATAGATGGAGGTTCCTCTCAAAATATCTGCCCATATACCACCTTGGTGAAGATGAATATCAATCTCAACCGAATTCGAAGTAGCCATACTATAATCAAAGCTTTTGATGGAGCCCGCCGTAACTCGGTTGGAGTAATTGAGCTGCCAATAGAAATTGGCCCTCATACATTCTGCGTATCCTTCCATGTGCTGTCAACACTGAACCAGAGATTCCTCAGCATGGGGATATACCGTTCATCAATGCCAATGCAGACGTAGAACTAGTCAGTTTTCATGCTTTGGAAATAAGCAACACCCAATACCACGCTATTGGAGCACCACTGCCCGAACCCCATATTTCTACTGAGGTGATGTCAACCATTCAAGAAATGATGTCGTTGGGTCATAAGCCAGGACAAGGGTTGGGTAAAGATGGCCAGGGTATCCAGTACCCCATTCAATTAACCAAGCAAGTTGGAACAGCTAGACTAGGCTATTCTGCCAGCTCTAGTCACATGAATCCACATAAGCATCAACAGATTCCTTTAGCTTCAACCATGAAGCGTTCTGCTTCGCCTTCAAACTCCGAGTCCGTACAACCTCCAGTAAAGGTGCCAGCCAATGTCATGGCCATGTTATTTCCTAAGCTGAAACAGGTAGAGGAAAAGAAAATCGTTATTCCAGATCCCGCAATCGAAGAAAAGGAGCGGAAAATCAAGGAAAACATTGTCCGAATAATGTCGGGCATGCGCATCATCGTCCATGATGAACATACCAACAGATACACCCCAGATGATGATTGCCCTGACGTAATGGCCATCATTCGAGACAAGGAGGATGATGACAATCCCTCCATCACTGCGGTCCACCCGGACTTTACCCTTACCAATTGGAACAACATTCCTTGCTTTGGTCGACAAGGGTAAAGCCGACAGAAATTCTTTTTTGCCCTGTAGATACAATAACTGCATACTTTTCTGTACAGTATTAGCAGTTTATTTTGCCAGTATATGCTAACACTGTGTATGATTAACGCATTTCATACATACTAAGTGAAAGGATATTTTTTTTTCAGGACTTTGAATTTAGATGTGCCTGTATTTGCGGATACGATGCCTCTCCTACACAAGGATTGTTGTTGGGTAAAATCTAGTTACGCACAACACGCAAGTATACGTGGTCAACAAGTAATAAAGTGATGAATAGAGTATCGTTCCCACAGAGACTTATTAGCAAAAATCTTAACTTCACAATTATCAATTTCCTATTAATCCTAATTTTATTAAACTATCCAATTCAATGATTAAAAATAATTATTCTAAATTAAAAAGTAATTAGACTATCACAAAATAATCATAAATATCAAAATCTGGAATTTTAAACAATTAGTGGAGAATTAGACTTATGATTTCACCCTAAGCTTCACTCTGATTTTAACACCTTTATTCCAATTCAATTCACTATCCCAGTTTATTAATCAAGAACACGAACGTAGTATTAACCACCTCTCGATGCACTAATACAATATTAACGTCAATCCACAATTAAGATAGAAATCTGTTAAACACATTAAGCAACTAATTCACTATATCTCTATGTGAATTACAATTGAAGAAGGTTGAAGAATAAGTTCTCTATCCGATTACATGCGGTGTCAAGCATATCTCTACCTTAACACTCATCAAGTTTAAGCTATTAACAAAATCCTGAACACATTCTATATAAACCAAGTCTAGATTTGAATATCCTCTCTCGATTCCATCCAACTCCACAAAGAATTGTTGATCAGGCAATTCATAGATTCAAGCACAAATCGATATAGATAAACTGGAAGATAGCTTATTAAATTGGAAATCAAAGTTTACAAAACCATAGATTAACTCAAAGATCCATCATAAGCCTAAAAAGTGAATTAGTTCATAATAAACGAAATAAACAATGAATAAATCATGGAAATCATCTTTTCAATTACAAATAATAAACTAAGATGAAGAATATTTAAATACACCCTTCACGTAGCCTAGAATCGCAATCGTCTCGAAAATCGCCTTGAAATACTCCTCCAATGCTTGCTAGAAAAACTGAGATTAATCTTCGTAATTTGTCTTGTGTATCTTCCAATCTCAATGTTTGATGTCCATTTATATACTAACACATGTATTTTGATTACAATTCCATGCATATATGAGTCCCAAGTCATCACCATCACTAAAACTCCACACTTGTAGCACTAGAAACCAACTAGGAGTCTTCAATTTCCGAGTACCCAGCCCCAGCTGGACATTTAGCTTTGTACAAGCCAGCCTCGGCTGGATAACCTTATGCTATTGCTGTCCAGACACCCAGCCCCGGCTGGATAATAAAGCATAAAAGGCCCAGCCCCGGCTGGGCACCAAGCTGTCAACCAATTTTGCTGCTAGAACCTCCTATGCTAAAACTGTCATAACTTTCAAACCGGGAAGAATTACGGGGCCCGCGACCTATCAAATCTAAGCTATCGACGAGATCTACAACTTTCATCCTTTGAGATTTCAGAAATAACAAACGGATGACTGTCGAAATTGCATCGGAGCAGATGCTACTTTGTAACGACAACCAAAACAACTCTTAACTTTGTCTTTGTTGCTAGAAAGTCATACTATCACATCTGAGCTTCCAATTAAAATGATGTAAGACGTTTCGAGATGCCAATAAAGAGTTCCTTAACATAATCCAAGTTCCACGCCACAAACAAGAAATGCACATAAAATGAACATGAAAACCCAAACTTTATCCGGAATTGGTTTTCCTTGCAAATTTTATACCAATAGTCGTTCACGCCGCTTCCAAGCATATAATCTACAAAATGGAAACAAAATGCATAAAAATTAACTAAGAAACAGGAGATTAAGCAAATATTTCAAGTAATAGATGCCGAATAAGTAGGTACAAAACTGACTTATCAAATTCCCTCAAACTTAAACATTTGCTTGTCCTCAAGCAAAAACAAAACACAGATGCAACTCAATGCAATGCAACTAATCTATATGCCTACAAATCCAACAGTATCATAGAATCAATATTATTCTTTCGGCCTCAGAGAAATCAAACAAACACTACAACACTTCATATAAAAACCATTCAATAATTCCTTATCAATCCTCAAATCTTAAACCGTTATCACTGGTATAGTGTGTGTGTGTGATCAACATCCATGTTAATTGATACAAATTCAAATTCAATACATAACTAATCTCTTAGAAAGAAACATATAGGGCAAACTCAAAAAGTTCAAAAGTAGACGAGTTCCAACTAAAACTAAACAGTTACCACTTTCAAGGGTTCACATAGGGTACTTATACTTTATATATCTTTTTTCATTGCTCAACACGGGGGCTTTTTGCTCTTTTCCTGTTTTTTTTGCAATGCCTCATTCCATTAGGCTAACAATGCTACCCCTTAGCGAGATTTCAACCAACGACTCCCAGACCATAAAAGACCTTAGGGCGCTAGGTGTTAAGACACCCCTACGGGCGTACTTGCTCAAGTAACAAAGGCCCTGAAACAAGACTAGTCACGATATATATTCATTTTTTTTTGTTTTATAAAGCTTATGTACCCCACATTTATCCCCCCAAACTTAGTTCTTGCTAAATTCTTCGTCTTTACTGTCTATCCTTGTCATTTTCTCATTTACACTAGCATTATCCTCTTGAAACTCCTTATGTATCAAATTGAACTAATCAGTCAACATAGGTTTTATTAACGTGCTACCCTTTTTATACCGGTTTCAAACAAGCACAAGATCCAATTTATAACAAGAAATCACATCAAAAGCTCTAATAATCAACATTATACTTGTCTACTCAATTCCAATCTCATCATTGGCCAAAATAAACTGAACTATCAAACAGCTGGACTCATGCAAGATGAACATATTAACTAACTATTATTTTTAATTTTATGATTTATATATATATATATATATATATATATTTATATGTGCTAAACATAACATGATTGCAAAGATAGATGAGAACTATTTACATTCATAAGCTACTCTGCAACTACATGATTACCTAAATGCAATATTTAATAATTATAAACATACACAATGAACTAACATATGCAAACCTAGCTAATAAAAATTACATATGCCACATGTAACATGCAACTTAATCCCCCAAACTTGAAAATTACGTTGTCCTCATTGTATAGATAAAACAATAAATAAGAGAGGACTTCCCTGTAATCACCTAAGTCTGGGTTGGTGGTGGTTGTTGTTCTTCATCGGAATCGCTGGGTGGAAACCTTGGCATTGGTGTTGGTTACTGGTAAGGGAATTTGGCAGTGGGATTGAAGCTCTGGAGCGTAGTGTTCAATGAGGCGAAAGATACATTCATGGCCTCAAACATGTGGTCCTGCCTTGCTACTAGTCTCCGCATATCTCTCCGTGCCTCCTTGGTGTGCTCATCCACTTGTCGTTGAAGGTTGAGGAATTGAGGGCTAGATATTGCTCCGGGCTCTCCCATTTCTGCATTCCCCTGAAACTCATTGTCATCCGAGGTGTCCTCAGCGTCAGCCTCATCCTCCGAGGCTAATGGAAATTCAAATCCTACTCCTCTCGGGTGAGACTCGCCACTGGGCCACACAGCATATCTTGCAATCATTTTTGAGTCAAGTGTCTGCAGCGGCATCTGTGTCATCTCATCATATGACCAATGTACTCCCGCCTATATACACAATCCACAGATAAGTGATGGATGTGGCAATCCGCCAAAGTATGGTCCTCTAAGGCATTTTTGGATTGAAGAGTTAATTACAGCCCCTATGTCCATGATAAAATCTTGTACCATAGCATATAATAGCACCGCCTTATCCTTAGACACGTCTGACGTGTGTGTAGATGGAAGTAACTTAGTGTACAGAAAGGCATACCATATCTTCCCCTACCGACTGAGATCCTTACTGCGAAAGAAAGTGGCTCCATTATTTGATTTTTTCCATGAGGTACCTGGCTTTGTCATCTCCTGCATAATAGCCTCATAATCTGGATCATTATTATGTAAGTGTCGGTACTGGCAATGTCTCAGTGCTCGTAACTGATAGTACGTGTTGATTGCGTCGGCACTGAAGGGCACTAACCTACCCCGTACAAAAGCATTATAGGGGGCCTTATCCCCGGCATTAGCGTAGAATTCTTTGACCACACTTACAACTGCGGGTTTGGGCTCTGCTGTTAATTTAGTCCAACCTTTTTGATAAATTTGTTGCATCATTTCGCCATCCACAGGTTCAGGTGCCAACCCCCGCTCAGGTGTGAGTGCTTTTGTTACCATATAGTCGTAACGGTCGGCGGCGGCGGCACTTGTGAATTTTCGCCGATCAAAGGTTCGTGTTGGTTTTGTGGTCCCCGAACTCTCTCCTCATTGCCTTTTTGATGTCAGTTTTGGTGCCATTGAATTGGAATTGATGAGTTTTTCCCACAAACTTTTCTTAAGCAATTTGTCAAACACTTCGTGTGCGAGACTTGAAATTCCCACAAACTTGATTATTTGGCTTGAACTATAGTGATAGAAGATGAGGAATTAGAAAACCAACTTCTACTTTTCGATACATGTCGAATTTGGTTGTAGAGATTTGCACAAATTCTATCCTTGAACTTCCAATTTGTGTTAATTAATGTTGTGATAATGTGTGGTGAATGGGTGGATTTATAGAGAGGAGTTTATGGAGGTGGGTAGTGGGATTGTGGCTGCTGGGATTGTGTTGATTTGTTGTGAGGAGAGGAGAGGTAATGTGTAATGTAATTTCAGTCGTGAGTGGAAGTTGTGAAGTAGTTGGAGTATAGGATGTTGAAGTATAATGGAAGTGGGAGACTAGTTATGTACCAACTGCCGAACTGCATTATTTGCCGTGCACTAACAGGACATCCAGCCCCGGCTGGGTGCTTAAGGCTGCAAGGGGCCAGCCCCATCTTGGGGGTCTACTGCGAAGACAGAAGGGGTTCCAGCCCTGGCTGGGTAGTCTTCTGCTAAGGCAAAAAGGGCTCCAGCCCCAACTGGAAAAATTGCTCCGCTCTGCTACGCTCCGCTACGCTACGCTTCGCACTAGCCTTTTTTAGCGACTTCTATATTATAAGTCATAGGTTACCTATCAATAGAAATGGAGCAACTTCAAGCATAGAGGATAAGATTATTTAAAAATCAAGTATACTTTAAATCCTACATGACTATATTCTAGACCAAATTTTATTTTATTTTATTTTATTTTTTTTACTACCATTTCACTAGCATGGATAAAAAATACTTAAGAATAGACAACTGAAGAGAATAAAAATAAAAATAAAAATAAACCTAAAAATAAAATTGGGTTGCCTCCCAATGAGCGCTTGATTTTAAGTCGTTCAGCCTGACTACTCCCTGTTTATGGTGCATCTGCAAGTATGATAGCTATGACGTCCGTGTTAGCCTCGCAACCCCAATAGTCCTTTAATCTGTGACCGTTGACCTTGAAAGTTTCTAAAGGATTCCGACTGTAAATTTCAACGACGCCATGTGAGAACACCCTTTTTATTGTAAATGGTCCTGACCATCTTGACTTAAGCTTGCCTGGGAACAATCTCAACCGTGAGTTGAACAAAAGGACTGATTGCCCTGGCTCGAACGTTCTTTGCATAATTTTCTGGTCGTGCCATCTTTTCACCTTTTCTTTGTATAACTTCGAGTTCTCGTAGGCTTGAAGACGAAATTCGTCAAGTTCATTTAGCTAAAGTAGTCTCTTTTCACCTACAGCTGTTTGATCAAAATTGAATTTCTAAATCGCCCATTAAGCTTTATGTTGTAATTCGACCGGTAAGTGACAAGCCTTTCCGTATAGTAGTTGATATGGTGACATCCCGATCGGTGTTTTATACGCAGTCCGGTAGGTCCATAATGCGTCAGCAAACCTGAGCGAACAATCCTTTCGAGTTGGATTCACCACTTTTTCTAAGATTCTCTTGACTTCCCTGGTCGAGACCTCATCTTGTCCACTGGTTTGGGGATGATATGCTGTAGCGACCTTATGGTTGACCCCATACTTTGCCAATAGAGCTGTGAATGACTTGTTGCAAAAGTGACTACCTTCGTCACTAATAATTTCCCTTGGCGTGCCAAACCTTGTGAAAATGTTCTTTTGTAGGAATTTGAGGACCACCTTGGCGTTGTTTGTTGGTAAAGCTGTAGCTTCAACCCATTTTGATACGTAGTCCACTGCAAGTAGAATGTACTGATTGTTCAGAGATGGCGGGAATGGCCCCATGAAATCAATGCCCCATACATCAAAAATTTCAACTTCAAGAATCGTTTGTAGAGGCATCTCATTCCGTTTCAAAATATTGCCCGCTCTTTGACATCTATCACATGTTTTAACAAAATGGTGGGCATCCTTGAATAGTGTAGGCCAATAAAACCCAGATTGCAACACCTTCGCAACTGTCCTCTCACTTCCATAATGTCTGCCATATGCAGATGAGTGACACTCATGCAAGATAATCTTCACTTCACTGTAAGGCACACACCTTCTAATCATTTTGTCGGCGCACTGTTTGAACAAGTAAGGATCATTCCACATGTACCATTTCACGTCATGAAGAAACTTTATTTTCTGTTGTCTTGTGAGATCAGGTGGAAGTACGTTGCTCACAAGATAATTCGCATAATTCGCATACCAAGGAAATTCTGCATTTAGTCCAAACAGTTGTTCATCTGGGAATGATTCATTGATTTCACATTTGTCCTCTTTCAATTTCCCTTGATTTTCCAGCCTAGATAAGTGATCGGCTACCTGATTCTCCGTCCCTTTTCTATCTTTATTTCCAGATCAAACTCTTGAAGTAGGAGAATCCATTGGATAAGGCGTGGCTTAGCATCCTTTTTCGCTATCAAATACCAAATAGCCGCATGATCCGTGCAGACTATCACCTTTGTTCCGATCAAATAGGCCCGAAATTTATCAAACGCGTACACTACTGCAAGTACTTCTTTTTCTGTTGTTGTGTAGTTCAATTAAGTCTCTGTGAGTGTTTTACTTGCATAGTAAATAGCATGAAATATCTTGTCTCGGCGTTGACCCAAAGCAGCCCCAACTGTATAATCACTTGCATCACACATTAGTTTAAACGACATATTCCAATCCGGAGAGACGATCACGGGAGCTGTAGTTAGCTTTTTCTTCAACAACTTGAAGGCCAACTTACACTCCTCATCAAAGTTGAATACCGAATCCTTCTCTAGAAGACTGCACAAAGGTTTTTCCATTTTAGAAAAATCCTTTATGAATCTCCTATAGAACCCAACATGTCCTATAAACCTTTTAATTACTTTGACTGAACTTGGCAGATGAAACTTCTCAATTGTTTCCAGCTTTTCTGTATCGACCTCCAATCCTTGCGCCGAAACATTGTGTCCCAATATTATACCTTCTTCCACAATAAAGTGGCATTTTTCCCAATTAAGGACCAAATTTGTATCGGTGCATCTTTGTAAGACCATTACCAAATTTTCCAAACACGCATCAAAATTATCTCTATAGACAGAGAAATCGTCCATGAAGACTTCCACATTCTTTTCCACCATATCTGAAAAGATGGCCATCATACACCGCTGAAAAGTAGCAGGTGCATTACACAATCCGAATGACATCCTCCGGAATGCGAACGTACCATATGGGCACGTAAATGTAGTCTTTTCTTGATCCTCAGGAGCGATGACGATTTGATTGTAGCCCGAGTATCCATCAATAAGCAATAGTACGCATGTCCCGCCAGTCTGTCTAACATTTGATCGATAAAAAGGTAGATGGAAGTGATCTTTTCGGGTTGCCTTGTTCAATTTTCTGTAATACATGCAAACCCTCCACCTGGTTACTGTTCTTGTTGAAATCAGCTCATTGTTTTTGTTTTGAACCACAGTCATACCTCCCTTTTTCAAAACACATTGCACTGGACTAACCCATTTGCTGTCTGAAATTGGGTAGATGATACATGCGTCTAACCACTTCAGAATTTCCTTCTTCACTACCTCTTTCATGATGGGGTTGAGCCGTCTTTGTTGTTCCACGACCGGTTTTGCGTCGTCCTCCATCAAAATTTTGTGCATACAAAAGGATGGACTGATTCCTTTGATATCAGCAATTGTCCATCCTATCGCCGATTTATGTTCCTGAAGCACTCACAACATCTTTTCTTCCTGCAATTCATTAAGTGCAGCAGAAATAATAACAGGTAAAAAATTTGAATTGTCTAAATACGCATACGTGAGGTATTTAGGGAGTGGCTTAAGTTCCAGCTTTGGTGGCTCTTCCAATGATGGTTTTAGTTTTTCTGCGGCTACTTCTTCCGCATGCAACGGTTCAAATGGTGTTCTAAATCTGGAAACTCGTGGCAATGAGTCTAGTATTTGTAAGTATTCCACCAATTCTGGATCATCAACTTCTTCATCCCCCAATAACATTGTTTCTAACGGATCGTGAGCTAATCCCTTGCTCATATCTTCACCGATGATTTGCTCAATTAAATCCATTCGAAAGAATTCTTCCTCATCTGCGGGAAATTTCATGGCCTTAAACACATTGAATTTTACTTCTTGATCTTGGACCCTCATAGTGAGTTCTCCCTTTTGTACGTCTATGAGTGTCCTGTCCGTGGCCAAAAATGGTCTCCCTAGGATAATTGGGATGTTCTTGTCCTCCTCAAAATCCAGAATGATAAAGTCAGCAGGGAATATAAACTTATCCACTTTCACTAGAATGTCCTCTACTATGCCTCTCGGATATGTGACTGACCTATCTGCCAACTGTAATGTAATGTTCGTAGGCCTTGGTGCAGGCAAACCAAATTCTAAATATACTGACAATGGCATAAGGTTTACACTCGCCCCCAAATCACATAAACACTTGTTGAAATGCATATTCCCAATCGTACATGGAATAGTAAAGCTCCCCAGATCCTTGAGTTTTGGTGGTAATTTCTACTATAATACCGCACTACACATCTCGGTTAGTGCAACTGTCTCGAAATCTTCCAATTTCTTCTTCCTTGATAGAATCCCTTTTATAAATTTTGCGTAGCTCGGCATTTTCTCTAGGGCCTCTGCAAATGGTATATTGATTTGAAGTTTCTTAAAAACATCCAAAAATTTTGCAAATTGCTCGTCTAATTTCTGTTTTTGGACCCTTTGTTGAAATGGTGGTGGTGGATAAACAATTGTCTTATTGTTCATACTTGTATCCTCACTCTGTTTGCCCTCACCCTTGCTTACTTCAATTTTTCTTCTATCATCAACATTTTCATCCGGAGTCACTGAATTTTTTGCGTTAGTGCCCTCAAGCTATTTCCCACTCCGCAATGTGACTGTTTGACACTGTTCATGATTACCCTTCGGATTTCTCTCGGTGTCACTTGGTAATGTCCCTTGTGGTCTATTATTCAATGCCAATGCAATATGTCCTATCTGATTCTCCAAATTTTTGATTGTCGTTTCTTGTGATTTCATGGCCAATTCTTGTTCTTTCATAGCCATTGCTTGATTTTTCATGGCCACTTCATTGCTAGTAATGTATTTTGACACCAACTCCTCTAGATCTGATTTCCTTTCTTGGTATTGGGTTGGTTGTTGCTGGTTCTGAAACCCTGGTGGATATGATTGTCGTGAAGCTTGATTTTGCTGGTTGTTGCTCCATGAGAAATTCGGATGATTTCTGTTACCTTGATTGTATGTATTCTGATAAGTATTTTGCAGAATTCTGTTGTAATTACTGATGAACTGCACAGCTGCTGGATTAATCGCACATTGCTCCGTTGGGTGCTCTCCCGCGCATAACTCGCATATTATTGCCATTTGTTATACTTGTTGTGTTTGTTGTGCTTGTGTTGCTTTCACCGACTCAAACATCTTTGAAAGTGCAGATATTTGTGCTTGCATCGCTCTCGTGCTATCTACTTCTAATACCCCAGCTGCCTTCGCCTGTGTCATTCTTGCTGTGGGCCACTGATTGTTATTATCCACCATGGTTTCAATCAACTCATATGCTTCCTCGTAACTCTTAGCCATGAATTCTCCGCCCGACGCTGCATCAATACTCATCCTCAAATTCCCATATAGTCCATTGTAAAAGGTGTTCATTTGTAGCCACTGGGGTAATCCATGATACGAGCATTTTCTGAGCAGTTCTTTGTATCTCTCCCAAGCCTCATATAATGATTCCCCATGTTGCTGTTCAAACATCGTAATCTCGTTCCTCATCTTCGCAGTTTTCGCCGGTGGAAAGAATTTTGCGAGGAATTTTTGAGCTAAATCCTCCCACGTTGTTATCGAACCGGACGGTAGAGAATGCAACCAACTCTTCGCCTTGTCCTGTAAAGAGAATGGGAACAATCGCAGTCTCACCGCATCATCCGAAACCCCATTAAACCTAAAAGTGTCGCACATTTCCAGAAAGTTGACTAGATGCTCGTTTGGATCGTCATTTGCAAAACCCCCGAACTGAACTGAATTCTGAATCATTTGTATCATCCCAGGCTTAATTTTGAACGTATTTGCTGCTATTGCTGGCCTAGTGATGCTTGACTGCAGTTCAGTCACCTTGGGTGTTGCGAAATCCCTTAATGCTTTTCGATCTTCGCCTGCCATTACTGTTACCTCTTCCTTTTCAGATGTTTCGAATTCTTGCCTCGTTTCCTTGATCCACTTGCTCAACCTCTGGAACCTTTTCTAATTGTCGTCGTCAAAAGGTAGCAAATCTGGATTTTTAGACCGAGTTTGCATAAACTGCTTTCACACCTGAAACAGAAGAAACAATACAATAAAATAAAATAAAATAAAATAAAAAATGTCTAAGTAAAACTGGATTAATTAAACTGATATTGTAAAACTATTAAGAATTATACTAAATAGTCCCCGGCAATGGCGCCAAAAACATGTTGGGTAAAATTTAGTTACGCACAACACGCAAGTATACGTGGTGAACAAGTAATAAAGTGATGAATAGAGTATCGTTCCCACAGAGACTTATTAGCAAAAATCTTAACTTTACAATTATCAATTTCCTATTAATCTTAATTTTATTAAACTATCCAATTCAATGATTAAAAATAATTATTCTAAATTAAAAAGTAATTAGATTATCACAAAATAATCATAAATATCAAAATCTAGAATTTCAAACAATTAATGGAGAATTAGACTTATGATTTCACCCTAAGCTTCATTCTGATTTTAACACCTTTATTCCAATTCAATTCACTATCCCAGTTTATTAATCAAGAACATGAACGTAGTATTAACCACCTCTCGATGCACTAATACCGTATTAACGTCAATCCACAATTAAGATAGAAATCCGTTAAACACATTAAGAAGGTTGAAGAATAAGTTCTCTATCCGATTACATGCGGTGTCAAGCATATCTCTACCTTAACACTCATCATGTTTAAGCTATTAACAAAATCCTGAACACATGCTATATCAACCAAGTCTTGATTTGAATATCCTCTCTCGATTCCATCCAAATCCACAAAGAATTGTTGATCAGGAAATTCATAGATTCAAGCACAAATTGATATAGATAAACTGGAAGATAGCTTATTAAATTGGAAATCAAAGTTTACAAAACAATAGATTCACTCAAAGATCCATCATAAGCCTAAAAAGTGAATTAGTTCATAATAAATGAAATAAACACTGAATAAATCATGGAAATCATCTTTTCAATTACAAATAATAAACTAAGATAAAGAATATTTAAATACACCATTCACGTAGCCTAGAATCGCAATCGTCTCGAAAATCGCCTTGAAATACTCCTCCAATGCTTGCTAGAAAAACTGAGATTAATCTTCGTAATTTGTCTTGTGTATCTTCCAATCTCAATGTTTGATGTCCATTTATATACTAACACATGTATTTTGATTATAATTCCATGCATATATGAGTCCCAAGTCATCACCATCACTAAAACTCCACACTTGTAGCACTAGAAACCAATTAGGAGTCTTCAATTTCCGAGTACCCAGCCCCAGCTGGACATTTAGCTTTGTACAAGCTAGCCTCGGCTGGATACCCTTCTGCTATTGCTGCCCAGACACCCAGCCCCGGCTAGGTAATAATGCATAAAAGGCCCAGCCCCGGCTGGGCACCAAGCTGTCAACCAATTTTGCTGCTAGAACCTTTTATTCTAAAACTATAATAACTTTCAAACCAGGAGGAATTATGGGGGCCACGATGTGACAACCCGATATTTTCTATATAAATAAATCATAAATTTTGCGTATAAATTTTTTTTTATTTATTAAAATAAATATGAATGATATGTGTCAAGGTAATGTGTAATTATAATTATATGTGTGATAAATAAAATTTATTACATTAAGTATTGTAAATAAATTTATTTTAGAATTATTGATTATTATCAATTATATTTTTATACTAATTAATTCCTTATTGGAAATGTTTTATTAATTTTTTTTAAGGAAAATATAATTTTATATTATTTAAATAATATAAGAAAAAATTTTAGAATAATTATTTATTTTAAAGGTAAGAATGTGTGAAAGGTATTATGTATGTGTTTATGTGATGAATATAAAATATATTTATTACATGAATGGTTATGAATAATTTTATTCTAGAATTATTGCTCATTATAAATTATATTCTAATAATAATTAGTTTTATAGTAAAAATGTTTTTAATGTTTATTTTCCATGAAAATATGATAATTATATTGTTTTAATAATATATGATATGATTATAGAATTTTTATAATACTTATGAAATTATTTCAGAATAGTTAAGATAATTATTTTAACTTAATTATTAATGTTATATATTAAAGATAATTCAGATATGGAATCCAAACCCTAATTCCGGGTTTTGATCAAGGAATGAAAATAATAATATTATATTATTATTTGTCAGTGTTATTGATAAGTATGGTTATGTGTGTAAGGTTAATGTGTGGAATAGTTTTATTATATTACTATCAAACCCTAATTATGGGTCTGAATTAAGGAATGATAATAATATTATAATATTATAATATTTTGATTTTTCAGTGTTATAAATATGTAATGTATATTTGTGGACTGACAATGGTTGGTCAATTATGGTGTTATGTGTCAAACCTTATTAATACTGTGTGAAACCCTAATTTAAAATACAAATTAGAGTTTCAAGTTATTGGAAAATTGCGATAATGTGATTAATGTCTGGTATTATAATTATAATTGCTAATTAGGAAAAACCCTAATTATTGTCGCAAAATCCTAATTTTACGGACAAACACTAATTTCGAAGTCAAATGAGACTTTAAAATATGTTAAGTCAATATGTTATGTGATTCATGATAATTATAATTATAATCAAGAAAAAACCCTAATTGTAAATTAAAAACCCTAATTTCTTAAATTAGAAACCCTAAATAATAATTAGCTAATTGTTAAATGAAAAATCCTAATTTAAAACTCATGTTGAGTTCGACACTGTTATATAACTGTGTTATATGGTGCATGCATGTTATGTATTATATAATTTTATATCGATAATGTAAACCCTAATTAATAATTTAGAAATACTAATTTCTAGAAACCCTAATATTTATTTAAAAAAAACCCTAATTCTAAAATTAGTAAACCTAATTTCTAATTTAGTAGCCCTAATTGCTAATTGAAAACTTTAATTGCCTAATTGGCAAGGTTAATATGGATAGGGGTACTAAACCCTAATGTTCTTGTATAATTTAATTATTAACCTAATCTAGTTAATAAATTTTAAATTTTAAATTTTAGAAACTAAAATAATTTTATAAACCCTAGTTGCTAAATCCTAATTTTGGAAATCCTAGACTTTTGCTAAATTGGCTCAAACCCTAAACCCTAAGGGTTTGCAAATGACAAGAATACCCTTAATTACATTGTTAAATTACAAAAATGGTATTTTTGATTTATTTAATTGAGCTTGCTTGCAAATCTTTCCATATTTTGGGTTGTTCACCAACCCTAGATAATCCCATGTGCCAAAAATCTATTCTAATCAGCCATGTAATGACAGCAACATCAGATTCTTGCATCTAGACTTGTATAAATAAGATCAAGGAGAGAGAAAGTCACAATTGAGTCTCATTTTGTACAAACCCTCAACCAAATGCTCTCAAGCATAAGAACCCCGAAATTTTCAGGCTTAATATTTCCTTTATCAAGCCCCACGAAATCCCATACCAAATCAGTAACATAGGATCAAGGAATCGAACAAGAAAGGTATAACACTAAACCTAAAAATTCTGTCCATAATCGGTTGTTTGATGTTATGTTTACATGTTGGGATATGTTAGATATAGTGTCTAATGATGATCTGGGTTGCTAGATGTTAGATCCATAACATCTAGAGGCTCGGATTTGAAAATTTGTAAAATTTGGAAAAATGTATTTCTGTTGTCTGACATCAAATGTCAGGGGCTGTAGATCGTTGTGTGTTTATTGTATTTGTTGTTTAAGTGTTTACATTTGTAGCCTTGTATGAGATCTTGGATCTGGAACTCGAATATGGGTCAGATCTGGTGTATATTGGAAGTTATGGATGGTCAAAGGTCGTTGACCGACCATGACCTAACGAAATCTGGGTAACACAGAAGTTACCCAGAACTCTCTGACATGATGTTCATGCTTTTAGATCTTTTACATGTTTGTAGTTTTGTTCTATTTGTTGCTTCTAGATTGTAACTTGATATTTGTACTGTAAGGTAAAGCCTTTATAGCATGTAAATGTTCAACAAGGTTCAAGTAGTGGCTGGTCAAACTTAATACAAAAGATCACGAAAAAGGTTTTTTGGAATTTCCAGAAAATGAAGAACAACATTTCTGACATGGGTTGACCGGGAGATAGCTTATGATTTTGTTGTTGTTTGATAGATCTGTTGTTATAGTGATGTACCTTGTTATATATTCTATAGATTAGAACCTTTAAATGACATAAACCAGGAACTGAACATAAAGTAAATTGTGCATGAAAGTGTTCACTCGGATACCTGGGTTTCTGGGAAAACCCAGAAACCGTCTGACAGGTAGTTTGTTGGCCTAGATCTTCTTGATATGTTGTGGTATCATCAATATAACGATTGAAACTTGTAGAGTTACATCAACACTACAATACTTAGGTTTCATATTGTACAGAAACGATCTATAAATGAAATTATAGCCGGTCAAACGTGACCCCTTAACCAAAGGGCTGTCAGTGTTCTTGAGGCTCAAGAACACCTACAGCGACGCTTTTTGTCGCTAAAGACCTACAACGACGGTTTCTATTATATATTTTCCGAAAATTACTTAAAAAATAGAAATAAATTATAAAAAATACAAAATAAATTATTAAAAATTATTTTAAATTCTGAAAATTAGTTTCTAATTATTTTAAATATATTTCATAAATATTTAATATTTTTGGAATATTAAAAGTATTTACTTATTTAATGATAATATTAAATAAATTATTTAAAAATGATTTTAATATTTGAAAAATCATTTAAAATTATATTATGGTATAAGAAAATAATTTAAGTTATTTTTGATAACTTTTAATATTATGTGATAATTTTCATTAATAAATTAATATTAATGATAATTAAGTTATTTATTAAATGAATTAAATAAATGAATTAAAAATGATTTTATTATATTAAAAATCATTTTAAATAATAATAAGGTATTTGAAAATATTTTAAGTTATAAAATATAACTTTTAATATTTAATGATTAATTTCATTAATTAATAATTAATAATGATATTAAAGTTATTTAGTTATTATATTAAATAATTAGTTTAAAAATAATTTTTGATATTTTAAAAATCATTTTAAATGTAGATAAAGTGTTTAAAGATATTTTAAGTTATAAAATATAACTTTTAATATAAAAAGAATAATTTCATTATTAATTTAATATTAATGATATTTATTTAATGATTAATAATATTAAATTTATTTAATAATTATATTAAATAAATAGTTTAAAAATGGTTTTATTTATTTAAAAATCATTTAAAAGGGATAAAAATGAATTAAAAATATTTTAAAGTTATAAATTATGACTTTTAATATTTGGATAAATAGTGCATTAATACTTTAATATTAATGGTAATTATTTAAAAATTATTTTAATTATTTTAAAAATCATTTAAGGATAATGTAAATGTTTTAAAAATATTTTGAGTTATTATACATAACTTTAATATTTTGGCAATGGTTTCATTAATAGTTTAATATTAATTTAATATTAAGATAATTGAATTGATTAGTATTTAAATCATCTAATAATGATTCCAGTGTTTGAAAATTCGTGATAAATGTTTAAAAATTATTGTAGGTCATTTAAAAATGATATGACTGTTACTTAAATAGTCTAATCAGATATTGAACTTCGATATAGAGTCTTAGACTCGATAATTACCCGATAAAGATATCGGTAGACCGACAAGGTTCAGAAATTGATCTGGACTTAGAAATTTAGTTAATTATTTTATTTGTGATTCAATGGTGGATAAAGTTGTGTGACTGTGAAACCCCAGATTTTATGAATAAAGAATTAATTTTCTCGAAATAATTTTTTAATATTATGGTGTGAATTTGAGATAATATTATAGTTGTGGGTAATATTTATAAATTTTGCAAAGTATGCAAGTTGTTATATTATATTCGATTGGTCAGGGAATATTCTTTGTGTCGGAAAAATATTTGTACGACGGTACAATTATTGGTGGACCCCACAACAGAATTATTGTCGGATTGAGAAAACGACAAAAATATTTTATTGAAAATAACGGCGGAAGTTTTACCTTTGATACTGTTGAACTACTGGGTAGTAAAAGTACAGTAATACGCGTTGTTACATAGTAGCACACGGTATTGATTATTGATATTTATGTGAGAAGTCGCTCAGTTTGATTCAATTATTGTCGATTAATAATATGAATTATTATAGCGATGATGACGTTTTGTTTTATTCGTATTATTAACTTAATAAAACAGAAACATCTTTTTATATAAAACAGAATACTTTATTAAAGTTATTTTATAAATAGAATATATTATATTTTATTATGCATAGTGTCGCATAGTGTTTTGCATAGTGTTGCATAGTGTTTGCATAGTAAAAATCTTTTTATATAAATAGAATATATTATATTTTATTTGAAAGATTTTTCTTTAAATACGGACCGTAAGATTAAAGTAAATCAATCTGGACCGTTCATGGATTAGTTACTATGCATTCCATTTTCCTATAAATAGAAGCTCATTCCTTCATTATTTTCTTACGAATTCATTGAAACTCTAGAGAGAGAAATTATAAAGAGAAGCTATAGAGAGAAAATTATAGAGAGAAAGAAGAAGAGTATTCTGCTACTTCACTACTTCTATATCCAGTTTCTGTTACTGTAAGGGGTGTTATTCTTTCTTATTCATGAAGAGAACTGTTGTTATTCCATTTCTTATTATTCTGTTGGAATAACCTGTATACGCGGTCTACCCTATACTTGGTGACATTCTTCTATTATTCTGTTGGAACATCATGTCTGTGTGTTTTACACCGGACCTGGTTCCGTCTTTATTATTATTCCGTTGGAACATCCTGTCTGTGTGTTTTACACCAGACCTGGTTCCGTCTTTATTATTATTCCGTTGGAACATCCTGTCTGTGTGTTTTACACCGGACCTGGTTCCGTCTTTATTATTCTGTTGGAACATCCTGTCGGTGTGAATTTCACCTGACCTGGTTCCATTATTATTATTATTCTGTTGGAATAACCTGTCTGTGCGGTCTATCGCATGCATGGTGATTTCTTTTGTTATTCCATTCTTTATTATACTCAGTTGGATAAAACTTTGATTTCTATACTCCATGAAATTAGTGGAATATCCTTGATATTTGCGCTTCATCCAGTATCCTTTCATGAAAATATTCTTTTGATCATTCTTGAATTTTACACCACAAAACAGTATCGTGTTGACAATTTGGACGTTAATAATTCTTGGATAAAATAATTCTTGAACTTGTTTTATTGAATTCTTATATCATTGTCATCATCCTCTTATTTATATTTTTGAAAGTCATCTGTGGCCTGTAGAGCATGGATGGACTTGGTATGATTATGACCAGGGATTATTCGGTGTAATCATGACCGTAATGTTACAAATGATGTGGTAAAAGTCTCATTTGCCGTAGTGCATTGATGGACAGTTGTTGGCATGATCATGACCATTGATGAATACACAAATATCCTTGGCCCGTAGTGCATGGAATTTGTGGTCGTGACCCTAATGAGTATCCTTGGCCGTAGTGCAAGGATGATGTGGATTATTTATTAAGCTGAGTCTCAGCGATAAAAGTGATTAAAAACTTTTAAAATCATAAAAGATAGTAGATTCTATTCTCTGCTTGACTCTTTTAATGGATTGCTTGATCCGTTGCTGTTAAACTTGATATTATTATATTTTATCAGTTTAACACTGTTGAAGGCTAATGATAATTTATTCTGCATTATCTTAGTCATAATATTTCTTACTGGGCTAGTTGAGCTCACCCTTTCTTTCACTGTTCTCTTCAGGAAATGAGAATATAGCTGGGACGAGTCAGGGAACGGAGTGATGGACCAAAGAACAGTATTAGTAGTCCTCATTATTCTGTTAAATAGTGTGACAATAATTTTATTGAGGACTCCTTTTGAGTTTGTATGATCTCTAGTAGACAATTATTGTATTCAAACTCACAGTTGTATTTTGTCGTATTATACACGACAGTGGTATTAGTAAGTTGTATTTGAATTCTGTACCATGTATCTGACGACTCAAGATGGGTGATGTATACCTAATTTTGGGGGCGTCACAGTTGGTATCAGAGCTTAGGGATATGATCCCTGGCTAAGATGTGAGACTAGAACTAGGAGGGGAGAGACGGGAAATTCCTTCGCTAGTATGACCTACTTAAATTTATTTTGTATTTAAATTAGTTGGTCAAAGTTTAGAGATATTATGTTACATGTCAATTAATCTTTGTTTTGTGGCAGTGTTTGAAAATGGCATCCGAGAATGTTGAGATTATCAATGGAGCACAGGAGACCGTTGAGTCTCCACAGATCAATAATCAGGATAATGTGCAACTAGAGGACAATACTCCTCATGAAAATAATAACACCGATGAAATGGTGAATGATGGGATGGTCAGAGACTTTATGCAATTCATGCAACAACAGGCTAAGGCAGCTCCTGTCCAAAATGCAGGTAGAAATACTGATAACTCTCGGACGGTCACCGCTAAGCAGTTTAAGGAGAAATTCATGCAACAACGGGAGAAGGCGACTCCTGTTCATAATGCAGGAGAAAACAATGGCAACCCACGGTTGGTCACTGCTAAGCAGTTCAAGGAGCTGGGACCACCGGAGTTTTTGGGAAAGCCAGAACCACTTAAGGTGGAGACGTGGTTAAAGCAGATCACCAAGATATTTGATGTCTTGGGATGCTCCGAGGAGCAAAAGGTTCCTTTTGCCACCTTTATGTTGCGTGAAGAAGCAGATCATTGGTGGGAATCTGTAAAACGTACCCAGACTGACGCACTCAAGATGTCTTGGGAGAAGTTCCAAGAGCTGTTCAACGACAAGTACTTTCCCGAAAGTATTCGTCACATGAAGGAGGTAGAGTTTATCAAGCTGGAGCAAAACAATATGACCGTGTTGCAGTACGAGGCTAAGTTTGCGGAGTTGTCCCGGTTTGCATCCCATTTGGTCGATAATGAGGAGCGAATGGCGCGAATGTTTTTGCGAGGTTTGAAACCCGATATACGTCAATACCTCATTTCTCACAAACTTTGTTTATATTCAGATATTGTGAATAGAGCTCAGTTAGTGGAGCGCGATAATGAGTTATCACAACCAAAAGGTAATGACCAGCAACACGATAATAATCATACTGGTGGCAACGACCATCGGAACAATGATAACCATCGCGGGGGAAATTATCATACCAAGAATGGTAACCACTTCGGTGGTAATCATGGCCAAAATAATAAGAATGGACATTTCAAGAAGAGAAGGTTCAACAATGACGTAAAGACGTCAGCACCAGCAACCGTTGTTAAGGAAGAAGAACGACCACCGGTCGTATGTTTCAGATGCGGACAAGAGGGACACATCCGTCCAAACTGTACGCAGCAGTCCAAAGCATGCTTTAATTGCAGAAGAGAAGGTCACCTAGCTCGATTCTGTCGTATGATGAAGTCAATTCCTGCTGGGATAATGATGCCAAAGGATGTCCTAGACAAGCCAAAGCCGGTAGTTTAAGAGAGAGCGTTTTTTTTTTCTCTTGTGACGAGGAACCTGAATAAAATTATCACGGGTAAGTTAATCATAAGCTCTTACGAAGTCTATACTGTGTTAGATACCGGTTCTACTCACTCTTTTATTTCACCTAGTTGTGTTCAATGTTTGTACTTAACTCCAGAGAAGTTAAACTTTGATTTATCTATTGAAACTCCATTGGGAGAAACCTTCATTACCTCCACTGTTTATAAATCTTATTTGATTCAAATCGACACTTTCACATTACGTGTTGATCTTGTCTCTTTGAAAATACTTGTCTTTGATGCTATTTTAGGAAACGATTGGTTAACTACTCATCATGTTTTTCGTAAGGTTGTTAGCTTTCATATTCCTAACCAACCTGTTATGCGAATTTAAGCAACCAAACCACTAAATTCAATCATTGTCATATCAAGCCATAAGTAAAGAGCCCCGATCCTTTTGTTGATGACTTCCTTGTGTGGAATGGACCGAAGCCAGACTTTCTATAGGCGACGTCGTGAATAACGATAATAAGTTGATAGGTATCATTGTGAGGTGCTATCTAGGTTAAGGGATAGAAGTCACAGTTGGTATCAATGTGACGTACTATCCAAGTCTTGGATGTGAGTAATAGTTTTGAATGATATTTTTATCATTAATAAATCTCTTGACGTATTCCTGAAGACTTTTTAGCCTACCCCAGAGCGTGAAATCGAATTTGGTATTGACACCAGTACAAAACCCATTTCTTAAACTCTCAAATATTTTCTTCACCTAAAACGAACGTATAACGTGCCAAATATGTTGGCTCGAGCTGTTGAAGATTACGATCGTACCATGCAATATTATCGTGGGAAAGCGAACATGGTAGCTGACGTGTGAGTAGAAGATCGTATGCGTTTACAAGTTCGAATATACGAACTCACGTGAAGATAACGAATATACAAGTAGAATCGACTTTAATCGACAAAGTTAAAGCCGCTCAAGCTACACACTCGGAGCTGAAGAATGTGAAGAATTAAGAAGGTTCAAGAGGGCGTTATTTTAGAAGCAAGAATTGACGAATAGAGGAAGTCTAAACGCTTAATTTTATTGGCCCATTTGAAATCATTGATTGAGTAGACTCGTTTTACCGCCAAATATATTGCGTGTTCATAACGTTTTTTTTTTCGTATCGATGTTACGTAAATATGTGGACGACCCGAACCACATTATTAATTTAGAACCGGATGAGATAGCGGATGATTTAACGTTTGAAGAGATACGTGTTACAATCTTGGATAAGAAGAATCGTATTCAACACTCAAAGGTTATATCTCAAGAGTTAGAATTGGAAGTGAAGTCAAGGTATTCTCACCTGTTCGGCCTACCAGGTACGTACGTAAATTTCGAGGGCGAAATTCCATAAGGAGGGGAGATTGTGAAACCCCAGATTTTATGAATAAAGAATTAATTTTCTCGAAATAATTTTTTAATATTATGGTGTGAATTTGAGATAATATTATAGTTGTGGGTAGTATTTATAAATTTTGCAAAGTATGCAAGTTGTTATATTATATTCGATTGGTCAGGGAATATTCTTTGTGTCGGAAAAATATTTGTACGACGGTACAATTATTGGTGGACCCCACAACAGAATTATTGTCGGATTGAGAAAACGACAAAAATATTTTATTGAAAATAACGGCGGAAGTTTTACCTTTGATACTGTTGAACTACTGGGTAGTAAAAGTACAGTAATACGCGTTGTTGCATAGTAGCACACGGTATTGATTATTGATATTTATGTGAGAAGTCGCTCAGTTTGATTCAATTATTGTCGATTAATAATATGAATTATTATAGCGATGATGACGTTTTGTTTTATTCGTATTATTAACTTAATAAAACCGAAACATCTTTTTATATAAAACAGAATACTTTATTAAAGTTATTTTATAAATAGAATATATTATATTTTATTATGCATAGTGTCGCATAGTGTTTTGCATAGTGTTTGCATAGTAAAAATCTTTTTATATAAATAGAATATATTATATTTTATTTAAAAGATTTTTCTTTAAATACGGACCGTAAGATTAAAGTAAATCAATCTGGACCGTTCATGGATTAGTTACTATGCATTCCATTTTCCTATAAATAGAAGCTCATTCCTTCATTATTTTCTTACGAATTCATTGAAACTCTAGAGAGAGAAATTATAGAGAGAAGCTATAGAGAGAAAATTATAGAGAGAAAGAAGAAGAGTATTCTGCTACTTCACTACTTCTATATCCAGTTTCTGTTACGGTAAGGGGTGTTATTCTTTCTTATTCATGAAGAGAACTGTTGTTATTCCATTTCTTATTATTCTGTTGGAATAACCTGTATACGCGGTCTACCCTATACTTGGTGACATTCTTCTATTATTCTGTTGGAACATCCTGTCTGTGTGTTTTACACCGGACCTGGTTCCGTCTTTATTATTATTCCGTTGAAACATCCTGTCTGTGTGTTTTACACCAGACCTGGTTCCGTCTTTATTATTATTCCGTTGGAACATCCTGTCTGTGTGTTTTACACCGGACCTGGTTCCGTCTTTATTATTCTGTTGGAACATCCGGTCGGTGTGAATTTCACCTGACCTGGTTCCATTATTATTATTATTCTGTTGGAATAACCTGTCTGTGCGGTCTATCGCATGCATGGTGATTTCTTTTGTTATTCCATTCTTTATTATACTCAGTTGGATAAAACTTTGATTTCTATACTCCATGAAATTAGTGGAATATCCTTGATATTTGCGCTTCATCCAGTATCCTTTCATGAAAATATTCTTTTGATCATTCTTGAATTTTACACCACAAAACAGTATCGTGTTGACAATTTGGACGTTAATAATTCTTGGATAAAATAATTCTTGAACTTGTTTTATTGAATTCTTATATCATTGTCATCATCCTCTTATTTATATTTTTGAAAGTCATCTGTGGCCTGTAGAGCATGGATGGACTTGGTATGATTATGACCAGGGATTATTCGGTGTAATCATGACCGTAATGTTACAAATGATGTGGTAAAAGTCTCATTTGCCGTAGTGCATTGATGGACAGTTGTTGGCATGATCATGACCATTGATGAATACACAAATATCCTTGGCCCGTAGTGCATGGAATTTGTGGTCGTGACCCTAATGAGTATCCTTGGCCGTAGTGCAGGGATGATGTGGATTATTTATTAAGCTGAGTCTCAGCGATAAAAGTGATTAAAAACTTTTAAAATCATAAAAGATAGTAGATTTTATTCTCTGCTTGACTCTTTTAATGGATTGCTTGATCCGTTGCTGTTAAACTTGATGTTATTATATTTTATCAGTTTAACACTGTTGAAGGCTAATGATAATTTATTCTGCATTATCTTAGTCATAATATTTCTTACTGGGCTAGTTGAGCTCACCCTTTCTTTCACTGTTCTCTTCAGGAAATGAGAATATAGCTGGGACGAGTCAGGGAACGGAGTGATGGACCAAAGAACAGTATTAGTAGTCCTCATTATTCTGTTAAATAGTGTGACAATAATTGTATTGAGGACTCCTTTTGAGTTTGTATGATCTCTAGTAGACAATTATTGTATTCAAACTCACAGTTGTATTTTGTCGTATTATACACGATAGTGGTATTAGTAAGTTGTATTTGAATTCTGTACCATGTATCTGACGACTCAAGATGGGTGATGTATACCTAATTTTGGGGGCGTCACAGTGACAATGTGATTAGGAATGAGTTGATGTTTGTTTGTGATGCCATGATTGTGAAACATGTATGACAATGTGATTAGGAATGAGTTGATGTTTGTTTGTGATGCCATGATTGTGAAACATGTATGACAATGTGATTAGGTTATGTGCTGACTGCAATGAACAGTATTATGTGTTATGATATGTGATTCTAATCGATAGAATGATCTTATTAATGATAGGTTTCGGTATAACAGATATATCTAAGTTGCGTAATTGTAAGCAGCGCATCAGACAAGTATCCTACCTTTGCATTTTCTTTATGCATTGGACAAGTGTAAGAATGTTTCAAAGTTATATTATTATTGTACAGATTGTTAAGCCTATATTATATATGCCCATTGATTATCAACATGTTAGTATATGATAATTCAGTTATATATTCTATTCGTTAATTTCTATAAATAATTATACAAGTGTCCCCACTTGGATAATCATTGTATTTAATCACATGTTGATACACCTTTGATGTACATATATGTTGAATTATATAAGACCTTTGTTATAAAAAACCCGACAGGTATGAACATCCCGATAATGGGAAAATTTTTATGCGCTACGGCGGACAAAGGATGAACGATAATATCGTTCTAGCAATGTAGTATTGATCAATACAGGGCCCATGGACTGTACACCCTCAGGCCCGTAAGCAATGCCGGTTTACAGATGAATTTCTGTTTAACCTTTTCGAAAATGAAAAATAATGTTCATAGTATGTCACAGAAACCCCATGTATAGTCAATACACAGTTTCAAAAATTTGAACGAGGGTTGTTACGTTATTGTTATTGGTACAGATTACTTCACAACTATTGACCGGTTGTAGAAGAATATTATAAAGAAAACATTTAAATTCTTTCAACTTATATATATATAAATACTTGCTGGGCACTCAAATGCTCACCCTTGCTTAATTTAAATGTTTTCAGCTAAGTGTGAACAGCTAGAAGGCTCGGCCAGGATCAAGTGAAAAGAAAAGCAAACAGAATATGTTATTGGTGTCATTTGTAATAGATAAATTGTATTAAGTTAATGATATGCATTATATATCTTGTAAAGAATATAGTAAAGGTTGCGTACTTGGGATTAGACTCTGATAAATGTAAGATAAGTTTGAAATTTATATTATTGTTATTATTATTAGTAATTATTCCGCTCATAGAAATGGTATCGTGAAGTACTGAATTCGGGTTTCAAGTATCCAGGTTCGGGGACTTTACACGCGACCTATCAAATCGAAGCTATCGAAGAGATCTACAACTTTTATCCTTTGAGCTTTCAGAAATAACAAACAGATGACTGTCGAAATTGTATCGGAGCAGCTACTACTTTGTAACGACAACCGAAACAACTCTTAACTTTGTCTTTGTTGCTAGAAAGCCATACTCTCGCATCCAAGCTTCCAATTAAAATGATGTAAGACATTTCGGGATGCCAATAAAGAGTTCCTTAACATAATCCAAGTTCCACGCCACAAACAAGAAATGCACATAAAATGAACATGAAAACCCGAACATTATCCGGAATTGCTTTTCCTTGCAAATTTTATACCAATAGTCGCTCACGCCACTTCCAAGCATATAATCTACAAAATGGAAACAAAATGCATAAAAAGTAACTAAGAAACATGAGATTAAGCAAATATTTTAAGTAATAGATGCCGGATAAGTAGGTACAAAACCGACTTATCAATTGTACCTTTGATGTAGAGATGGATTCAGCCTTGATGGATCCCCAGGATGACATTGAGGTTCCTCCAAAAATTCAAGAATGGGTCAAAGACAAACCCAAACCCAACCTTGATCAAACCACTTCTTTCAATCTCGGAACCTTAAAAAGCCCTAAGTTAATCCAGATTGGTTCAGACCTTACCCCTAACCAACGGAATGACATGGTTATGCTATTAACACAATTCCAGGATGTGTTTGCATGGTCTCATGAAGACATGGTGGGTTTATCCACTGACATTGTCCTTCATCGCTTTCCCATTCAAGATGGATTTAAGCCGATCAAGCAAAAGCTTAGGCGATTGAAACCTGAGTGGAGTTTAAAGGTGAAAGAAGAGATTGTGAAACAATTTCAAGCCGATATCATCATGGTGTCTACATATCCTGAGTGGATATCCAACATCGTGCCCGTACCTAAACCTGGAGGGAAGGTGCGAGTTTGCGTGGATTATAGGGACTTGAACAAAGCTTGCTTAAAAGATAGCTTTCCCGTGCCATTTATCCACATTCTCATTAACAATACTACTTAATACGACATGTACTCCTTTGTTGATTGCTTTGCGGGGTACCATCAGATCATGGTTGCCGAGGAAGATCATGAAAAGACTGCTTTCATCACTCCTTGGGGAACTTTTTGGTATAGACGATTGTCATTCAGCCTCATCAATGCCGGAGCTACTTATCAACGAGCTATGATGGCTCTTTTCCATGACTTAATGCATAAAGAGATTGAGATCTATGTGGATGACATCATTGTCAAGTCCCGGAAGGAGGATGACCATCTAGACCATCTCAGAAAGTTGTTCAACAGGTTGCGTAAGTACAACTTGAAGTTGAATCCAGCTAAGTGCGACTTTGGCGTCAATTCAGGCAAGTTGCTAGGATTTCTAGTCAGCCACAAAGGGATTGAGCTGGATCCTACCAAAATCCAAGCCATCACAGAAATGCCCATTCCTCCGAAAGAGAAGTAAATACGTGGATTTTTGGGAAGGATCAACTTCATCAGCAGGTTTATCTCCCAATTCACGGCAACCTGTGAGCCAATCTTCAAGTTATTAAGGAATAACTCCTCCATAAAATGGAATGATGAGTGCCAGAATGCCTTCCTTACAATCAAGAAACAGCTTGTCAAAGCTCCTGTCTTGGTACAACCCAGGGATGATGTTCCCCTGTTCATATACCTGTCCATAAGTGACAATGCCATGGGCTGTATGCTGGGACAGAAAGATGATAGAGGCCAAGAACAAGCTATCTATTACCTCAGCAAAAGGTTCAGCAGCAGTGAACACAAGTACACTCTGATCGAGAAGACGTGTTATGCTTTAGCATGGGCTTCCATGAGGTTACAACATTACCTCCATGGTCACACAACCCATCTCATATCCTGCGTGGATCCTCTCAAGTATGTGTTCAATAAACCCATGTTAAACTGCCGGCTGTTCAGATGGTAGTTGATCCTACAATAATTTGACATTGTATATATAACTTAAAAGTCCATCAGAGGTCAAGGAATCACAGATCAACTGGCCGCCGCACCTTTAGGGGATTTCAAACCCTTGGAAACATATTTCCCCGATGAAGGAGTAATGACAGTGCAACAACACCATCAGTACGATATAAGCCAATCATGGAAGATGTATTTTGATGGAGCTGTTAATATGGAAGGTTCTGGAGCTGGAGCAATTCTAGTATCTGATGCGGGGGAGCAGTATCCCGTTGCCGTCAAATTACAGTTTGTCAACACCAAAAATATGGCTGAGTATGAAGGCTGTCTCATGGGGCTAAAACTTGCACGTTCAATGGGCATCAAGCTGTTAACTGTCCTTGGAGATTCAGAGCTGGTAATCAGATAATCCACCGGAGTCTATCAAACCAAGGAACTACATCTGCTGCCTTACCATCGGCAGGTTTTGATGATGGCTTTAGAGTTCGAAGAAATCTCCTTTCTACACATTCCTCGTAATAGGAATGATTTCGTGAACGCATTAGCAACTTTGGCCTCCTTGATTCGTATATCAAATAAGGAACACTTGCCAAGCGTCACAATTTCCCTATAAAAGGCCCCGACCTATGGGAATTACATTGGAGAAGTATCAGATGAGCTACCTTCCATCCAACCTCCTTGGTATCAGCATATCAAGGAATATCTGCGAGATGGATCTACACCCGATGAGACGAGCCTGACTGAGAAAAATTGGATCCATCGACTTGCTATGAAGTTCTACTTGAGTGGAGATGCGCTCTATAAAAGAGATGCAGGACTAGGTCTCCTCAGGTGTTTAGACAAAGATTAAGACCAAAGGCTTATGGATGAAATCCATGGCGGAGTCTGTGGCCCCCACATGAGTGGCCCCCTACTTGTCAAGAAAGTCCTCAAGACGAAACATTATTAGCTATCTCTCAAGGCTGATTTCCATAACCACGTCAAAAGATGGTATCAATGCTAGATTTATGGGAATGATATACACGCCCCTCCATGGGAGCTCCACAATATGAGTTTGCCTTGGCCCTTCTCAAAGCGGGGAATGGACGTTATTGGGCCCATTCAGCCTAAAGCCAGTAATGGTCACCGATTTATCTTCACCATGATCGACTACTTCACTAAGTGGGTAGAAGCAGCCTCCTGCCCCAGGGTCACTAAAGAAGTCATCATTGCTTTCATCAGAAACAATTTCATTTATCGATATCGACAACCAGAGGTGATTGTGTAAGACAATGCCAAAAATCTCAACAACAAAATGATGGAGGAGTTATGTAGTAAATTCCACATCAAGCATCTTAACTTTGTCATCTATCGTCCGAAGATGAACGGTGCTGTTGAAGCGGCTAACAAAAATATCAAGAAGATTATGCAAAAGATGTCAGCCAACCACAAAGATTGGCCTAACCTGTGTCCTCTTACTCTGTTAGCCTACATAACCACAATGCGTACTTCAACTGGGGCAAACCTCTGCGCTTTAACATATGGGATGGAAGCAGTGTTCCCCATAGAAGTTGAGATGGAATCTCTCAGAGTGTTGATCGACGCTCAGCTGGATGAAAACCAATGGGTACAAGGCAAGTATCACCAATTGTCTTTGATAGACGAAAGGCGAACCGCCGCTATCTTCCATGGTCAGCTATACCAGCAAAGGATCGCCAGATCCTACAACATAAAAGTTCGGCTACGGAAATTTAAACAACATGACTTAGTTCTGAAGAAGATTCTTGACAATAAAGACCAGGCCAAAGGAAAATTCACTCCAAACTGGGAAGGCCCGTTTATTGTCAAAGAAGTATTGACAGGAGACGCTCTCAGATTACAAGAAATGGACGACGATGAATTTCCACAACTCATCAACTCAGACACCGTGAAACGGTATTATGTCTGAAGTAACCAGCAAATACCGTGGTGAATCATCATTAGGTTACCAGTCATTCCGGTTCTTTAACCCTTTACCACCTACAACTTGCTACGCTTTGCCCCTCAGGGAAACATACTCTTCAAGAAAGCAACCTGGCTTTCTCCTTTGTGCTCATATAACTTATGTCATCCCACCGCGGATTGAACCTCTTGCATTCGCAGTTTGGCTACCTATACATGGGATCAAACTTCTCCTACCTGCAGTTTATCCTCAACCTAGGATTAAACTTTCTCCTCCCCGTACTCTGACCTGCACATGGGATTACGCTTTTCTTCTCGCCCTGAGGGGCGAACTATGCCGACCTGATCTCCTCTTCAATAGGAGTACGTAGGCAACCATATTACATGGCCCGGTCATAATAAAACAAAAACAACAAAAACATTTCTACCCTCTTCTCATTACAAAAGCAAAAACAACCAAAAACATTCCTACACCATATCAGCCATATACAGCGTTGAACCTCTTATGCCAAGTTCGAACTACGCAGACCTGATCTCCTCTTGAATAGGATTACGCAGGCTGCCATTCATGGTACGGTCTCACCCCCTACCAAAATACAGACCATTGTCAGCGGGTATTGGGATTCTCTTTCAATCCACTACATTTCATTCGGCTTCAGACCAAAGGGATGGAATTACCTGAACTCCTCCCAAATAGGAGATTCGGCGACCATCTAAGCTGCAGTCATACCTCGAAGAGAAATACTAAACCACAAGAGGTGGAATTAACTAGGCTTCTCCTAAATAGAAGTACTGGCGACCATCTGTGGTGCGATCAATCTCAGAGAGGAAAGCCACATTCCTCTCCACATTTCCATTCAGAAAAAAGTCCCAAGACACCAAAGATGGTAGGGATATACATAGATTGATGATCCATTCTGAACTATCCAAAGACAGCTCAATGTGCATCCACCAAGGAAGAATTCAGAATTCATCAAGATCACAAGCCCTGAAGCAGCAAGCAAAATATCAAGCAAATAGCAAGGCATGTCTAAAAGGGAAGTGATCCAAAAATATATTTCCCTATCATATATAATGCTATTTGATATATATACAATGTGAACTGTACATGACAAAATGGCTAAGTTAGTATGTGCAGGTAAATACAAGATCATCTACAAATCAGGGTACATGCGAGCTAGTAAGACTAACATGGCATCCCTCTCAGATGAAGAAGGTAAAGCTGTAGTCTCCTGGATAAGAATATCCACATGACCCAATAGATCTATAGCCATCTGCATGATGACCATATGCTCATCGATATAAGCACTCATCTCTGCAATCATACCAGTGGTAAGGGATCTCGCTGTAGTACTATATGTGACAGCCACATACCGGGCAGATATAGCACTATCCCGCTCAACTATCACTGCGTCTCTGTCTGACCTGGCCTCATCCCGCTCAACAACAGCGGCATCTCTACGAGCTAATTCCTCGTCTCTCTTTAATATGGCAGCGTCCCTCACATCAAGAGCAGTCGACATCATTGATCGAATCTGGTCTCTCTCAAAGGTCATCAGATGAAGACTCTACTATAAATACCGTGCCGAGTGCTGGATCACAAAAGTATTGGTACTAGGAGAATCCGGAAGAAATGCTGGTAACCCAACAACGATATCCTCCTCGATGTAGGTATCAATGTCCTCTATAGGCTCTACATCGTCTAACTCAATCTCCGGTACTGTAAATACTACTGCAGCCGATAAAACCTTCGTCTCCATCCATGCGGAGTACTCTGCGGAATAACCGGGACGACTGACAGGAAAAGCAGCTAGCTCATGCTGATCCCAACAAGCGTATACACGAGATCGGTCCTCGGCTGAGAGGTATCGAGAAGCTGAGCGCTGACCTGCTGCCCCCTCAAAAGGATGAAAATCCTAGAACTGGTCAAACTGAGACATCACGGCCAATGGATGATAAGTCGTCGCGCCCCTCAAGCCAGCCAAAGGGAGGAAATCCATGCCCGGAGCATGAGTAATGAAGCTGTATGGTGAGCAAAGTCCCGAGCACAACAATATTCTAAATGGATCTCGGATATCTGCCAAAAATGCGGACCAGGACTGAGCATCTACACACTCCGATGGCTGAAAGGAATACGACATAGCCACCTTATGGGAGAAATAATACCCGTGCCGTCTAAAGGTACCAACAGGTCGCAAATGTTACATAAACCACACATACAGCATAACCGAACTCCCTGTAAACACACCTGATGGATAAGTATGGTAGTAGGACGCTGATCACAAGGTCTCTGCCACGATCATAGGTACAATGGTACGACCCTCCCTGAGAGCTCTCACCGCCATGATAACGCCTATATCTATCTCATCCATGTACCGCGACATTTACAAGTATGATAGTACACATAGTATCAGTACATCAACTCTGGCCGAACGCCAATGATCCTCCGACACAGTGAAATCCCCTGAATGTCATGAGTAGCTATCCTCCGCACCAAATCTGTCACACAGAAAACGCTGAGAGATCACGTGGCCAGATGTCAGATCACCCTACACCACTCTACGCCTCAATCCGGTGAGAGTCATAAATCGTCTACTCATGTCTCCCAAAGCCATGTGTACACAAGGTCGGTCTAGGGGCAGCATCGTTAAACGGGTATACTCCTCTGGAGTAGGAGTCAACTCATGGGTGCCAAAGCGAAATACCTACCTATCAGCTAGCCAATGCTCTAGCATCCCATCTACAAATCCTGCAGGAACCTGAAATGCCAAAAGGGTCATGGTATGCTGCAATAACAGATCTACAGTCACCCTATCTGGTGGTGACATGCTATCGTACCATGAGCGCATACCCAATACCACCATTGACGGTGGGGTATGATCTATACGGCTAATTGTCAAAGAAGACATCTGTGCGGGTCGTGTCATAAGACCATCCAGGGGTCAATACCGAGTATCTCTTGACATATATACATATGCATAACATGATACATGAATAACAGATAATGGATGGCAATATGATATGGGGAATGAAAAAAAATGGTGCATACATTCCTAAATATATCATCATCTAATACATCAGATCTATACAGCTACCAGTACATGAAAATGGGGCACAAACGCCCTACTACTAACAGAGGCCTATCTAAAGATATAGCGAGAATGGGGAAAAACCACCCAATATCTAATAGAGGCCTATCAAAAGATATAGCGAGAATACACATCAGAAGAAGACAATGGTCTCGATGTCCACATCCTCAATCCTGTCCACCTGATGTAATTCCTCCTGAGTCACTGGATCTCTATGAACAGAGATGTCAGGCCTATAAAGGGGAGGATCTGCGCCGGCAAAACCAAATGGGTCGTCTGAGGGGCCAGCACCTGAGCTGGAAGGAACAAATGTCTCCGCCTCTGCTGGATCTCTGCCCAAATGCCGAATAAATATATGTGCCCGATCCAACTGCTGGGTCAAGCTATCAATCTGGGTCAGATGAGTCGGAGCTCGAACACAAGCCACCCAATCTGTCATCATCAAAGATCCTGGAACCATATCATCCATAAACTGTGTGGCACGGGACTGGGCACCAATAGTGCGAGGGAGCCACCAACGCTGGAATATCTCTTGAGTACATGGACCCTCAGATAAATAAAAACCGTTAACTCCCAACAATGGAATATCAATGGTGGGTGACTGTGATACAGGCCAATGAAGCCTAACAGGAGGTAAGATCGGTATACGAATCTCCCCTGTGCTGCTCCTAATAGCACGCTCTCCTAAATAGAGCTCCCAGCCTCCATCGATGAAAAGAGGAAATCTCCGCGTGGAAATCAAATACTCTACTCAAGTAGGGTGTCCATCCTCAAAACCGACGATCAAATGATCCCCTGAATATGGAAGACATGTGATGGCATCGGCTGTCAGCAACTCCAGCTGCATACGGCAATGAGTGAAGCCCTCAGATATAGGGACCTCTGGCAAAATAGAATGATGCCATCGTGTCCTCGTGGATAGGTATCTAAGCCTAACACACTCACAGGACGCAAACATGGAAGCCTCTCATAGGCTCAAAACTGCCAAAACAATGGTAAAACATCTGCTATCAGTAAACACTCTTAACCTGTGAAAGGAAAAGACAAGAGAAATACTCACCCGCAGAAACGGGTAAAATCCTAGCCAAGCCTCGGTCATACCATGTGAGCACAGACGCATACCCCGGAGGAAATAGGTAAAGGTGTAAGAGCCCCAATCGTACTCTTCTATACGGTCCACATTGCGTGTGGCACTGACCAGAGCGAAAGATACCGTAGAAGAGTTATCTGCTATGAAGCAGCCTCGAATGATTATCAGGAACAATCATCGAAGGATGCGATCCCTGATCCTGACATCACCAGCCATGGGCTCACTCAATAGCCCGCTCATAACATCTACGCTTAAAGGACCTAAACAGATAGTCCTACCTTTGAGCGCACCCACCGGAACTCCTAACAAGGACTGGACGACAGTAGGGGTGATATTTACAATGTAAGGAACTGGCTCCCTTCTAAACTCCATACCTGTGATAAATCGCCTATTCATAGGCGTCATCATCACCTCACAATCTAGCAGGTGGAGTGACTGAGTCTGATGAAACCATCGCTCAGACAATGCCCTGAGGTAACCCCAGGGACAACGACGGGGAAGGATAGAGAAAAATGCCCCAAATCCCCACTCATGTACTACTGCTCTATAATCAGGATGAAGCGCCTGGTACATGGAGTGGATGCTAAACCAGTTCCCCCGAGGCTGTGTAAAGCCTAGAACCTGCATGAAGCACAGATCAACATCAGGATCCTTTTAATCCTCATCAATAGGAAAGAGGGAAGATAAAGTCTAACGTCATACCTCGTTAGCATGGAAGTACATCGAGGGGTGTCTACCCAAATCACCTAACAACTCTAGGTTCACCACCTGGATGCTCAGAAGCTTCCTGCGAAGGATATGTACAGCAGGAGCGGGATCCTCAATATCCAACTCCTCATCCTCAACGTCTGGAACCTCTACCTGGACGGGACGAATCACAGCCTCCATCAATCGACGAGGCTGTCTGACAGAACGGGGACAAGGCACTTCAGAAGCCCTCCGCCGTACGCCAGAGGCGGTCTTGTAAGAACTGCTCGGCTGATCCGGATCCATAATATCTGGACAACAAGTCTCCAAATTACCTAAGAAAGGGTGTGGTATTGCCTTACCTGGAGCTTTCTAAAATGCATTATATGACTATATGCATGCATTTACTTTAATATATAATAGAGTTAGAATGCATGACTACCCAATGCCTACATTTGGAAAAATTTCGCCATAGTCCCCTTTGAAAATAGGACTATCCACATGCGCACAGGCATGTCTAGGTGGCCATTCTGTAACACACCTGCCCCAAAGTTATATACATAATATATGCATTAAAAATCAAACTCATCATGCATAAGGCCAACCTTAATGCTAGGAGTATCTTGCCTTTCTACCTTTTTCTCAATGGACCTCAAATATGACAAAAAATAGCAAAAAAAGGTGCCAATTTGACTGTCTCAAAAGTCAAATTTTTTCACATCATTATGTTCAGCATGGTTTAATACTAACATTTACTATGTTGAATATTTTTTATTAAGTCATTGGTGAATACATAATCACTACTATGTGTTTAGATGCATTTCGTGCAATATCTCACAATCTAACGGACAGAAACTGGAAAAAAAATACATGCATGCGTTATCAGAATAGTGTAGAACACTTATACGATGACAGAATTTGCAGAAAGAAGCCCGGACTCACCAAATCTGGAAGTGGCTCACGATTTTTCTAAAGTGAAACAAGTTAAAAGTGACTTGTGAAGTGAAGCCTGCTGGGATTTATCATCCACGCCTGGCCTCAGGCCCACCTGCGGCTGTAGCAGGTGCACTCGCGTCTGTAGCAGGTGCACCTGCGGCTCCTCTATGTGGGTCCCACCCCTCCGGCTCGGTCCAGTTCGAGTTAAAATAGAGTTCTTACGAGCTAGAAAGGTCAAATCGGGAATAAAATGCCATGCGATTGAGCAAAACAACATACAATCCTGGTCTTCTCAGATTAGATTTTGAATATGCACATCACTCATTGATAGTCGCCTGAACACAAGGTATACTCTGTCAATGACCTTAGTTGTCACAAATCACATTCGGCAATACCTTATATAGGTCCGATGCCGCCGACTCCGGGTCGTTACTCTACATGAATCCCCGACGGGGGTTACAACGTGAATCCCCGACGGGGGTTACAACGTGAATCCTCGACGGGGGTTACCACGTAGATCCCTGGTGGGGATTACAACACGTTCATCCGTTGACAATTCTATCAACGAAGGTCAAGCAGCCTTGACATTATTTCAGCCGATAGAGTTTAAACCTGTCAGAGCTATAGAGTTGTTCGAGGTTCTCATACCCAGATGCTCATATTCCCCAGCGGATCCCCGGCGGGGGTCACAATGCAATGCTCCGTTGATATACACGTCAGCAAATGTCAAGCAACTTTGACAATCTCCTCACAGAGTTTCAGCCGTTGATTCACACATCAGCAAAGACCAAGCAACCTTGACAGCATATCCCACAGGATGTTTCAACTGTTGGTTCACAAGTCAACGATGGTCAGGCATCCCTGACAACATTTTCTGTTGGCAGTAAATCCAAAAGAATCATGACATATTCTGGAGATACTAACCAGGAGAGGTCAACATTATCTAATAGGATAGATGATGGAATATGTTATACACATCCTTAAATAGATCAAGCTTTATCCCCACATATCTCTTACACATAAGAGATACCGCTTCAACATCAAGTCGTTATCAAGAACACATGAATTTGGTGATAACTCCAACACCAATATCCTAACATATTCGGCTTGCACATCAGATCTGGTCAGTATTGCCAATCCCCAGTTGAAGCAACAGGGAACCAACAATCATCCCTAGAATGTTGGGCCACAACTCCGTACACATGCATCATACATTTGCATCATGTTGCTACCCTTAGCACCATTTTTATCTTGTTGCGTTTCAAGTGTCTAGGATTCTTTATCCTACCCATGCATCGCCATGCATGAGTATGATAAAGAGGGGCATTTGTAGACACTCGAAATTTTCTGTACTACTGTTACTAACATTATAGGAGGATAGATTCGTCTTTTAAGAGAGAACCCTGAAAGACAATCCAAATCCACACCGGATACTACCAGAAGTTCAGCATTAACCCCGGATCGCAATCTGGGAGTAACGGTTTCAACCTCGGATTTAACCCCGAGACATGCAGATACAATACCGGAACACACACCGGAGAAGACTGATTAATCTCAGAGATAACCCCGAGGTATCCAGTCTCAGTCCCAACCATGGGAATAGCCACCGACCTTGGTGATAACCCCACGGAATGCAGTTTTTTGGAGATAACCTCAAAAATGCTTGTTTTAAATGCCATCTACTTCAATCTCGGCACTCACAACGAAATACATTGTGCCAACATGGCAATCACATTGGGAAGACAGGCACACCTCAAAGATGACAATGAGGATGTTCAACAAATGCAGCAGTCCAATCTCAGTGAAGTCTGAGCAACGTCTGCTTATCGGCCCAATCCGGTTCTTTCAAGAAGGGTATCGTCCCTTCTTGAAAGACTTCGTAAAAACTTTAATCCCATGCCATCGTACAACTCTCGACAACGGCAATCCGAAATAGGTCCTGAATACCTTAAAACGGATGCTCGGATTGCACTTCTCAAAATTTGAGTGGACATTATAGTGCCTGAGTGTACGTATTTCGAGACGACCCGACCCGACAGAACCGGGCTGACCCGACCCGCCTCTGGTACACCTACGGCACCTTTTGCCTATAAATAAAAGGCTTGGGGTGCTGATTTTTAAAAGAAAAAAGACGGGGAAACCCTACACAATTTGCCCTGCACTCGCCATACAGTGTATTTTCCCACTTTCAAACACCTTTGAGCTCATATATAGACTCTTTTGTACCCACAAAAGCCCAGTGTTTACCCACTCTAATGATATAAAAGCCCTTTTTATTGGTCAGCTGTAAGCCTTCTCACACACTTTAGAGTCTTTCTCTTCATCTTTGCACACACCCTTCTACACGTTGAGAGTCGTGTTGCTTGCTTTTGCTCGGACTTTGATCCGTGGTTTCCTTCCAGTCTGTATATATATATTATATATATATTGACTAACATTATCGAGTTATGCCTCGATCGAGCCTAGACTTCGGTCTGGAGCGTTTACTGCTTTAATATATATATATATAAGTATATATATATACTTATATATTAACTGTGTGTCGGACTTTGTTCGATGAGCCTAGACTTCGGTCTGGTGCTTTTATTCGCTTTTTTATATATATACTTATATATATAAACTGTGGTCGAACTATGTTCGATGAGCCTGGATTTTACATCCGGTGCGTTTATTGTTTTCTTATATATATATATATATATATATATATATATATATATATATATATATATATTTGTTTTGTCCTACCTGGAGTTCCCTTCGTGGTAGTTGATAGTTTTTACAGCTTTCTTTATATTTCGTCCTGCCTGGAGTTTAATCCGTGGCAGTTGACCGCATTTACAGCTTTATTTACATTTTGTCCCGCCTGGAGTTTCCTTCGTGGCAATTGACCGTATCTACAGCTTTATTTATATTCCTGATCTCCCATGAAGGTGCTTCGTGGTTGGTGATCCTGTCTGTATATATATATTTATCGCTTTTATATATATACCTGCTTATTGCTTTTATACAAATTACAATATATTGAGCGCCTATGAATCATGTGATCACAGATTCATCTCATTGGATCTAGATTCGGTTCCCGTGATGGACATTTTTAGCTGTAAGCAGCTTGTAAATTATTCCGCGATGTCTGTATTTTCTCAGATGGTTTCAATACCCACGAGGAGGTCGACATTATTTTTATATATATATTATTTTCGTACGAATGCTTCGCATTCGTCAAATAAAATCAATCAAGCCGATCACTTAATAAAAATGGGAGTGTAAAAGGTCTTAATTCCTATTGAGCAGAAGAGTTTGAAAAACCTCTTTTATAAAACATCATTGGCATATCTTGCTAAAAACTAAATTTTTACATAAATTCAAATCCTGTGTATATAGGTTCGAAAGAGGCCTCGCACAACTTTCATATAACAACACATTGACCCATACACACACACATACACACTCAGATAATAGTTTCTTGAAAAGAGGCGGTCATCGTGGTAACACGGATGTCGGGGGTGCCTAACACCTTCCCCCCACATAACCAAGTCCCCGGACCCTAAATGAATCTCGGTTTCGCCGACCCGTATATCAGTGTCACATCACTGGGTCAATGTGCAAACCTTTTCTCGGTTGTGTTGGTACAACCATTTAAAAAACCAACTGGCGACTCTTAACAATCCCATCGTCAACATTATACATGTCGGACCTTTTTCACTTGTTTTTTCAAACAAATCTCACCTAAAATGAGAACACCAAAGAACAAGTAACGGAAAGGGACTTCCAAAAATCCCGACGTCGACACCTTCAAAAGACATCAACGTGTACCTTAGACCGTTAGTCGATAAACTTAAGATGTTGTGGGAAACAGGGGTTCAGACTTTTGATAAATCTGTCGGGCAAAATTTTTTGATGAAGGCAGCCTTGTTGTGGACTATTACTGACTTTCCGGCACTTGGGATGGTCAGTGGTTGGTCAACCCATGGTAAATTGTCATGTCCAGTCTGTATGGGGGATGTGCAGGGCATACAACTGCGTCATGGGCGAAAAACTAGTTTCTTTGAAACTGTTAAAAAATTCTTGCATGTTGAGTACAGTTATAGAAAGATGTCTACACAATTCAATAGAAAAATAGAAAAGAAGGGGGTTGTTGGTTGCTTGTCGGGCAGCGATGTACTGGGATGGCTAAATGATTTGACATTTCCACCGCCTGGGAAGGAACATGGTAAGTTGAGAGCAATAGGGTACGATAAAGCTCATAATTGGACACACTCGCCCATTTGGTTTGAGTTGTCATACTGGGGCACACTAGCACTATGTCATTGCATAGATGTCATGCATATGGAGAAAAATGTGTTCGAGAACTTATTTTACACTGTGCTGGATACGAATGGTAAAACAAAAGACAATGATAAATCACGTAAAGACTTGGAGGAAATGAACATCAGGCGGGAATTGTGGCTCTGTCCTAACAACTCAAAACCAAAAGCTCCATTTTGTCTTACCAAGCAATAGGTTGAAAACATTTGCAAGTGGCTTAGTGCATTGAAGCTACCAGATGGTTATGCTTCTAACATCTCTCGATGTACTAAGGTTGAGCAGTAAATTACCGGATTCAAGAGTCATGACTATCATGTATTCAAGAAGAAGTTGATACCGATTACCTTTCATGAAGTATTACTGAGGAATATTAATGATGCCTTTACCGCACTTTCAAATTTTTTTGGGATATTTGCTCAACTGTTATAAGGTACAGTGATGTGGAGCAGATGGAGAAAAATATAGTGTTGACAATGTGTAAGCTCGAAATCATCTTTCCTCCAGGGTTCTTTGACTCGATGGAGTATTTGCCTATTCATCTGCCATATGAACTTAAGCATGGAGGACCGGTGCAATATCGGTGGATGTATCCTTTTGAGAGGTAATATCATCTACATTGTGTTATAATCATCACCTGAATATTTGTTTTAGTCAATATATTGTCATATTTCAGGTATATGTGTCGATTAAAATAGAAAGTTAAAAACAAAGCTCGTGTAAAGGGTTCTATTACTGAACGCTATATAGAAGAAGAGCTTGTCAACTTCTGCTCGCTATACTTTGACGATGTAGTCTCAACGAAGCATAATCATCTAAGTCGAAATGAGGTCGTCGTCGATCCCCAAACGCGTACTGATGAGTTGGTTGCATTCACTTATTCGACCAAACCATTTGGACATGAGACGACGACTTACCTAACCGATAAAGATTTAAAGATTGTATCTATATACGTGCTTCTGAATATACCTGAAGTATCGTCATACATCAAGTATGTATTATTTCAAATTGAAAATGATTTTTTCATACCTTAATCAACAATTAAACAATTGTCATATTATTGTACGCAGTGCATTCGAATTGGAATCGCGAGCTTCTAACCCGGGGTTGACTACATCACAGATGGAAGCATTCACTAATGACAATTTTCATCAGTGGTTTAAGAGAAGGGTCGAAGAAGAGAACGCCTATGAGCGTTTTAGAGATGTCATTTTAGGCCCGTACAAACTCGTTAGTTCATTTCCAGGTTGTATCGTGAATGGGTATAGATTCAAAGTTGATGACTTGAATAAATTGACATCAGTCAACTCTAGCGTTGTCGTTTTGGGAAGTTATTATGGAGATTGTGACGTCCCCAAATCCGGGTCCCAAGAACATCAAACTTGGTACATTACGATACTTCATTATCATACATATTCTATCATCTAATGCAGAACAAATAAACATATATTATTTATTTTACATAATTCTATAACATTTTCCTAGGTTTATTAACCTTAAATCAATACATACCTTCAAAATTACAAAGGTTTACAATAAGATAACTAATTAATAGTTATTCTTATAACAATCTATTACTGTATTTTGCTTTTGTCTCTGTCCTTTTTCAAGCCTTTGCCTTTATCTAAAATTTATTATCATGATATAGCAAGGGTGAACAACTACTTTGCCCAGCAAGTTTAAATTCAATAAAGATATATCATGATTGAAAGAATAATATAAGCTTTCAAGTTTTCAACAATTTAATAATTGTGAGGGAACATGAATCAAGATGTCAATAATTAAATAACTGAATCAATAATGTTTGAAGGTCAACAATGACCATGAACAATTTAACTGAACCTTATGGTAATAAAGGTGATCAGCCTTTCATACCTGATAAACATATGCAACATGCACTAAGTGCGAATAAATAATCAGTTTAGACATGAATAATCATCAATAATCATTAACTAACATACTTTGAAATATAACTCGAGTTTGAGTTAAGGAAACTTGCCTGCACAGTCAATTACCGCTACACAATTGAATTTATTCTCTTTATTGAAAAGTCCTATCAGGCATAAGATTGATCTTTCAATTAGCATATCATACCTTATTCAATAATACCATCTAACACTTAATCACATAGTCAAATATTAGATAATCTTAACACCATATTCATTTACTTACTTATAATTTCATCATCTTATATTAACTTGTCTAACATTCACTCACAAAGTTAAGTATTAGACTAATACCTAAGTCTTAGTATTATTATTATACTTTGATAATCTTTTCATCACTTATAACTTATACTTATAAGTTTTCCCTTTATATGTTATCTTAGTAAGCTAGATAACCTTTCAGTAAACTGAAATATCATTTCAGTAAATCGAATTACATTTCCGCATCCTGAAATTACTATTTCGACAGACCATAAAATATTTCAGCAGACTGAAACAATTCAGCAATCCAAAATCCAATTCAGCACCCTGAATTCTCATTTTAGTCTATTACAAGCATAATATAGTTCATTGAATACCTAATTCAACAATTATATTAAAAAATAACATAAATATCTTATTTTAATCTCCCGTCGAATATTATTAATTATGTAATAATATTTTATGCTAAGGTTATTAACCTTTTAATAACATTTCAATCAAATACTACTAATAATATCTTAATCCAATATTATTAGCCATATAACAATAATTTAAGTCGTAAATCACATTAATAAACAATTTAGTTCAATTGTTTTCATTTCCTTAATTAACTCATTAAATATTCTAAAATGCCATAAACATCACAACACTTCACACCCAACCCAAAACTTCATCAAAAATCTGCATAAGCCATCATGCTCAAGGGTCTAAAGTCATAAATCGTACTTTTCATATTTTTGGACATCATATATTTACTTAAATCCATTTATCCATTTTTCATCATTTAGATGAAAAATACCGAATCAGTTCCAAAAATATTTCTTTTCTGGGATTTGACAGAATATAGTTCCATATTGAACATATATTTTTCCCAGAATTTTTAAAATCCATTTATTATATTTAAATAGTACATAATAGCCAAATATTCTCCGATTTTTCATAAATCGAGATTAACTCCAAAAATTCAGAAATTTATACAGTATGTTCCTGCTATACACATGTTCTTCCAGTACAGAGTTTGAAATTTTTGGACTTATACACAGAGAGTTATTCGGGTGACTTCATAAGAATAGTCCTTCACCGTAAACTCCATAACTCTCAAACCGTATGGCCAAAAATTCTCCAATTTTTACACAACCTGAAAAACATCTGTTATTACCACTCCAAATGTTTCTAGAATTTTTAAAGCACAAAAAGTGAACAAAATTGCCCCCGTTGCTGACTGGGCCAAAATAGTCCTATTTTCTTTCAAAAAAATCGGAACTGTTTTGGCTTCCACAGCCACTACTCCATGAAAACTCAATATTTTTGAGTGCCATCACTTGGGTTAACTAGTAAACACATATATCTAGTACCCCTCTTTGACGGATCGTAAAAAGGAGTTATAGATTTAAAACGGTGGATTTTCAAAGTAAATAGAAATTTTGGATTTCTAAACTAGAAAATTTTTATTTTTGATTTCAACCAAATCAATACCAAATATGGGTAGATCCATACTTGAATCCATGAAAAACACAAAGATCAAAGTGTTTTATACATCCAAATCAAAAACCCTATTTTCATCAAATAAGAAAAATAAAGGAAGAAAGCTTAGGAAAAGAAATTTTATTCTTTTCTTCTTCTCCATCCATGGAGGATTTTCTCCTCCTCCTAGCTGCCGATCTTCTCCTCTTTCTCTCTCTCCCTCCCTCATGGTTTTCTTCTTTTTCTTTTCTCTTTCTCTTTCTTCTCTCTCTTCTTTCCTCTCTCTTCTTTTTCTAATTGTCAATCTTCTATTCTTCTTCCTTTTTTTTATTTCGGCACATAAGGCCTCTTTATTTACCCAATCTTATTTTATTTTATTACTTTATTAAATGACCACAATGCCCTCAATAATTGGGTTAAAACAAATTGGGCCACTTATTAAATTTTTTGGTCTTTCAACTAATCCTTTTGGCTATGTAATATTTACATAGTCCAATCTTTTTCATCTTAACCCACCCTAAATATTTAATTAGGGTATTCATTCCAAATATATAGAATTTAAATCATCACTCATGTATATTAAATTCTATAACCCAACTAAACTTGTTTTAATTAAGTTATAAAATTAATAACTTGAGATAATAAAAATATATCTCTCAACTTAATATAATTTTAATATTATTATTCTCACCCGAGTGGCCTTAGTTTGAGCCCTTATTAAATTCCATTGAGCTAGCAATTTACTTGTTTTACTTACTAACAAAAACTAACTTGGGCTTTTAACCCTAATTTAGTTGGGTCAATATAATAATTGTCTCATACATAATATATTGGGCTAGATTAAATAATTTTATTTCCCTTAATTACTTTATCTACAAGTCCCACGCTTAATTAATTAATTGGACTTGTTTAAATAATATAACTTCCTTAGTCCATTAAATTTAATTCTTTTGGACTGTATTTAAATTATTGGGCTATGATATCATTAAAGTCCAATACTTTTAATTCTATTTTACCCTAATCATTTAATTAGGGTTCCACTACACTTTTGTAAATAAATTCCATACCAATGCATTTTTAATTTCATAACCCAATTAGACTTGGTTATAAAATTAATTATTTGAGATAAATAAAATAAATATCTTCATGTTAGTATATATATATATTTATATACTAATATTCTCCCAATTTATAACCTCTTAGGTTATTTAATTATCACACATAATATATATATTAGGTTACATAACTAAATTCTTAATTCACTTTTATATACAAAATAAATGTATTCACATTATATAATGTATATTTATTTAATCACATACATAATTCACATAATCATAACATATTTCACTTCTAATTCTAATTTTGACCTTTTTCTATAAAAGTCAACTATTGACTTTGACCAAAAAGTCAAGCCTTACACATTTTGTGTTTACTGTCCATTCTGACTAAACTTGACGTTCCGGATGCAACCGAGCAGTCCATGCTTCAAAATTCTATCCTAACTCAAATTTTGAGTTTTAAATTACTCCCTTCATATTGTTAATCGTATTAACTAACGACTTTATACTTATTCAATTCACATCAAATTTTGCAGGTATCATAATGCCTTATTCTTGATATTCTTTCAAATACATAATAATTCATTTCTAGGGTTTTAGAATTTTGTAACCCATATTTTCTCTATTCTCATTCGAATAGCAAACCATATAGGTTTTACTTGAAAATTTTAAATAAATCCTCAAATTTTCTTCTAGGTTTTATTCTTTAACCTTTATTCTAATCATTCAAGATTTTATAAATTTTTAGGTTGTCACAGAGATTCTGAGTCTAATTACTATGGAAGATTAAAGGAAGTGGTTGTGCTCAATTATCCAAGGGCTAAAAAGGTCGTTACATTTAAGTGTCGCTGGTTTGATACTACAAAGGGTGTTAAAGTTGATCGTAATAGAATTGTAACAGTATATATAAAATCGAATTTATGGCCTGATGACATATTTGTGTTAGCCAGCCAAGAAACTTAAGTGTACTACGCCTCTAATGTCTTAAATTATAGAACCTCCTGGTATACAGTTGTGTCAACGAAGACTCGATCATTTGATGGTACGGATGACCCATTGCAAGAATAAGTTAGCAATCCTAGCCACGTTGTGCTATATGATGACGATATGTTGGTTGATGATGTTGTTGACGTACTCAATGTTGACGAAGTGAAGGAAGATGTGGTTGTTAGTCCGTATGTGTTGGTAGAAGATGATACTAATGAAGAAATTGATACAGAAGAGGAAGAGACAAAATCAGAAGATGAAAATGAAAATGATTTTGATTCTGACGGGTTTGACGACGTACTACTTCACAAATTGGTGTTTTGTAAATATTATACAATAAAATTATATATAATAATTGCAATTAAATTTAATTAATGTCATCGTATCTATGTCTGTTATTTCAGTAGTACATCTATGCTTCGACATAGCGGTGGAGGTGGCCGTGGTGGCGGCCGCTTCGGATCGTGCGACGGCTCCCAGGGCGGGTCCTCTTCAGATGCTATTGAGTTAATTTTTTTTTTTAGCTCAGTAACATATTTTTCATAACTATATTATACATTCATTGACAATGTCATAACTATATTAAACATACAGATGCTAGACGTCTGCATCAGCGAGGGCCTAACCTCGGTCGATTAGGTCGTCCGCCGGCAGTGCCTGACATCATTCCAGTTGATGTCGGCTCATTTATGTAGGTTTCAACTATCACTTATGTTCAATTGCGATGATATTATTATGTGATTAATAAATTAAAATGTTCTTAATAATTTTTATATTCTAGTATTATGGATCCTATCGCTAAGGCGACCGTACACATCATCTACCTGGTGCATCTCCCTACTGGCTGCATGCGATTTATCCAGTATTCGCGTTACGATGTCGGCTTCATGGTGACAGTGTTGCGGGAGATTCACGTAAGTCGAATTACATATATTAAATCAAGGTCCATGTTACTTACATAGTGTTCAAATAATTAATTATACGTATGGTATGTCTGTTTGATAGAGATACTATAGATATGAGACCGACATCACTGAGGCGGATGGTGACGCCGTTATCATTTCCCACATCTCGAAGAATTATACCAGTTGGCTGTACGAGATGCGACAGTGAGCAGTCCGGGTGGTAGAAGAATCGCCCGGGACTACTTTGTGAGAGCATCAGCCGCCGACAGTATCAGATCTAGCATGAGCTGCGATGTGTGCGTACTGGGATGATGCTGCGTTTAAGACCAAGTCAGAGCAGATAAAGAAGAATAGACGCAAGCTACGAGTTGTACATACTTCTGGCTTGCAGTCGTTTCAGGAGGTTAAGGCAGTATGTATTTCCCTTTAATTTAGTTTAATATTAAACTGCAACTATAGTAAATTAAGGTGATATTATTTAATGTATATGATTTAGGCCATGCAGAGTAGCTTGGGCCGACCTCCTACTATGATGCAGTTCTGGGATAGAGTCCATACGCCGAAGGGCTCTACTTCGGGGTCGACGATGTCTCCAGCAGCACTAGCTATACGGGTAATACATTTACTATAATAAATATTATTCAGGATAATATTACGTAATTTATATGATGATACCAAGATAACTCACATGTACATATATCAAATTACAGCAACGATTTGAGAAGATCTGTAGCAAGCATATAGCAGAGTTGCAGGCTGCTAGGGGCGATCCTGAGACGTTAGATTCCACCGTCCCTTCACCCGAGATTAGTTTATCTCAGGACGAAAAGACATCTCTTTGGGCCGCGTCTCAGGATACTCCCACTAGTACTAGCGGCCGGTATAGAATGCTGGGATTACCGAGGATACCAGCCTATACATTGCCAGGAGGTATAATATTTTTAGTTTATTTCTTGTTTATGAATAAAGAAAATTCGCCATATTATTCATGTTATATTTATTTTTGTAGGCTCTAGCCAGCGTCTGCGTCCAAGAGCCCCCGTGGGACCATCACATACTGGCGCTAGCTTAGACGATGCTTTGTTCTAGCGTGTTATGCCTGCGGTGTCGGAGTGGTTTGAGAGCGATCCACTGTTCCATCATCAGGACCTGCCCAGCCATTCTCGCCTCCATCAGCTTGCGCAGGACATTGTAGCTGGTGCCACCGCCGAGAGTATGGGTATCCCTCTGGAGCCGTGGGCCGCGATATGCGACGAGATTGTTCGGATGTTGGTTACCTTAGTCGAGGACTCATTTGGGCCAATGTTCAGTCGGCCCTAGACTACTCAGGTATACTATTCGTTTTAAATTCAAATATATATTCTGCATGTAATTTAATTTTCATTTAATTATCTTTAACTGAATCATATATTTGGACTAATGAGTTACATTATATTGTATCAACAGGGTGACGAGCGGACTGACGAGCGGGATGATGATGATGGTGATTTTTATACTCCAGAGCAGCGTCGACGCCCGCCCGATGATCCTCCTCATACCGGGGGCTCTACTAGTTTTACTTAGTTTACATTCGTTTGTAGTTTACATTATTTTTGACTTAGTTTATATTTTGAGTTACATTATTTTTGATGTATTGTAGTTTAAACCTTGTCATTACTTTGGTTTTGTTGCGGTTTGACATTTAGTTTAATTTAGCTTAATGAGATGTTTGATATAGTTTAGTTTAGATTAATGGGATGTTTTTGACCTTTTTACTTCTCATTTAGTTGGTTTTTGACATATTGTCGGCCTTGGTAATTGTAATTCATGTTATTGGTCATATTGTTAGCTTGTGTATGTGTATGTGCTATTGGAAATACAGGTACAACTACAAGATGTGAGTTAAATCTCTGGATATTGCAAAAACAAATAAAATATTAAAAACACTATTCTCGACGGAATAGTACTATTCTTGACGAATTTTCGTCGAAAATAAGTCCTTCCCATTTTGGTCATGTGACAATTGTCACATTTATTCTTGACGAAATAATGATACGCTCGACGGAATTCCGTCGATTTAAAGGAATTTGTAAAATTTGGCACGTTGCCACGTGTCATGGTTATCATCGACTGAATAGCCTCGACCGAAGGTTTTTAGTCAGAAATATATTGAGTACTATTTAAATTCTAATTAACCACTATATTAATACTTGCTACATATTTAGTATTAATATGTTTGGTTAAATATAGAGTTAAATAATGTATTATGTAACTTACATCTATATATATATGTTGATATATATACTTAAGATGAGATATATGTTAGAAGTTTAATTAAGTTTGAATAAGTCTTTATTGTTTAGTTAAAGTAGTTAGTGGAGGTAGTCCATAGGAGTCTGTTTCAAGTTTGTCCCTATTTTTATGCTCACGTTTGAGCTTCCATTACTTGCTTTATTTTCTGATTGTTAGTTGATGCATAACTCTATTTAAGAGCTTGATGGCTGTCATTAAAAAGTAGTTTTATTCTCATAATTTCTTGTGTTCGTATAAGTGGTATCAGAGCCAGTGTCAAGAAAAAGAAAGGGGCCAGTGAGAGTGATACACAACAAACAACAGAGAGTGATAATACACAGTAGTAGTTTTATTTCTCTATTACGTGAGTGAAAGTGAGAGTGATACACAGCAGCAACTTCATTTCTCATTTTTCCAAATCGGTGGCTGCAGAAAAATTTGTACAACCAGCCATTCCTTGCTTCAATGGTCATTATGATCATTGGAGCATGTTAATGGAAAATTTCTTAGAAAATTTCTTGTGGTCCAAAGAATATTGGCCGGTGGTTGTTTCTAGAGTAGCAAAACCAGCTGTGAATGTTTTTTTGACAGAAGCACAAAAGACTGAACTTGAAGGGATGAAGCCGAAAGATCTCAAAGCAAAGAATTATCTCTTTCAATTTATTGATCGATCAATCTTGGAAACCATCATCTACAAAGAAACTTCCAAGTAAATCTGGGATTCAATAAAGAAAAAGTTTCAAGGAAACACAAGGGCGAGACGCGTGCACCTCCAAGCTCTTCGACGGGTGTTCGAAGTTCTCCAAATGAAGCCTAGAGAGTCAGTTTTAGAATATTTCTCTAAGACGATGGCTATTGCAAACAAGATGCGGATTCATGGGGACAAGTTGGAGGATGTAAGTATTGTTGAAAAGATCCTTCGATTAATGACTGCAAAGTTTAATTTTGTAGTATGTTCTATTGAAAAGTCTAAAGATATCGATACTGTCTCAATAGACGAGCTACAAAATTCTTTGTTGGCCCATTAGCAAAAAATATTACACCAAGATAAGGAGGAACAAGCATTGAAGGCCTTCTCAGGAAATCATTCTACACCAAATAAAGCTGATAGAAGACATGGCTCCAACAGAGGACGAGGTAGAGGAGGAAGACACTATAATAATCACGGTACTCAACAACACAATCATCAGTCACAAGAAAATCAGTTTCAACGAAGGGGAAGAGGACGTGGAGGCCATCATTCAACAACTTTTCAACCAAGATACACATATAAGTCTAATGTTGAATGTTATAAATGTCATAAGTTTGGTCATTTTCAGTCGGAATGCCGACCTAATTTAATTAGACAAGGTGGAGAAAAAACCTACTTTATTGAAAAAGAGAACGAAGAAGTGTCTCTGTTGATGGTGTGTCACATTAAGGAAGAGACAAATCAACATATGTGGTACTTAGACACTAGTTGTTGCAACCACATGTGCGGAGACAGAAGGTTGTTCTCTGAATTGACGAATCATTCTGCAACACAGTGAAGTTTGGCGACAACTCCATGATTACAGTAAAGGGAAAAGGAAAGGTAACTTTCCAGACCAGAGGAAACATCACCCACACTATCTCGAATGTCCTTTTTGTGCCAAATTTAAAGATCAACTTGCTTAGTGTGGGCCAGTTACAAGAAAAAAGACATGAGATTAAAATCAAAGATGGCGTATGTCTTATTCAAGATGCAAAGCTGGGCTTAATTGCTTGAGTCAATATGACGTTAAATCGTATGTTCCCTCTTTTTCTCCATGACGCCACTCATTCATGCTTCTCTACAAACTTGAAAGATACAACATGGCTATGTCACTTTCGCTATGGTCATCTCAGCTTCGGTGGCTTGAAGACACTACAACAGAAAAGTATGGTGACATGCCTTCCACCATTTGAGTTCACTTTTGAAATCTGTGAAGAATGTGTTGTTAACAAACAACATTGGGACACCTTCCCAACGGGAAGTCTACGAGAGCGAAGACGGTGCTTGAGCTAGTACATTCTGACTTGTACGGGCCGATCAAACCAATGTCCTAGGGAGGTAAACAATACTTTATATCGTTCATTGATGATTATAGTAGGCGGACTTGGGTTTATTTTTTGCATTAAAAATCAGAAGCTTTTGTAGTCTTTCAGAAATTCAAAGCACATGTTGCAAAAGAAGTCGGCATGTCGATTAAAAGCCTCCGTACAGATCGTGGTGAAGAGTACATGTCACGAGAGTTTGAAAATTTCTGCAGTCAACATGGAATTAGAAGGCAATTTACTACAGCTTACTCTCCCCAGCAGAATGGCGTGTGCGAAAGGAAAAACCGCACAATCCTTAATATTGTTCGCTGCTTGTTATAAAGGAGTGGTGTTCCCAACAGCTTTTGGGCTGAGGCTGTTAATTGGAGTGTTTATATTTTGAACAGAAGTCCCACACTATATTTTCAAAATATAACTCCCAAAGAAACATGGAGTGGGCGTCGACCAGCTGTTGATCATTTTTGGGTGTTTGGGTGTATAGCCTATGCTCATATTCCTGATGAGAAGTGAAGAAAGCTGGATGACAAAGGTGAAAAAGGCATTTTTCTTGGTGTTAGTGATATGTCAAAGGCATATAAATTGTTTAATCCTATCACTAAGAAAATTGTCATTAGCCGTGATGTGGTTTTTGATGAAGAAAAGACGTGGTCTTGGGAGTTAACCCCTGCTGATTCACGTATTCCAGCAGATTTTGATGGTACAGATAATGAATCAGCACAACAGCCTCTGCAACAACTTTCGACAACCCCCAACACTCAACCAGATTTTGCAGCAATAGAAATTTCAACATAAATTTCTACAACAACAGGAACTGAGGAGCAATTCATTCCAGCAAGTGTTTCACGTTCCCAACGTGTTAGAAGGATCCCCGCATGGATGTATGATTATGAGGTAACTAGAGTTGATTAGACTGAAGACCCACTTACACACTTTGCTCTATTTTCATATTGTGATCCCACCGTGTTTCACGAAGCTGTCAAGGAAGCAAAATGGCGGGAGGCTATTGATGCTGAAATAGAAGCCATTGAAAGAAATCACAGCTGGGAGTTAATAGAGCTTCCAAAAGGGCAAAAGACCATTGGTGTCAAGTGGGTGTATAAGATAAATTTGAAGGAGAATGGTGCAATCGACAAGTACAAAGCTCGATTGGTGGCTAAGGGTTATAAGCAAGAGTTTGGTGTTGACTACAAAGAAGTATTTACACCTGTGGCGAGGCATGATACAATCAGATTGGTGATCGCATTGGCAGCTCAAAACTCTTGGCCTATTTTCCATTTGGATATAAAATCATCATTCCTTCATGGTACATTGGAAGAATTGGTATTTGTTGATCAACCTCCTAGTTATGTGAAAGCATGTAATGAGCACAAAGTCTACAAATTAAAAAAGGCTCTATATGGACTAAAGCAAGCTCCTTGAGCTTGGTATAGTCGTATAGAAGCTTATTTTTAAAGGAAGGATTTCACAAATGTCCTTATGAGCATACACTTTTTATGAAGAACGGGGCTCAAGGTAAAATGCTCATTATATGCTTATATGTTAATAATTTGATCTATACTTGAAATGATGATGCTATGCTTGAGTTATTTAAGAAATCCATGATGGCTGAATTTGAAATGTCTGATCTCGAAATGATGCACTGTTTTCTTGGCATTGAAGTTTTTCAATCAGCTGTTGGAATATTTATTTCTCAAAGAAAATATGTGCAAGAGATTTTAGATAGGTTTGAGATGGCGAATTGCAATTCTGTTAGCACACCAACACAGTTTAGTTTGAAGCTAACTAAAGATGATGGAGGAAAGAAGGTTGACATCACCTTATTCAAGCAAATTGTGGGGAGTTTAATGTACTTGACATCAACAAGGCCAGATATAATGTATGTTATGAGTCTTATTAGCAGGTATATAGAGAATCCCACTGAGTCACATCTTCTTGCTGCCAAGAAAATTCTGCGATACTTGCAAGGTATGAAGAAGTTTGGGTTATTTTATAAGAAGGGAGAAAAATCATCTTTGATTGGCTTCACAAACAGTGATTTTCCTGGAGATCAAGATAATAGGAAACACACTTTAGGCCATGTTTTTATGTTGAGTTCGGGAGCTGTTTCATGGTCCTCAAAGAAGCAATCAATTGTCACTTTATCGACCACAGAAGCTGAGTTTGTTGCTGCCACTTCATGTGCTTGTCAAGCTTTATGGCTAAAGAAAATTCTTGAAGAGCTTTGTGTGAAGAATCAAGGTTCTACTACTATTTATTGTGATAACAGCTCTGCCATCAAACTCTCTAAGAATCCTATACTGCATGGAAGGATCAAACACATCGATGTGAAGTTTGATTTCTTACGAGACCTCACAAAAGACGGAGTAATTGATCTCATTTATTGCAAAAGTGAGGATCAAATTGCATATACAGTGACCAAGCACCTTAAGTTGATCGTGTTCATGAAGCTGAGAAGACTACTTGGTGTTTGTTCAATGGAAGATCAAATTTAATGGAATAGTTGCAGGGACTTGTCGCTGGAGGCTTTACTCTTTCTAAACTGAATTTCTGTAGATTGTTCAGTTTAAGGGAGGGTGTTAGAAGTTTAATTAAGTTTGAATAAGTCTTTGATTATTTAGTTAAAGTAGTTAGTGGAGGTAGTCTATAGGATTCTGTTTCAAGTTTGTTCCTATTTTTATGCTCACGTTTGAGCTTCCATTACATGCTTTATTTTCTGATTGTTAGTTGATGTATAGCTCTATTTAAGAGCTTGATGGCAATCAATAAAAGCCAGTTTTATTCTCACAATTTCTTGTGTTCGTATCAATATATTCATATATAAGATACAAGTTTACATATAAATTTTGCACATTGATTTTCTCTTTTTTCTATCTTCTCTTATTCTTCTTACAAACAAATAACTACAACAAACCAGTGTTCTAGTGGAATTTTCTGTGAATTGCTACCACGGATAATTCACCAAAGGCTTGACATATATCATGGAGGTATATCGTCTGAAACCCTTAGCAAACTGATCGTGATGGGGGCGATAAAGACCTTAAGAACATGTCTTGTCTTCTACTACAATTTTGACTCTACGAAGCTACGATTCTATCAATCTTAAGGTCTTTATATGTTCATTGGAGTCAAGATTTTAGTGAGATGGAAGACAACACGGTTTTCAAAGATAAGTGTCATTTTTCTTATATATCTATTTTATCAATGGAGTTTTATGATACTTAATAATAATTGATTAAACTAATTATCTTTATTGTAACTCCTATTAGAAGATGGATTTTGAAGAAAAATGAAAGTGAAAAAACTTGCAATTTACAAGTTTGTAAATTGATGTGGAGGAGATGAAGGTTCATCATGGAAAAACACCAAACATTGATGGCTAGAAATTTTCTAAACAAGATTATGGTGTTCTTCGGATTTTATCCAAAAAGGTGTCATAATTTTTTTCTTTATTTTAGAGAATGATACTTGTTTATCATTTTATAAGAATATATACATGAATTGTATATACGTGATGGAGTAAAATGCAAAAATTACCATTGTACTATTAATATATTTGGATATTGTGCCCCTTTTATTGGTCAATGCAAAACAAGCCATCGATCTACAACAAAAAAATTTGGATAACAAACCTTTATGTGGCAACTAGGCATTGATTGTCCTATGTCGCAATGATGACATATAAGTAAGTCAAACTAAGATTAAAAAATTTGTTTCCATCAAGATTTAAACTCAAGATCTCAACCTCATAACACTAAACAATTGCCCAAGTGAGCTACATTATATAACTATAAATGCATTAACATAAATTTTATTTATATAAGCTTGTCCATTTAAACAAAAAAAAGACGAAGATAAATAAGCGGGGTAAACCTTTCTTTGCTTGAAAAATACTTTAAATAAAGGAGTGATCAACTCTGAAGTCTGAGCCAACAAAAAGGATGAGTTTACCTTATTAATTTTAAATTCAAAAATTTTTAAGTTGTTTAAAATATTAGTTTATAATTAACGCTTCTTTTCTAGCAGTGTCATAATATGAATACGAGAGTAGTCATAATATGATATATTCTCCTTTTATATAAGAATATCTATTTAACTTAATTTACGAAGTTTCAAATTTAATTAAAATTAATATATATTTATTCATTTTTTTAACAATATGACTATAATTATTGTAAATAATAGTATTCGAAAAAAATAGGTTGAAGAAAGGAGGGCACTCTATTGTCTCCGGATCTAGTGACTACTCTCGTATTCATATTATGACACTGAGAATAAGAATCATTAATTATAAACTAATTAATATTATAAACAACCTAATTTTTTTAAATTTAAAATTAATGAGGTAATCTCGTCCCTTTTGTTGGCTTAAACTTACAAAGTTTATCACTCATTTATCTAAAATATTTATCAAGCAAATAAGGGTTTACCCACTTATTTAACATCTTTTTTTTGGATTTAAATGGAGAATCTTGTATAAATAAAATTTATGTTGTTCAATTTATAGTTTCATAATGTATCTCAGTTGGGTAGTTGTTTAATGTTATGAGGTTTAAGGTTTGAATTCGAATCTTGATGGAAGCGAATTTTTTAGTCTTAGTTTGGTTTACTTGCATGTCATCATTGCCACGTAGGACAGTCAATGCCCACATAAAGGTTTGTTATCCAAATACTAAAAAAAAGGGACACAATATCCAAATATACTAAGACTACGATAGTTACTTTTGCATTTTACTCATACGTGATGTACTATATATCATGTCTTGATGATATTTGCATCTGTGAATATTGTTTTACTTATGATCTTATATAATAAATTAATTAGATTAGTTTTATTTAATTTTGAGATAATTTGATGATTGTTCATGGTGGAATTGAACAAACTTTAACTTGTGCATATATATATATATATATATATATATATATATATATATATATATATATATATATATACGGTCCGGATCAAGAGCATACCCCTTATCCAACTCACCCGAGCTCACCCTCCTTTTAGCGACGGACCCGACGACGGTTCGGTCATAAAACCGTCGTCTATACTTTTAGCGACGCTATATGTTGTCCGTCGCTAAAAGTATAGACGACGGTTGTATGACCGAACCATCGCCGGGTCCGTCGCTAAAGGGGGGTGAGCTAGGGTGAGTTAGATAAGGGGTAAGCACTTGATCCTTACTCTATATATATATTGATTAGTAATATTTTATGAGTAGATAATATTGCTAAATGTATACATGCATGAGTTTTAAGAAAAATATTGTTCATAAATGAATTGAAATTAATTTATTATTTTGTAGTAAAAATTTGAGAAATTTACTTGTCTCTATGTATAACAAATTAGTTGTGAATTAATTTATTTTGAGAATAAAGTAAATCTATGTTTTTCTTGAACAATATTATGCATATAAAATTTGAGGTAATATTTAGTGTGTAATATTACTTGGTATTTGTATGCATGAATTTTGAGATAAATTACTTTGTTTGTGAATAATAAATTAATTATCAACTAATAGTTAGAAGACTAGATATATATTGTAGAAGTAAATTTGGTATAATAATTCTTGTATACAATGTGATTATGATATTGAGAAAACACTTAGAAATGTTAATTGTAGTGTTTTTGGGATAATTCCAATTAACATGTATATATATGTTGATTTATTTTTTTGTGTACTTCTTGTCCAAGAAGTAGTAAATTTTAATGTGATCATATGAATTTTGTATATTTTGATTGAGATTAATATTTTATTTTTTGACTTTTTATAAATATAGTGAAGTTCAAGTATTTCATATTATTATGAGGATTGTCTTGAATTCTATATTTGTAAATGTCAAAAGATATATTATTTATGAATATTTCTTATCCAAGTCGGGACAAGAAAACACTTGAGAATATACTAATTCATGTGTGTGAATTTTATTTGATTTCTACATAAATTAATTTTGTTTGCAATAAATTAATTTCTTAGAAAGTAAATATAAATTTTTATATTTTATGATTTATATGCTAATAAATTTGTGCAATATGATTAGTTGTGCTATATTTTATATATAATGAATTTTATAGTATTTACATAGAGTCAAGTGTTACGTGTTGGTATACTTGAAAAATGTACATGTAAATTTTAAGTGATTATCTTAAATAATTTTTGGATTTGAGATTTTATGGAATTACAGAAATAAAGAGCTTGTTTTTCTTATGTGGGGGTATTCTAAAATATTATTATGCTGAAACAATCTTTATATGGATAACTAATTCTTAAAATTTACAAAAACTTATTTTTGTTTTGTTTTGAGAAGTGTTCCTTAATATTCTTATGTGGAAGTAATATTTATAGGAACATTGTCAGATAAAATGTTAATTAATCTAAAATTTATTTTAAGTAGATGCATAATATTGTGAAGTAAAAATATTCAATGAGATTTCAATTATTTAAAAGTGTGGGGGTGATTCCTTAAGACTTTTATTTCTGGACTAAATTTGGCATTTGAACTATTAGGAGAATACTTTTATTTATGTAAGAAATAGTAAGGCTTATGGAATTCTTATTGTGAAATTCAATTTGATTACGTAGTTTTATGAAATGAAAGTCTTTGTAACACAAACTTTTGAATAATATTAAAATGTGAACTTCTTTCACTTAATTAATTATCTAAGTTTCTACAAAGTTATAAGTTGAACTTAGAAGGAACAATATTGATTTGGTGAAAGAAGTCAATATGATAATTTGGTAAATAAAATACCTATTTTATTAGTTTAAATATGATCCAAAATATTTATAGTGATTGAATTCAATAATGAGATTGAAAAAGTTATAAATATTAAAGTGGATACATATTAGGTGATACTATATTGGTATGTGCATGTTTACTTTGAGATTCTAAATTCGTTGTATAGCAATAAGTGATTCAATATTAATGGTTATTTTACCTTGAAAAAAAAATAATTTTCAAGGTTTTAGACAAAAAAGTATAAACTATTTTAACATTTTAGCAACGATTATGATATTACTCCAACTCAAGTTTTTAATAAATTTGATTGAGGGAGTATATTATGAATGAACAAGATGGTTTATTCTTTTCGATTGAGAGGTTACAGTGTAAAATAATTATGTACTTGGGGTTTAAATTCAGAACTAGTACTTCACTTTTTTCCTATTTATCGGATATAGAACTATTTATATGTTTACACTAACAATATAATTTAATAAACAAATAATGTGATAGTTTTTGTGTATATTAATGATACTTTGATTATTTTGCATAGTATTGTTAACGTAAACGAGTTTAAGACATCTATTTTATTATGTTATTCTATTTTGTTTTTATGTTAAAAGACTTTGTAAAATAGATGTTATCTTATTATCACGTGAAAACATAGTGAGAGTTTTAACTATATCAATTTAATTAATTATATTGAATGGTTGTACTGAACTAAGTTTGATAACATTGAGATTGAAGAATTTAATAATTCTTTAATAGTGGTGGTGCACTGGAAATTAATTTTGATATAGTTATTGCAAATCTAAAGTATACTTGTGTTAGTGAGAGCCTTATGTTTGATATGCAATGCATGAGATCAAATATTACCTACAGTTTTAAACTTAGTATATATACTAGTGGTCTTGAATTGATTTTTGTTAGATTTCTCAATGTTTTAATAGATCACATAATGTCACTTATATTTTAGTGAGAGAAATTATAAATTCATAAGTAGGTGAAATTTCACCCAATCTTGGGTATTGTTTCTTAGATGAGTAAGAAACAAATGAGTATTTCTCATTTCACTATAGGGATCTAATGTTATTAATCCTTCATAGGTCGTTGTGATCTTGATTAATTAAGTAAGAAAATATTCACAAGTAGGTGAATATATTCTTATATTTCCACAAGTAGATAGATATATTATTACTCTTTGTGAATGGTATAATTTACTTTAAGTAATACTATTACTTTATATGATGTAGAAAATAATTGGAATCGAAATTTGTTGTTGAAACATCAAATTGTGGCCACTTCCAAAAATGTTTTGTTCATTATGTTGTGATAATGAAATTGTTTTTGTATAGAACATATGAGATTAACTTTAAAGCTAAGTCTTGACATGTTGGTCATAGACATATTTTTTGTTAGACAATTGATACAATAAGGTATCATAATTTTTTGTCTATGTGTAAGCCAAGTGACGACTTGACTTATCTTTTTACTAAGACTTTGATGAAAACTTAGTAAGTTTAACTATTTGTGATATGGAACTTAAACCACTTTGAGTCAGGGGTGATGGGAACCCAACCTATTCCTTGGTTACCTGTAGTTTATAGGTTCAATGGAAAAAACAAGTCATAGCTGTTGACTGTGTTACTATCGATGTGGTTCCATATGTAGTCTAAGATAGTAACGTATGTTGCTCGACTGAGGTTGAATTATACTATTAACAAAGTTGTTGTATTCTTAGCAATAGAAACACATGTGAAACACTTTGCCTATATGAACTAGAAGTGGAGCCGCTTCTTATAGATGGTTGTGGTTTACTCTCTTAGAGGTTCATGAAACAGGGTATTACGCACGACCATATTAGCGCAAAACAATTGAGAATACTCATCGTGGTAGGAGGATTGTGTGTGTGTGTGTGACAATTCTGGTCATATCATATAAAAGTACAGGTTAAACTACAGACACTTTCAACTTCGATGTGACTTTGAGTTGTTTACACTAAAGGAAGGTTCAATGTTCGTCACACCCTCTTTTATGCACACATGCCTTGGAGTTGTTTGATATGAAGTTGTTTAGATGAAAAATAGTTTTTCCAAACAAGTGGTGGATTGATAGAAATTTCACCTTATTCTATATTTTTGAGACTTAAATATTGTCAAGTTTGGGCTTGAATTGTGACAATCAAAGAATTTGGACAATTTATTAAAATCTTAAATGATTGATTTAAGGTCAAATAATAGACCTAGACAGAAAATAAGTGTATGCGTTTGATATTATTAGGGTGAAATTTTGATGATTTCAAAATTCTATGAAGGATATAGGTTAATTATTAAGGATTAATGATTTATGTGATTAAGTTCTGTGAATATGGTTATGTATGTGTACTGAATGTGGTTAAGGGTCAAGGGTTGACCAGATTAATTATATATGTGTCAAACCCTAATTATATATTAAGAACTTTAACGTTCGGTTAGAAAACCCTAGCGATTAATAAGAAATCCTAGAAACTGGTTCTGGAAACCCTAATATCAGTTCTGGGAATCTAAAACCCTAATTCGGTGCATGAAATCCTAAATCGGGAACTTAATGGCATAAGTGTCAATAATTATAGGATTAATTAGGGTTAATCTTAACAAATTGATTACAAAACCCTAATTCCGAATTTGAAACCCGATTTGATTATTAGCAAACCCTAATACCAGATCTGAAAACCCTAGTTTCATATTCTGATAAATTGAAGCCCTAATCTGGAAATAGAAAGGATAATTATAATGTTTATGTGGTATTAATTATACTATTACTTAGGGAAAAGCTTAATTATCTTGCAAACCCTAATTTTTAGAAGTTGTAAACCCTAATTATTCTGTCTGAACCCTAATTGTACAGTTGTGGGTTTAATTGCTAAATTAGCAATAATAATTAGGAAAATATTAATCCTAATTGGTTTCAGACTTAATGTAATTAGAAAAATTATAGTAATTAGAAAACCCTAATCTAATTACGAAAATCTAATTTCTAATTTAGAAAATTAATTTTCTATTAGAAACCCTAATTTTTGGGTTATAAATCCTAATGACCATTTTGACCCTAATTGCTTAATTAGCAATTTTAATTAGGAAATATTAATCCTAATTAGCAATATTTAATGTATGATTAAAAAATTTTTATATAATTAGGAAATCCTAATTATAAGTTAGAAATATTAATTTTCTATTTTTATAACCGAAATTGGAAATTTTAGAAATTTAAATTGGAAGTTAAGGGTTAAACCCTAAACCCTAAATACTCTAAACCCTAAACCCTAACCAAACCCTAAACCCTAAGGGTTTGTAACAAATGACCAAACTAGAATTAAAATGGTGGAGAAAATGGCTATTTTGCCCTTATGTCAAATTTTTTTTAATTAGTAGCTTGCAATTTTGGCCAAGACATTGAGTTGGTGAACAACCCTAGCTCTAACCTAGCCCTAGCATTTGACTAAAAACAACACATCAGCCTATATTGCCAGCCAATTCATCAAATACATTGCACTTGTTGAGTAATTAAAGAATTAGAGAGAGAAAGTTGATTATTTTGCTTATTGTTCACCAAAACTCTCACCAACTCTCCTCCATACAAGACCTCCGAAAATTAGAAGTAGATCAGTCCTTATTCAAGTTCTTAAAACACCAAGAATAAATCGTGTGGATCAGATTGTAGATCAAAGCTCAAAAGAGGTATAAACCCTAAATCCTAGAAATCCTTTGATCTTATGTTATTTGTTGTAATTGATTGTTTAAAGTTTTGTATTAGGGTGTTAATAAGTGATCTGGGTTGTTAGATCAAGAATCTATAACATCAAAGTGCCCGAATTTAAAGATTTCTCAAATCTGGAAATTTGGAAAAATGTTGACTGACAAGCAAATGTCAGGTCTTATAGATCTGTCTCTGTTAATATATTTTGGTGTTTTGCGTTATACATCTATAGTATGTCATGTGGTCTTTGATCTCCAACTTGAATCAACTCCAGATCTTGTCTAGATCAAAAGTTATGAACGGTCAAACCTAGTTGACCGATTATAAATTATGATTTCTGGGCAGCCCAGAAATTTCTATGTTGTCTGACAAGTTTTTCCAAGCTATTAATCTTCCTGTTGTTTGATGTTATGGGTAGATTGTTAATTGATCCTTGTAGTATGACATGTTGTGTACACACTAAAATTTTTACATTACTCAGATCTGTAACAGGATAGTATAGAATCATGGTCAAACCACCATTGACCGACTGGCCGAATGAAAATTCTGGAAAACCCAGAATCTTCCAGAACAAGTTCCGGCTATGTAGTTTGACCGGCCAAAATCTTTGTTTTGTGTTGTTGTTAGACTGAACTGAGGATATATATGTGTGCACTGACATCTCTACTACGATCACGAACCTTAATATCACACATACCAAGCTCAGAATGCAAACTATAATGACCTAAACCTAGCACCCTTATTTGTTCTTCATTTTCTGGAAAACCCAGAAAATGAAGAACAGCGTTGTCAGATAATTTGTAGACTTAGATCTCTCGGATATGATATTGTTTGGCCATAGAACAAGTTGGTAACTATAGTACTACATTAGTACTTCAGTTCTAACCAAATTAGAAGCCCATAAATGTAATGATCATGAATCTAGAATCAGTCAAACTATGCCCCTCGGTGACTGACATGAAGATCTGGGCAACTCAAGAACAGGCCCAAGAACACAGTTAGCGACACTTTTGTCGCCTAAGGACCCTTTAGCGACACTTAATTTCAGAAATTAATTAATTTAATTAATTAAAAATAGAAATAAATGATTTTTAATTATTAAAAATACAAAATAAATTCTGAAAAATTATTTTAAAGTCTGAAAAATAGTTTTTAACTATTTTGAGTATATTTCGAAAATATTTAATATTTTTGGAATATAAAAGGTATTTATTTATTTAATTATTATATTAAATAAATTATTTAAAAATGGTTTTAATTAATGAAAAATCATGAAAAATAATATTATGGTATAAGAAAATATTTTAAGTTATTTTTGATGACTTTTAATATTTTGTGATGAAATTCATTAATTAATCAATATTAATGATAATTAGTTTATTTAATAGATATATTAAATAAATTATGGAAAAATAGAATAAATAATTTAAAAATCATATAAAAATGATTTAAGTGTTATAAAAATATTTTAAGTTATAAAATATAACTTTTGATATTTTTTCATGAAAATATTAATATTCTAATATTAATAACAATTATCGGATAATGGATTTAATGGTTTAAAAATCATATAATTATGATTTTAAGGTATTAAAAATACTTTGATATATTATAATTATATTATAATATTATGTTATTATTTTCATTAATATTTTATATTAAATGAATATTAATGATTATGGAATTATGTGATATTTATTTCAATTAAATATGGTTTTAATGATCGAAAAATGTTGATAAATGATAATAATTACTTGAAAATTATTATAAGTCTTTAAAAATTATTTTAACTGCTTAGATAATTATCTGGGATAATTGTTAAGCGTTTAAGCAGAGTTTAATTGAACTTAAACTCGAGTATTGTCCGACTAGACCATCGGGATGTTAGAATTGTGTCGGGTTCAACTCAGACTGTAATAGTTTGACTTAATACCAAGTCTTATGTGTTGTATAGACTGATAGGCTTATGTGTTATGTGTTTAGGTTATTCTGTGTGTATAAATATAACAGTATTATACTATGATGATATTATTCTAATATTGGAGATCTATATTACTAATATTAGGTCTTCGAGTAAAGCGTTATAAATTGCGTTGCGGTAATCAACGGTTCAGACAAGTTTCTTTGTACTAAACTCTAATAAGAGTGTTTTATTCAAGCTTATGGTTAATCATTGCTGATTGCCACGAAAATTGTATTCTGTACATCTTGCATGTATAAGTCAGGTATGAAAGGCTGATCACCTTCATTACCAGTTGGTTCAGAAATGTTTGTTCATGTTTAAAACTTGTTCAGTCAAAAGTTTGTTTGTGCTAGTTCTCAATTATATTGATGTATTATAGCCAGCTTATTATTCATACTCTTCAATCATGATATATCGTTATATTATTGTATTTAAACTTGCTGGACAACTTTCATGCTCACCCTTGCTATATCATGATAAACATTGCAGATAAAGCGAATGCGTTCGGATTACAAGAAAAGGTTAATGCCAAGTTCAGCTTGGGATAAAATGTGCGGCTAGTTTGTAATAGTATATTTTGATAAATATTGTTGTGTAATAGATATTTTATGAATTGTGTATAAGTTAAGGTTACTCGATTTTGGGGAAAAGTGTGTAAGTTTAATGTATAAACAATTTATGTTTATATCTTCTGCAAATAGTTATAGAATGATTAGTGTACCGAATCCGCGGCGATTTGGGGCCCGGATTCGGGGCTGCCACAGTTGGTATCAAAGCTGTTGGTTATGAAGCTTAGGTAGGAATACCTGAGACCAATAACCGCAGTGATTAGGATAAGTGCACCAGTACAAAGTACCTAATAGACAACGCTTAATAGACAACGTTTTTTATAAAAACGTTGTGGTTTTTTTTTTTACAACGTTTTTAGAAAAAACGTTGTAGATTTATATGCAAAAACGTTATCTATTTAAAAGAGCATTTTTTTGATTTTAACTAGATAACGTTTTTTTTTAAAAACGTTGTCTATCTACAAAGACACGGAGCAAAAAAAAAGACACGGAGCCAAAAAAAAAACACGGAGCAAAAATTCCACTTCTCAAAATCGGCTACCAACTATTCTTTCTTCTAAATCCCTAAACCTCCATTCAGCAGATTCAGATCTTCTTCATCACCGTGGGTAAGTGGGTAAGCCGCCTCACCGGAAGGTGAGGAAACCCGGCCATCCGGCTTCCGGAGTTCGAATGAAGAGGCACGGAACTCCGTGGGTAAGCGGAGTAGACCGATCTCCAGGTCCACATCTATTACCTGAACCTCTCTAAGCTTGCATCTGATTTGGGGTGCTTCTTCAAAGGAGATGAAGTGAAAAGATGACCCAACTCATATCCGTCCCCATCTCCTCCTGTCCTCCACCTCCCTCACCTCACGTTCCCAATTCCATCAGACCATCACTATATTTCTTCACCAGATCCTCTGTAGACTGAGAGAGAGACACTGTTCTGTACGCGAGAGCTTTTTTCCCTTAGTTGTGTTCTCTGCCTTTTCCAATCGCTTCAATCTTTGATTCCTTCGACAAGAAAGTAAGCAAATCTATGTTTTTTGTTTATAAAAATTGAATTCTCAACTGGGTTGCAAAAATATTTTGAGATTATGTATTATTTCGCTGCGTTTGATTAGAGCCCAATTTTCTTTAATTTATTGAGTTATTTTTTTCATTTTACTTGATTTTGTTCATTCAGTGTTCAGCTGTAGTATTTTTTGTTCAATTAATCCATTAATTAAGGGAACTCCAGATTCTAGTTCTCTCGTGGTGAATCCAGATTCTAGTTCTCTCGTGGTGAATCCATATGACAAATTCAGGTACATTTAGGGAACTATTTCCATGAAGTGATAATATGTGAATAACTAAGAACATTAGTGACTATATTGTTTCCTACTTTTGAATCCATTTGGCTGCTGTAGAAGTTGAGTAGGTATTGATGTAATAATAGCGGAGAGATATTAATAATATTGATGTTCGAATAGTATGTGTTTTACTGACTTTTGACAGCCTTTTTTTATGAGCTAGTGAAAGCAACAATTGAACATTATAAGCTGGGCCTTAGTCTAGCTACAGATTACTAATTCTCATTGCTGTTTAAATTCTCTTGTAGTCATATATACATTATGTGAAGTCAAATTACATTTTGAGTTTTTATGCCGCTGGCTCATTGTAGCAATAGGGGATAATGCAGTTCCAGTATTGCCAGAGATTGTTGGGCTGAGAAACACAAAATGTAAGGCTATCATTTATTTGTTACCTTAATTTGTAAGGTTAAATTTGTATCATCTTCTGCTAAAAGTGAGTTCTTCATCCTATCAAATGTTGAAGGTGGCAGTGCAAGTGAGGAATCAAGTATGCTTTTTGTAGACAAACTAGAAGAGTTACCATTGACTATCTGCAACTTGAATAGAAAGGTAGCTGGTACTAATTATTTTCCCCATACAAGTGTATTCCTTTTTATCAATAAAATTATGTTCTAAGTTGTTGCATCTAAGAAATTGGGTTAATTGTGCATCAATTGATAAGTAGCCAAGTGTGGCTGCTTATATTCTACCATTTTTTTGCGACTTCTCTTCATGAGTTTATTTTCTCGTTCATCTTTTGCTGCTTCACATTATTATTCAGGTCATTGGGAGTACCAAACCTAAAACAATATGAAGAATGTATAGCAGATGCCTCTAGCATTGTGTTAATCTCCCAATTGTTTTTTTATAAGCTGTCGTACTTATTTTCTTTTTATCCCCCAACTTTTGAGGGGAAGCTGCTTATAATTAAGGACGCATCAGCTGGCAGTGCATTATTACTCTGCCACATTATCTGCTCTGATGCATGTGATGTTAATATGCATTTAGTTAGGACATCCCGCATCACTTATATTCTTATGATGATTTGTTCACCCTCCAAGGCAGCACATCCATATTGTTAGTGTGAAACTCTCTTTTGTTTATTTTGTTGTTAGTTCCACTGCAAAGTTATTGTATTTTATCATGTCAATTGTCAAGTTATTTGATACTGTTTTTGCAACGTTTTTCCATTCCAACTTTGCTTCAAAACTTTCTGATGAGGCATCAGTTATTTGTTTGGTTGCGTCGATGAATTTCTTCGTTTTTGCTTTGGAATTATTAATTTGATTGAAACTTGTGGGTTTATAGTCGGAGGAGGATTTGGCGTTGAAGCAGCAATTGGAAATGACCCCTGTGTCTGACCCCTTAGTACATATCTTATTGCCTTGGTAAGATTCATCGATTTATGTCCACAAAAAAATCGCTATGCTTTATTATATGTAACTATGTGGTAGGGCTCTATTAAATTCGATATTGGAGAATTGTCATAGCAGAGTGCCCATTTAAGGAATTATCCATGGTGTGAAGAGGCATTTAAGGAAGCTCGTAATAGAGATGTGCCCATTTTCTTATCAAGTAAGGTCTTGATTATTGATATTATTATGGTATGCATTTTGTCTTTCATGATTAGATTACTTATGAGACTATCAGTTTGTATTCTTTTAAACATGTTTTCTCAACAGGTGGACTAGATTTGTAGTTCTAGATAGGTAAACCTAGAATAGTGATGGATTCTTTTAGCCATTTCAGTTTGTATTCTTTTAAACATGTTTTCTCAACAGGTGGACCGAGAAGAAAGACCAGATGTCGACAAGGTAAGGAGTATTGTTTACTCTTAACTAAACTGTTGTAGTTGAAAAGTTCTTTTGGCAGAAATGAGTCGTATTCACATTTGACAGAATCTTTTGTAGATTTTGTGGCGGAATTTAGCCTAGTAGTTTGAGTTGGTATTGCTGTTTGTGTTTTGTGTCCTCTTTGTCAGGTTTTGCCTTCTATATACTCTGCTCATGTACTGGGTGGGAAGTTTTTTAACATATATATTTGGAAGAAAAAAAAAGAAGTTGAACTCACTTTTCATACTTGATGACATATTTACATCATGAACTGTGACCGAGGGAATTGGCACTGATTCCTGGACCTTCACTCTCTTTTGGAATACTAGGCTGTTGAGGTGACAGTAGTAAATCAAAGATAAATTAAACAGGATCCTTGATTTAAATTCTCAATTTCAAAGTGAACTTTTTCCACTGATAACTATGCTGATAGGTACCATTATTTACACATACATTTAGAGGACTGATTTATTGGATGCCTTTATGAATTTGTTGCAAAATGATATTGAAATTTTACTGGTGTTCTGTCTCGATTATTACAGGAATCCTGCCAATAGCCTTTTTGTGTTACAAAAACACAAATGAGGGACACTGTATTGGATAGAGACTCACTCACTTATTGAGGATACTCTTATGCCAGGTATATCATGTCTAACTTCTATTAACAAGATTTTAAATGCAACTATCTAACAATTATGGTCTACTATTATTTGTTTGTATTGTGATTTTGTCCCTCTCTTATCCTCATATTTTATTTCCTTCCAGGATACCTGCAATAGAAAAAGCAACCAACAAAATCTGGGAACCATTTGCAAGTTCAGTCTCATTGTCTTTGAAAGAAATTTAGTTTCACTTGTATTTTTTTAATTCATGTTGTTTCATAATCAATGCTTGAGATATTTGAAACTGTAAATGAATGATATTATTGGGATGTATTTTAAATGGTTGATACATTTTGGTTTTAAATTTAAATCATAATTTAGACTTTTTAGCTATATATCATGGCATTAGCATATTGCAGGTGCATTGGTAATATAGGTGAATTATAATTTTTTTTTTATTTTTTTCTTTATCTACAACGTTTTTAAAATGTTGTATAAATTGGTTAAAAACGTTGTCTGATATACTAAACAACAACGTTTTTATCCAAAAAACGTTGTGGAATCATGCATTCTACAACGTTTTTAAGCATCTGCTAATTTTTTAAACATAAATCTACAACGTTTTTTTCTAAAAAACGTTGTGTATTGTGCTTAACTACAACGTTTTAAAAACGTTGTGTAAGGATGTCAAATAGACAACACCCTTAACCACGACGTTTTTCTGACAGAAATCACAACGTTTTTTCCGCGTTGTCTATTTACTGTTTTGTAGTAGTGGTGCTAACTCAAATAGAGTTAGTTGGTCGGTAAGATTCAAAGATGAATCTCGGCGAGTGTAAAGACACAGAGTTCCCTAACTCTGATAATAAAATTGAACAGTAACGATTAATAGATCGAGTCTAAAAGACTGAAAGTGCAAGGATAGGAGATCGTAAAACAAAACGATCATATTGCATGGAATTAAATCGTAATATATACGATAAGATAACCCCGTGATATGATAAGGTTATGACAGCCAGAAAGAATCAATCTTATGATTGAAAAGTTTACAGCAAGATGCTGTGTGTAAGTTGTACTATAAAATGGTACTATGAAAACTCATAAAAGAGTTATGGATTATGAATACGGATTAAATGAAATTCGTGTTGAAAAAGGGGGTTAAGATTAGGTGGGGATTTCAATGAGGACTCGTGTTAGCAACTGAGTTGTATGATTTCTTGTATGGGCGGGGAATTGTACTTGGTGTAAAAACTACTTACTTGGTGGCATTGGTAACCATTGAAATGTTGTGTCACGCTAGTTGTTATATATAGATAAATAGGTCATAGGTAGAGAATATAGGATTAAGTACGAGTTCTTAGAACTCATACTTATGTGACATTCTTGACTCATAGTTATATGAAATGTTTATGAGCCCCTCAGCGAACGGACGCCAAAGGTCAGACTAGGGTAAGTTCGTAAACTCATATAATTGTGGCCAAGTTATGAACTCATAAGTGTGGTTTTATGAATTGGGTATAGTTGTGTGTGAATGGAGTGTTAAGGATTATAGGAAAAGATAGATTATTAAGCAAATGATCATTAATGGAGACTTAAGTTTTCCTAAACTCCTAGCTATGCTAAACTTCGAAATGATTGACATCAAGCTAAATACGCACTATGTGCCTTTTAAAAAAAATGTAGACTCGTAATCATTTTTGAAACGGTTTAAAGTACAGTCTATGCTACTTATTTCGGCTAGACGCAAATAATTTGAAATATCAAAATGTATTTTAATTATCACTCATGTACCATGTAACCTGGTGCAGAGATGATAAAAATGTGATGGAGTTGTAAATATAGGAATATTTATTGTGAATTTGACATAAAGTCGTTGTTCCACTATTGTATGATGTGTTATGACAAAGTCATACAATGACGGCATCCTCAAACGGACTGTTAATACAGTACGGCATCATGAAGTCATTCTCGAAAATGTTTTTAAAAAATTTTAATTTGCCAACGGGGTTTGGCTACACCTAAATAATTCGATTGAATTGAATTATCGATATGAGTCTATGCTATTTGATTCAGCTAGACTAATGTTATAAAAACTCCAAGTGTTTGTTGAAAGAAATTTCCCGAACCGAATTGTTTTGGTACGGAATCCAATAAGACTGAGGTAGAATTTTTGTGCCTTCGGCAGTGACGGGAAAACAGATAAAATCAGTACTTGGCCAGTACAGGGCATATCAGACTAATCACCCTTTGTGTCCGTAAGTAATGACGGTTTGCGGATGAATTTCCATAAAACCTTTTGCGAAAATGACAGACAAATAGTCTATATGACTCCTCAGCACAAATTTGAAAAACTTTTACTCTTGTGAGAGGTGTATTGGGTAGCATGTAATGATATGTGTGAATGGTGTAAGGTGCACGATGTAAGGTGTAAGGTGAATTTCGGGGATGAAATTCTTATAAGGAGGGGTGAATGTGACAACCCGAGAATTTGGACAATTTATTAAAATCTTAAATGATTGATTTAAGATCAAATAATAGACCTAGACAGAAAATAAGTGTATGCGTTTGATATTATTAGGGTGAAATTTTGATGATTTCAAAATTCTATGAAGGATATAGGTTAATTATTCAGGATTAAGGATTTATGTGATTAAGTTCTGTGAATATGGTTATGTATGTGTACTGAATGTGTTTAAGGGTCAAGGGTTGACCAGATTAATTACATATGTGTCAAACCCTAATTATATATTAAGAACTTTAACGTTCGGTTAGAAAATCCTAGCGATTAATAAGAAATCCTAGAAAATGGTTCTGGAAACCCTAATGTCAGTTCCGGGAATCCAAAACCCTAATTCGGTGCATGAAACCCTAAATCGGGAACTTAATGGCATCAGTGTAAATAATTATAGGATTAATTAGGGTTAATCTTAATAAATTGATTACAAAACACTTATTCCGAATTTGAAACCCGATTTGATTACTATCAAACCCTAATACCAGATCTGAAAACCCTAATTTCAGATTCTGATAAATTAAAGCCCTAATCTGGAAATAGAAAGGATAATTATAATGTTTATGTGGTATTAATTATACTATTACTTAGGGAAAAGCTTAATTATATAGCAAACCCTAATTTTTAGAAGTTGTAAACCCTAATTATTCTATCTGAACCCTAATTGTACAGTTGTGGGTTTAATTGCTAAATTCACCAGTACAAAGTACCTAATAGACAACACTTAATAGACAACGTTTTTTATAAAAACGTTGTAGAATTTTTTTTTACAACGTTTTTAAAAAAAACGTTATAGATTTATATGCAAAAACGTTATCTATTTAAAATGATATTTTTTTTGTTTTAATTAGATAACGTTTTTTTTTTAAAACGTTGTCTATTAACAAAAACACGGAGCTAAAAAAAAACTGCGAAAATAAAACACGGAGCAAAACAAAAAGACACGATTAAGACTGAAGCCCTAACTCTCTCTTATTCTTTAACTTTCTCTGAAGCCCTAACCTTAGAAATTTCTGAAGTAGAACTCGTAACCATCTCAGCACCACCATCGCTCTCTGACTCTCTTTCTCTTTTGCTTCCTAGCTCTCCCCTCGTCAATCTCTCTCTCTCGTGGCTTCCTAGCTCTCCCGATTTCGTCTCTCCCGCTGCTCTGCTCCTTAAACAACTCAGCACCACCATCGCTGTTAGCAAACGACAATCAGGTATAAATCTAGGGTTTATATTTTTTTCCAAATCGAAAGAGTCTACATCCGTGTCGATATTCTTGCGCCTAAGTTTTCCTGCTATATCTTTCGTTTCAGTATGTAATCGTATCTCTGTTACGTGATATTCTTGCAAGCTAGGATTTGTCATGCCCAAGGTCAAACACTCGCCTTATACTCCGCAATCGGTTCATAGAGACGAAGATGTTGACATTGAAAACGAGGATGAAGAACCAGATCCCTTTGGAGGTTTATTTGATGATGAGGAAACAAGGATTTTCACAATTAAAGAACAGATTGAAGATCCTGAGTAGGTAATTTTGGATTTTATAATTTGTTCTTAGTTTTTAGCTTTGATTTGTTTTGGTTAAAATATTTTTGTTTCTCTGTTTAGTCTGATGAGTCTCTGAAAGATTGGGTGTTACTGGTCTTGCTTTACATTATGCTCACATAATCACTCAAATAGATAACATTGTATGTGTTAATTGAGTTTGTATGAATTAAATTTAATATTAGTGCTGTGCTATTTGATTAATGAAATTGGCTTGCGGTAATCAGAATAAGTAATACTATGTTTCCTTTGCATATATGATACCCAGGAGAGTATACCAGTTGATGAAGTATTCGAACAGTTAAAATGTACAAGACAAGGATTGACTAGTGAGGAAGGGCAGGAGAGACTCCGAATTTTTGGCCCAAACAAGCTAGAGGAGAAGAAGGCACCCTTTTATCTTTTTTTTCTTTCCGTTTTCATTTTACATTCTCTCTTTTTTTTCGGATTCAGAAAAATTAATTTTAATTTCAAGTATGGAAAAATAAAAAGATATAATCTAATTTGATCAAACAACACTGATTGAAACATGCAGGAAAGTAAAATTTTAAAATTCTTGGGGTTTATGTGGAATCCTCTGTCATGGGTTATGGAGATTGCTGCCATCATGGCCATTGTTTTGGCAAATGGAGGGGTACTGCATGATCTCACACTCTCCCTCTCTCTCTCTCTTAAGCACGCACAACACAGTTGTTTTGAGTTTGAATGAACCGATTAATTAATGATGCAGGGAAAGCCTCCGGATTGGCAAGATTTTGTTGGTATATTGGTACTGCTTATCATAAACTCCACCATAAGTTTTGTTGAAGAAAACAACGCAGGCAATGCTGCTGCAGCCCTAATTTTAATTTTAACCCATTTACAGTCTTCTTAGTGTTCGTTCTTGCATGTGTTTAATTTTAACCCATTTACAGTCTGCTTAGTATTTTCAACCCATTTATAGTCTGCTTAGTGTTGATTCGTTAACTTAGTGTTGCTTTCATAAATTGATAGCATAGGGGTGGCTGTGGTGGCAGCAGTGGTTAGGTTTTAATTTCTCACTTGTTAATTTTCCCTAAAATTTAGGTTTTAATTAGAAATTTCAAAAGATTTTTGGAGCTAATTTGGAGCTTTAATTTGGAGCTAATTTGGATTCTTACGCAATTAGGTCTTTCTAAGCAAGGAAAGGAGTTTATTGATTGCTTGTTGTACGCCTTTCACCATCTATCTCACAAGGTAAGGAAATTATTCTCTCTATCGCTCCTCCTTCAATTATATTATAAATATAATTGTACATGGAATTTGGGGGATTTTCAGATTTGAAGGAGATTGCATCGCTGATTGAGGCTGGTGCTTATGCTCGCGAGGTTCGTCGGATTGTTCGAGCGGTTCGCTTAACCATATCATTGAGAAAGAAGCTGAAGGCTTCTGTTATTTCTTCGTTCCTTACTTTTGCCCTCATTCCTGGATCCGAGGTCAATTCTCGTTTATCTTCATATCTACTCATGGTTGGTAATTTCCGGTGTTTATTATTTCATTGTTACAATATTTTGATGTGTTTCCTATATTTGTAGGTATCATGGATTACAGAAGAAGAATTTGGTATGGGACATCTTGATTTAAAGCCTGTATGCTCAGTTTCGTCGAAGTCGTTAAGTGGTAATATAGCTCCTTCACAAAATGGTTCAGACTGCATTGGCAATTTAAGCATTGTAAATATGGAATCATTTGATCCTAGAGTTTTTTGCACATGTTTAGGTAGTAACTTAATTTTATGGATAGTTTGGTTTATTTTGTGGATTGAAAAGTGAATTTGAGATGTATATATGGATAGTTTGGTATATATTTTGTGGATGTAGTAATTTAAAATTGTAAATGAATGTTATTATTGGGATGTATTTTGAATGGTTGATATATTTTGGCTTTAAATTTAAATGAGAATTTAGACCTTTTAGCTATATATTATGTCATTAGCATATTGCAGGTGCATTGGTAATATAGGTGAATCACAATAGAAAGGATAATTATAATGTTTATGTGGTATTAATTATACTATTACTTAGGGAAAAGCTTAATTATCTTGCAAACCCTAATTTTTAGAAGTTATAAACCCTAATTATTCTGTCTGAACCCTAATTGTACAGTTGTGGGTTTAATTGCTAAATTAGCAATAATAATTAGGAAAATATTAATCCTAATTGGTTTCAGACTTAATGTAATTAGAAAAATTATAGTAATTAGAAAACCCTAATCTAATTACGAAAATCTAATTTCTAATTTAGAAAATTAATTTTCTATTAGAAACCCTAATTTTTCGGTTATAAATCCTAATGACCATTTTGACCCTAATTGCTTAATTAGCAATTTTAATTAGGAAATATTAATCCTAATTAGCAATATTTAATGTATGATTAAGAAATTTTTATATAATTAGGAAATCCTAATTATAAGTTAGAAATATTAATTTTCTATTTTTATAACCGAAATTGGAAATTTTAGAAATTTAAATTGGAAGTTAAGGGTTAAACCCTAAACCCTAAATGCTCCAAACCCTAAACTCTAACCAAACCCTAAACTCTAAGGGTTTGTAACAAATGACCAAACTAGAATTAAAATGGTGGAGAAAATGGCTATTTTGCCCTTATGTCACATTTTTTTAATTAATAGCTTGCAATTTTGGCCAAGACATTGAGTTGGTGAACAACCCTAGCTCTAACCTAGCCCTAGCATGTGACTAAAAACAACACATCAGCCTATATTGCCAGCCAATTCATCAAATACATTGCACTTGTTGAGTAATTAAAGAATTAGAGAGAGAAAATTGATTATTTTGCTTATTGTTCACCAAAACTCTCACCAACTATCCTCCATACAAGACCTCCGAAAATTAGAAGTAGATCAGTCCTTATTCAAGTTCTTAAAACACCAAGAACAAATCTTGTGGATCAGATTGTAGATTAAAGCTCAAAAGAAGTATAAACCCTAAATCCTAGAAATCCTTTGATCTTATGTTATTTGTTGTAATTGATTGCTTAAAGTTGTGTATTAGGATGTTAATAAGTGATCTGGGTTGTTAGATCAAGAATCTATAACATCAAAGTGCCCGAATTTAAAGATTTCTCAAATCTGGAAATTTGGAAAAATATTGACTGACAAGCAAATGTCAGGCCTTATAGATCTGTCTCTGTTAATATATTTTGGTGTTTTGCGTTATACATCTATAGTATGCCATGTGGTCTTTAATCTCCAACTTGAATCAAGTCCAGATCTTATCTAGATCAAAAGTTATGAACGGTCAAACCTAGTTGACCGATCATAAATTATGATTTCTGGGCAGCCCAGAAATTTCTATGTTGTCTGACAAGTTTTTCCAAGCTATTAATCTTCCTGTTGTTTGATGTTATGGGTAGATTGTTAATTGATCCTTGTAGTATGACATGTTGTGTACACACTAAAATTTTTACATTACTCAGATCTGTAACAGGATAGTATAGAATCATGGTCAAACCACCGTTGACCGACTGGCCGAATGAAGATTCTGGAAAAACCCAGAATCTTCCAGAACAAGTTCCGGCTATGTAGTTTGACCGGCCAAAATCTTTGTTTTGTGTTGTTGTTAGACTGAACTGAGGATATATATGTGTGCACTGACATCTCTACTACGATCACGAACCTTAATATCACACATACCAAGCTCAGAATTCAAACTATAATGACCTAAACCTAGCACCCTTATCTGTTCTTCATTTTCTGGAAAACCCAGAAAATGAAGAACAGCGTTGTCAGATAATTTGGAGACTTAGATCTCTCGGATATGATATTGTTTGGCCATAGAACAAGTTGGTAACTATAGTACTACATTAGTACGTCAGTTCTAACCAAAATAGAAGCCCAGAAACGTAATGATCATGAAAAATTAGCGACACTTTTGTCGCCTAAGGACCCTTTAGCGACACTTAATTTCGGAAATTAAATAATTTAATTAATTAAAAATAGAAATAAATGATTTTTAATTATTAAAAATACAAAATAAATTCTGAAAAATTATTTTAAAGTCTGAAAAATAGTTTTTAACTATTTTGAGTATATTTTAAAAATATTTAATATTTTAGCAATATAAAAGTATTTATTTATTTAATTATTATATTAAATAAATTATTTAAAAATAGTTTTAATTCATGAAAAATAATATTATGGTATAAGAAAATATTTTAAGTTATTTTTGATGACTTTTAATATTTTGTGATGAAATTCATTAATTAATCAATATTAATGATAATTAGTTTATTTAATAGATATATTAAATAAATTATGGAAAAATAGAATAAATGATTTAAAAATCATATAAAAATGATTTAAGTGTTATAAAAATATTTTAAGTTATAAAATATAACTTTTGATATTTTGTCATGAAAATATTAATATTCTAATATTAATAGCAATTATCGGATAATGGATTTAATGGTTTAAAAATCATATAATTATGATTTTAAGGTATTAAAAATACTCTAATATATTATAATTATATTATAATATTATGTTATTATTTTCATTAATATTTTATATTAAATGAATATTAATGATTAAGGAATTATGTGATATTTAATTTAATTAAATATGGTTTTAATGATCGAAAAATGTTGATAAATGATAATAATTACTTAAAAATTATTATAAGTCTTTAAAAATTATTTTAACTGCTTAGATAATTATCTGGGATAATTGTTAAGCGTTTAAGCAGAGTTTAATTGAACTTAAACTCGAGTATTGCCCGACTAGACCATCGGGATGTTAGAATTGTGTCGGGTTCAACTCAGACTGTAATAGTTTGACTTAATACCAAGTCTTATGTGTTGTATAGACTGATAGGCTTATGTGTTATGTGTTTAGGTTATTCTGTGTGTATAAATATAACAGTATTATACTATGATGATATTATTCTAATATTGGAGATCTATATTACTAATATTAGGTCTTCGAGTAAAGCGTTATAAATTGCGTTGCGGTAATCAACGGTTCAGACAAGTTTCTTTGTACTAAACTCTAATAAGAGTGTTTTATTCAAGCTTATGGTTAATCATTGCTGATTGCCACGAAAATTGTATTCTGTACATCTTGCATGTATAAGTCAGGTATGAAAGGCTGATCACCTTCATTACCAGTTGGTTCAGAAATGTTTGTTCATGTTTAAAACTTGTTCAGTCAAAAGTTTGTTTGTGCTAGTTCTCAATTATATTGATGTATTATAGCCAGCTTATTATTCATACTCTTCAATCATGATATATCGTTATATTATTGTATTTAAACTTGCTGGGCAATTTTCATGCTCACCCTTGCTATATCATGATAAACATTGCAGATAAAGCGAATGCGTTCGGATTACAAGAAAAGGTTAATGCCAAGTTCAGCTTGGGATAAAATGTGCGGCTAGTTTGTAATAGTATATTTTGATAAATATTGTTGTGTAATAGATATTTTATGAATTGTGTATAAGTTAAGGTTACTCGATTTTGGGGAAAAGTGTGTAAGTTTAATGTATAAATAATTTATGTTTATATCTTCCGTAAATAGTTATAGAATGATTAGTGTACCGAATCCGCGGCGATTTGGGGCCCGGATTCGGGGCTGCCACATGAATAAAACCCATTAGTAGACATAATTTAAGTAAATATAAAGGTGTAATTCGTTTCCCTAATTGTGGAGAATAAAAGAAAAATTTATTTGATTTGTGCAAAAATCATTTGATTTATGTCTATAGTGAGTCATTTAATAATGTGCAAAATTATTTGATAAAAACTATTTTTCAATAGTTCCATTTAATAGAAGTCTATTTTATTTTGGAACAAAATGAAAATATTGAGTGCTATTTAAATTCTAATAAATCACTATATTAATACTAGCTAGTATGTAACTTACATATTTAGTATTAATAAGTATGGTTAAATATAGAATTAAATAGTATATTATGTAACTTACATATATATATATATATATATATATATATATATATATATATATATATATATATATATATATATATATAGTCCGGATCTGTCGCGGACCAAATTGACGGACTGCCAAACGGACTAAAGGAAAAAAGAAACACGCGGGTCAAAAAAGAGAAAAACAGTATGAAACAAAGACCCGGGTCCCAAAAAAGAAACGCGTTCTCTCTCAGCGTTCTCTCTCAATCTTCCCTCTCTCTCTCAAAGAAACCTTTCTCTCCCCCTCTTTTAAAGTGAGCATAAGACTCCCTCACTCGTGTTTTAAAATAGTCGATTCAGAAGACTCCCTCTCGTAAACCCAATCTTCTGATTCTCTCTCAAAGCGACCTTTCCCTCCTTCTCTCTCAAAGCGAGCCTAAAGAAAATCGGAATGCAAGAAAGAATTTGAATAGGTTCTATTGCAAATCAAAAGCGGAAGGTTCCTACAGAGAGAATCTGAAGGTAAAGATTGCTACTTAATTTTGTAATTTCTGTTTTAGGGTTTGTTTTGCTACAAAGATCTAGGGTTTATTTCGGGGGAAGTGTATTGGTGATTTTATGCTCTGTTTACAAGCCCCACCACACAAAGCAGTAGTAGCCACATGTAAGAAATTTGGAAAAATCTTTTCTTCTTTATCTAGCTTGTATGTACTGTACGTGATGCGCATATATTGTGAAATTGCATAATTGCAATTGCTCTATATATTTAGCTATTTTGGATTAGGTTTGTATTTCTAATTCCAATCATAATTTTTTGAGTTTTTTGATATTATTATGTGAATTTAATTTGGAAGTTATAGTTCTTTAATACCTACTTTTAGCTCTCTTTTTTTCTCGTTTTTTATGTTATTTTGTGTTTGATTGTTTTGGAATTTTTTGGTATGTTCCTATTTTTTGATATGTTCCTATTGTTAATTTGGGCATCTATTTTGAATCTGCAGTATTTTTTTAGTTTATTACTGTCACCTGTTTTCTCTAATAATCATTTGTATCATCTAAATTCAACTTTCATCTCAGGATCCACAACTCTAATTATATATGTTACTATTTACTAACCTTCACCAAATAACAAACAGTAAAATAAATAAAAATAATGGTTGCAATATATCTCTGTGTATTCATTCATATAACACTAGCATTTTCTAGGCTGCTAACAATAGTTGAAGATAACCGGTCTCCATCACACTGTGGTAGGTCTTATGTTTCCGCTGGAAATCTCATAAATATAAGCAAGAAAACAAAAAAAAAAGAAGGGGGAAAAACAATCCAAGAAGTTAAAATAATAGAGTAAGTTACAGACACAAACTACAAGAGTTGATCCTGCTGATCCAAGAGTTTTCAAGTCCAAAAAGTATCTCAACAATCCAGACCACAAAAAGCATGACCGGCTCTATGAATCTAAACTTGGTCGGGAATCAATGTCATCAATACATGATACAAATGGTGCAACAACTGGACAGAAACCTATGGATATATAAAGACATGAAGAACATAGATACAGCAACAAAAGATCATACTACTAAGATTGAAAAGATTGGTCCAGATGGTCATATCAAGGGAATCACTATGTAAATGTAGTTGTTTATTTTCTTATGAATTACACAAGGGAATCACTATGTCATGTGATTTATTCACTCTTCTTTAAGGACCTGTTTGATGTAAGGACCTATTTTGATGTAATGATTTTTAGAATCGCGGACATCTTGATTACTTGTATTTTTATTGGCTATTTGTTGGACTTAATGCAGTGGCATTGGTATTATACTTGTATTTTGCAGGATCTTACATTTATAATTGAGGACATAATGTCTGAGATTGCTTGAAGCTTGGAAGACTTAATTCCTTACGTTACTAGCAGAGGCGCATTTAGTTCAAGACTGCAACAACTTCAGTAGACATTACACTAATGTAGTGCCTCCATCATATTAAATTATCATTGAAGGATGATCTTCTAAAAAATCTATAACATCGTTCCATAAACATCTAGAAAATATTTAACAATGCTACATAAACATCTAAAAGAGTACAAATAACAAAACAACCTCATTAACAAAGACGTGATGGTAACTTTTGGAAAGGATCCCAACTTTCTATTAAACCTAATCGGTGTCAGATTCATTCCCATAATCTATGCTCGTCGACTATGGGTTATTGTAGCCCTTCATTTCATCATTATACCATTTCTTGCCTGCACGAGCGTTTGCAATTCATATGCTTCTTTCTCCTCAGCTACATGCATTAGTTTTTGCACAATCAGAAATAGATTAACAGATGATGAAAATAATCAAAAGATCCTTAGGTGGGAGTGTGTGTGTGACGCCCCCAAAATTAGGTATATATCACCCATCTTGGGTCATCAGATACATGGTACAAAATTCAAATATAACTTACTAATACAACTGTCGTGTACAATACGACAAAACACAACTATGAGTTTGAATACAATTATTGTCTACTAGAGATTATATAAACTCAAAAGGAGTCCTCATTAAAATTATTAACACACTATTTCACAGAATAATGAGGACTACTAATGATATCCTCTGGACCGTCACTCCGTTCCCTGACTAGTCCCTGCTATGTTCTCATTTCCTGAAGAGAACAGTGAAAGAAAGGGTGAGCTCAACTAGCCTAGTAAGAAATATTATGACTAAGATAATGCAGAATAAATTATCATTAGTCTCAAACAATGTTAAACTGATAAAATATAATAGACATCAAGTTTAATTGCAGCGGAACAAGCAATCCATTAAAAGAGTCAAGTAGAAAATAAAATCTACAATCTTTTATGATTAAAAAGGTTTTTCATCACTATTATCGCTGAGACTCAGCTTAATAAATATTCCACTTCATCGAATCACCCTTGCACTACGGCCAAGGATATTCTTTTGTATCACGACCAAAATTATCCATGCACTACGGGACAAGAATATTTGTGTATTCATTAATGGTCATGATCACGCCAACAACTGTCCATCAATGCACTACGGGCCAATGAGAACTTTTACCACATTATTTGTAACATTACGATCATGATTACACCGAATAATCCCTGGTCATAATCATACCAAGTCCATCTATGCACTACAGGCTACATATAACTTTCAACAAAATATAAACATGAGGATGATGACAATGATATAAGAATTCATTAAAACAAGTTTAAGAATTATTTTATCCAGGAATTATTAACCTCCAAATTGTCAACACGATACTGTTTTGTAGAGTAAAATTCAAGAATGATCAGAAGAATATTTCCATAAAAAGATACTGGATGAAGCGCAAATATCAAGGATATTCTACTAATTTCAATGAGTATAGAAGTCAAAACTTTAACCAACTGAGTATAATAAAGAATGGAATAACAAAAGAAATCACCATACATGTGGTACTTCGTATAGACAGGTTATTCCAACAAAATAATAATAACGGAACCAGGTCAGGCAAAATTTGCACCGACAGGATGTTCCAACAGAATAATAAAGACGGAATCAGGTCCAGTTTAAAACACACAGACATGATGTTCCAACAGAATAATAATAAGACGGAACCAGGTCCGGTGTAAAACACACAGACAGAATGTTCCAACGGAATAATAATAAAGACGGATCCAGGTCCGGTGTAAAATACACAGACAGGATGTTCCAACAGAATAATAGAAGAATGTCACCAATTATAGGTTAGACAGCATATATAGGTTATTCCAACAGAATAATAAGAAATGGAATAACAACAGTTCTCTTCATGAATAAGAAAGAATAACACCCCTTAACGTAAAAGAACTGAATATAAGAGTAGTTAAGTAGCAAAAATCTTTTCTTCTTTCTCTCTATAATTTTTTCTCTCTAAAGTTTCAGTGAATTCGTAAGAAAATAATGAAGGAATGAGCTTCTATTTATAGAAAATGGACTGCATAATAACTAACTCATGAACGGTCCAGATTGATTTACTTTAATTTGACGGTCCATATTTAAAGCAAAATCTTTTAAATAAAATATAATATATTCTATTTATAATCTAATAAAATGAATAACTTTATAAAAGATTTTATTATGCAAACAATATGCATAATAAAATATAATATATTCTAATTATTGTCTAATAAAACAGATAGCTTTATAAAAGTGTTCTGTTTTATATAAAAAAAATTTACTATGTAAAACACTATGTAGACACTATGCAACACTATGCATAATAGAATATAATATATTCTATTTATAGAATAACTTTATAAAAGTATTTTATTTTATTTAAAAAGATTTTTTGTATTATTACATTAATAATACAAACAAAACTGAGTGACTTAACACGTAAGCATCAATAATCAATACCGTGTGCTAGTATGCAACCACGCGTATTACTTTACTTTTAACACCGGGTGTTTCAACAGTTAACGGTAAAACTTCCGCCGTTATTTTTATAAAGTATTTTTGTCGTTTTCCCAATCCGACAATAATTTCGTTGTGGGGTCCACCAATGATTGTGTCATTGTACTAATATTCCCTGTTAAAACGAATATTCCCCGACCAATCGAATATTATATAACAACTTGCGTACTTTGCAAAATTTATAAATATTACCCACAACTATTATATCAATTTCACTCCATATTATTCAAAAATAATATTTATAGAAAATTCATCTTTATTCAAAAAGTTGGGGTTTTACAATCTCCCCTTCTTATGAAATTTCGCCCTCAAAATTAGGGTACGTACCTGGTATGTCGAAGAGGTAAGGATACCTTGATTTCATTTCAGATTCTAACTCCCAAGTCATTTTCTCAACATCGTGGTTTCTCCACAAAACTTTGACTTGAGGTATAACCTTGGTGCGTAGAATATGTTCCTTCTTATCCAAGATTTGAATAGGAACATCTTCATACGTCAAATCTTCCGCTATTTCGTCCGGTTCCAACTCAATAATGTGGTTCGGGTCTTCCACATATTTACGTAACATGGATATGTTAAAAACGTTATGAACATGAGATATACTTGGCGGTAAAGCGAGTCTATAGGCCACAGTTCCTACTCGATCAAGGATTAAAAATGGGCCGATGAATAGAGGATTAAGCTTTCCTCTCTTTCCAAATCTCGTAACTCCTTTCCATGGAGCAACACGTAACAACACATGATCTCCTATATCGAATTCCATGTCCTTTCGATGAAGATCAGCATAACTCTTTTGTCGATCTTGTGATGTTTTTATACATTACCGGATCGTTTGAATCTTTTCCGTAGTCATACGTACCAACTCTGGTCCAAACAACGTTGCTTCACCCACCTCATCCCAGCATACTGGAGAACGACACTTTCTTCCATACAACGCTTCGAATGGAGCCATGCCAATACTTGCTTGATAACTGTTGTTGTAGGAAAACTCCACCAATGGTAAGAACTTGTCCCAACTTCCCTTGAAATCAAGGACATAGAGTCTTAATAGATCTTCAAGAGTTTGAATAGTCCTCTTTGATTGTTCGTCCGTCTGAGGATGATATGCCTAGCTAAATCGTAAATCTGTGCTCATAGCTTTTTGCAAACTAACCCAAAATAGCAAAGTGAATCTTGGGTCGTCTCAATCAGAAACTATGAATACCGGCATACCATGCAATCTTACAACCTCGTTTATGTACATACGAGTAAGACGTTCAAGTGTATAAGTTTCTCGTATCGATAAGAAATGAGTAGACTTGGTCAATCTATCAACAATGACCCAAATCGCATCTATGCCTTGAGAAACTTTGGGAAGACCTGTAACAAAATCCATGGTAATGTGCTCCCACTTCCATTCTGGAATTTCAAGTGGTTGTAATGGACCTTTTAGTACTTGATGCTCCTCTTTGATTCGTTGACACGTTAGACACCTTGAGATAAATAACGTTATCTCTCTCTTCATATTGCCCCACCAAAATGTATGTCGAAGATCATGATACATTTTGGTACTCCCAGGTTGGATTGTAAACGGTGTGTTGTGCGCCTCAATTATGATTTTATACTTTAAATCAAGGTCGTTAGGAACACAAAGTCTGGAGTTGACTCGAAGTATTCCTTCTTCATCGATTCTTGCTTCCGGCATCGTACCTTCTTGCACTTTCTTCCTCATACGCATCAGCTACGGATCTTTAACATGAGCAGCTTTAATTTTTTCAATTAAAGTCGGTTCTACTCGTATATTTGCCATCATTACGTGGGTCCCTGGAGTCTTTATCTCTATGTCCATCCTTTGCAAGTCATACAAAATGGGCCTTTGCGTTGACAATATTGCACTCGTACCCGCATATGATCTTCTACTCAATGCGTCAGCTACCATGTTCACTTTTCTAGGATGGTATTAGATAGTATGATCATAATCTTTCAACAGTTCAAGCCAACATCGTTGTTGCATGTTGAGTTCCTTATGAGTGAAGAAATATTTGAGGCTTTTATGATCCATAAAGATCTCCACTTTCTCCCCATACAAGTAATGCCTCCAAATCTTTAGTGCGAAGACAACATCTGCTAACTCTAGATCATGAGTAGGATAATTCCTCTCATATTCTTTGAGTTGTCATGAGGCATAGGCTATGACTTTCCCATGTTGCATGAGAACACATCCTAACCCATTGCTCGAAGCATCACTGTAGATGACAATTCCCTCCGAACCAGATGGTATTGTCAGAACAGGTGCGGAAATGAGTCTCCTCTTGAGTTATTGAAAACTCTTCTCACATTCCTCGCTCCAACCGAAGTTTGTATCTTTCCGAGTCAGGTGAGTTAGTGGAGTAGCGATTCAAGAAAACCCTTCTACGAATCTCCGATAATAACCAGCTAAGCTGAGAAACCTACGTACTTTGGTCACTGATTTAGGTTGCTCCCAACTTTGAATAGCTTCAATCTTTGATGGGTCAACAAATATTCCATGACTTGATACCACGTGCCCAAGGAATGCTAATTCTTCAAGCCAAAACTCGCATTTCTTTAACTTGACATAAAGCTTATATTCACGAAGCTTTTGGAGTATCAGCCTCAAGTGTTGCTCATGATCTTCACGGGTTTTGGAATATATGAGGATGTCATCAATAAAGACGACCACAAAGTGATCCAAATATTCCTTGAATACTCGGTTCATCATATCCATGAAGGCAGCAGGAGCATTAGTCAATCCAAAGGACATGACTAGGAATTCATAATGCCCGTACCGAGTTCTGAAAGCCGTCTTTGGAATGTCATCGGTTCTAATCTTCAATTGGTGATATCCGGAACGAAGATCAATCTTTGAAAAGAATTTGGCTCCTTGTAACTGGTCAAACAGGTCATCAATACGTGGCAATGGGTACCTATTTTTGATGGTGACATGATTCAAGTCCCGATAATCAATACAAAGTCGCATACTCCCATCTTTCTTCTTCACGAATAGAACAGGAGCACCCCAAGGAGAAGTACTAGGACGGATAAAGCCAATGTATAACAATTCTTGTAGTTGAGTTTTTAACTCCTGAAGTTCAATAAGAGCCATTCAATTTCACGCTCTCGGGGTAGGCCAGGAAGTTCTTCAGGGAATACGTCAGGAAATTCATTAACAATAGAAATATTATTCAAAACTGACGTATTTTTGTTTAGATTTGTGACATGAGCTAAGAAAGCTTGACATCCATTTTTTAATAAACGAATAACTTTATGGCTTGAGATGACAGTGATTGATTTTAATGGTTTGGTTTCTTGAATTCGCATAATAGGTCGATTAGGAATATGAAAGCTAACAACCTTACGAAAATAATCAATTTTTGCATGATGAGTAGTTAACCAATCAATTCCTAGAATTACATCAAATGCAAGTATTTTTAATTCAATAAGATCGACAGGTGATATGTAGGTACCAACTTGAACCAAACAAGACTTATAAACCGTGGATGTAATGAAGGTTTCTCCCAACGGAGTTTCCATAGATAAGTCAAAGTCTAATTTCTTCGGAGTCAAATTTAATCGTTGAGCGCAAGTAGGAGAAATAAAAGAATAGGTAGAACCAGTATCAAATAAAGTGTAGACTTCGCTAGAGTTTATGATAAGCTTACCCGTCATGACCTCATTCGGGTTCCTTGCTCTCTGGGATGTCACAACAAACGCTCTCCCTTGCACTACCGGCTTTGACTTTTCTGGGACAGCCTTTGGTGCCTCCATCCTAGCTGAATTTTTCTTCGGTGAATGACAAAATCGGGCTAAGTGACATTCTCTTCCACAATTATAACATGCTTTGGACAGCATCGCGCAATTTGGACTGATGTGTCCCTCCCCTCCGCATTTGAAGCATATGATAGGTGGTCTTTCTCCTTCCTTAACAACGATTACTGGTGCTGACGTCCTTCCATCATTGTTGAATTTTCTCTTCTTAAAATGTCCATTCTTATTATTTTGGTCCTGATTACCACCGAAGTGGTTACCATTTCTGGCCTGTTGATTCCCTCTATGCTTGTTGTCACCGCTTCGATGATTGCTCTCACTGGTATTATCATTTTTTTGGCTGCTCTCTTTTGGTTGCATTGACTCGTTATCGCGCTCCACCAACTGAGCCCTATTTACAACATCTGAATATAAACACAGTTTATGAGAAATAAGATGTTGACGTATCTTCGGCTTCAAACCTCTTAAAAACATTCGCGTCACTCTCTCTTCATTATCCACCAAGTGGGACGCAAACCGGGATAACTCCGCAAATTTTGCCTCGTATTGCAACACGGTCATATTGTTTTGCTCCAATTTGATAAACTCCACCTCCTTCATGTGACGAATACTTTCGGGAAAGTATTTTTCGTTGAACAGCTCTTGGAACTTCTCCCAAGACATCTTCAGTACGGTAGGTTGAGTACGTTTTACCGATTCCCACCAGTAAACTGCCTCTCCGCGCAACATAAAGGTGGTAAAGGGAACCTTTTGCTCCTCGGAGCATCCCAAGACATCAAATATCTTGGTGATCTGCTTTATCCATGCTTCCGCCATAAGTTGTTTTGGCTCTCCCTTAAACTCTGGTGGTCCCAGCTCCTTGAACTGTTTAGCGGTGACTGCCCGAGAGTTTCTAGTGTTTCCACCTACATTTTGGACAGGAGCCGCTCTCTCCTGCTGTTGCATGAATTACATAAAGCCTCTGAACAATCCATCATTCATCATTTGGTTAGTGTTGTTGTTTGCATGAGGATTGTCGCCTTCCTGATGCACATTCTCCTGATTATTGATATATGGAGACTCAACGGTCTCTTGTGTTCCATTGTTATTCTCAACATTTTTGGATGTCATTTTCAGATACTGCCACAAAACAAAGGTTAATTGACATGTAACATAATATCTCTAAACTCTGACCAACCAATTTAAATACAAAAAAAAAATTAAGTAGGTCATACTAGCGAAGGAATTCCCTGTCTCTCCCCTTCTAGTTCTAGTCTCACATCTTAGCTAGGGATCATATCCCTAAGCTTTGATACCAACTGTGACGCCCCCAAAATTAGGTATACATCACCCATCTTGGGTCGTCAGATACATGGTACAAAATTCAAATACAACTTACTAATACAACTGTCGTGTACAATACGACAAAACATAACTGTGAGTTTGAATACAATTATTGTCTACTAGAGATTATACAAACTCAAAAGGAGTCCTCATTATAATTATTAACACACTATTTTACAGAATAGTGAGGACTACTAATGCTATCCTCTAGACCATCACTCCGTTCCCCGACTAGTCCCTGCTATGTTCTCATTTCCTGAAGAGAACAGTGAAAGAAAGGATGAGCTCAACTAGCCAAGTGAGAAATATTATGACTAAGATAATGCAGAATACATTATCATTAGTCTCTAACAATGTTAAACTGATAAAATATAATAGACATCAAGTTTAACTGCAGCGGAACAAGTAATCCATTAAAAGAGTCAAGTAGAAAATAAAATCTACTATCTTTTATTATTAAAAAGGTTTTTCATCACTGCTATCGCTGAGACTCAGCTTAATAAATATTCCACATCATCGAATCACCCCTGCACTAAGGCCAATGATATTCTTTAGTATCACGACCACAATTATCCATGCACTACAGGCCAAGAATATTTGTGTATTCATTAATGGTCATGATCATGCCAACAACTGTCCATCAATTCACTACGGACCAATGAGAAATTTTACCACATCATTTGTAACATTACGGTCATGATTACATCGAATAATCCCTTGTCATAATTATACCAAGTCCATCTATGCACTACATGCCACAGATGACTTTCAACAAAATATAAACATGAGGATGATGACAATGATATAAGAATTCAATAAAACAAGTTCAAGAATTATTTTATCCAAGAATTATTAACATCCAAATTGTCAACATGATACTGTTTTGTAGAGTAAAATTCAAGAATAATCAGAAGAATATTTCCATGAAAAGATACTGGAAGAAGCGCAAATATTAAGGATATTCTACTAATTTCATGGAGTATAGAAGTCAAAACTTTAAACAACTGAGTATAATAAAGAATGGAATAACAAAAGAAATAACCATGCATGCGGTACTTCGCATAGACAAGTTATTCCAACATAATAATAATAACGGAACCAGGTCAGGAAAAATTTTCACCGACAGGATGTTCCAACAGAATAATAGAGACGGAACCAGGTCCGGTGTAAAACACACAGACATGATGTTCCAACAGAATAATAATAAGATGGAACCAGGTCCGATGTAAAACACACTAACACGATGTTCCAACGGAATAATAATAAAGACGGAACCAGGTCCGGTGTAAAACTCACAGAGAGGATGTTCCAACAGAATAATAGAAGAATGTCACCAAGTATAGGGTAGACCGCGTATACAGTTTATTCCAACAGAATAATAAGAAATAGAATAACAACAGTTCTCTTCATTAATAAGAAAGAATAACACCCCTTACCGTAAAAGAACTGAATATAAGAGTAGTTAAGTAGCAGAAATATTTTCTTCTTTCTCTCTATAATTTTCTCTCTCTAGAGTTTCAGTGAATTCGTAAGAAAATAATGAAGGAATTAGCTTCTATTTATATAAAATGGATTGCATAGTAACTAACTCATGAACGGTCCAGATTGATTTACTTTAATCTGATGGTCCATATTTAAAGCAAAATCTTTTAAATAAAATATAATATATTCTATTTATAATCTAATAAAACGAATAACTTTATAAAAGATTTTACTATGCAAACACTATGCAGGCACTATGCAAACATTATGCATAATAAAATATAATATATTCTAATTATTGTCTAATAAAACAGATAGCTTTATAAAAGTGTTATGTTTTATATAAAAACATTTTACTATGCAAAACACTATGCAGACACTTTGCAACACTATGCATAATAGAATATAATATATTCTATTTATAGAATAACTTTATAAAAGTATTCTGTTTTATATAAAAAGATTTTCTGTATTATTACATTAATAATACCAACAAAACTGAGTGACTTATCACGTAAGCATCAATAATCAATACCGTGTGCTACTATGCAACCACGCGTATTACTGTACTTTTAACACCGGGTGTTTCAACAGTTAGCGGTAAAACTTCCGTCATTTTTTTCATAAAGTATTTTTGTTGTTTTCTTAATCCGACCATAATTCCGTTGTGGGGTCCACCAATGATTGTGCCGTTGTACAATATTCCCTGTTAAAACGAATATTCCCCGACCAATCTAATATTATATAACAACTTGCATACTTTGCAAAATTTAAAAATATTACCCACAACTATTATATCAATTTCACTCCATAATATTCAAAAATAATATTTATAGAAAATTCATCTTTATTCAAAAAGTTGGGGTTTTACAATGTGAACACAAACCTGACATCTAATTCCATCTGTCTCCAAGAACTCTGCCAACATCTGTGAAGGCAATTCTAGGATTACTCTTTTTCACATTCTGCAACCAATGTAACAGAATTAGCTACTATTCGCAATCACCATATGCTAAATAGGCAGACAACTGCAGTAGGTCCAATAAGAAAGTGGACCCAAGAAAAAACATGGCCAACATGCAACCAACGAAGTTCCCTCCATCAACTAATTAACGATATACAAATAAACTAAATGTAAGCAAAACCTACAAAATATAGCACGCATGATAGAGGTTTATCACTTTATCTATTAAAAATGAAATTGTGCCCAGCCATCTGAAAATTATAAGTTAAAATTGAGCAAGTATCTACTCTAGTTCTCTCAAGTCTCTACCTATTCATCCCTACATCATCTTTAATTTGAATCACTAATCTACTTGTAAAGGATGATTCCGAAGATATTAAAAATGAGGTTATTATAAAATAATTTCATGGAAGAATGGTTATTAAGAACATCAGTCCCAAGGATAAAAATATACTATAGTACCAGATAAAAGAAAGAAACATCACATCATATTTAATTATAGTACAAAGAACCAAACAACATTTAGATGTCAAATTGCTGCAAATACATAATCTTCAATCCTATATAAAGAATTCAATCAAAACCTCAATATCACATGAAAACTAGTAGGGCAAATATGATACATTTTCAGGAAGTAGGAAAAAATAATTTACAACAGAAGAATTACACATATTTCAATTTACTAAAAATACACATAAATTACAAGGGTCAAAGCAGCATTTCGTAATGCAACTCACATTGGCATTTCAAAATTGTATTCTTTTAACTCGCTACTCTTTGTATCAATGAAGGGGTAGGTGGAGTCATAATTTCACACAATGCTAGATTTTTCCTTATCTAAGATAAAATCACAATCTTCAGCTAAGCATTTCAACAAACAAATTATGAACATGATTAGATTATAAATCAATAACAACTACAAAAAGCATATGCTCACAAATTTATGGCAAACACATATGGAAATTCTTCAATGATCACAGGGGAAGGACCTTTAGGAGAGAGAATATCACTAACCTTACGATTTGCAAACCCTAGATTTAATCAAACTGCCCAACCACAAAATAACCATACAAACACTAGATTTCTTTCAAATTAACAAGTTTGCGAATGGTTCTGTTCTGGTCGTCCGGCGATTTGTAAACCCTAGCTTCAGACTCGGAAGAGTGAGAGAAAGCCTAGCATCAGAGTCGTTTTAATTTGAGAGAGAATCGGGGAGAGGAGCTTTGAGAGAGAATCGATCGGCAGTGATAGAGAGCGGATGGTTGAAAGTGATTTGAACTGGGTTTTTGACCCGCCTCCGTTTCGACCCGCTTTTTTTTTGGTTTCAGCTTTAGTTTTGCTTTTTTTGCTTTGGTCCGTCTTTAAACCGTTGCTTTGGTCCGTTTTAGAACCTCTCTCTCTCTCTCTCTATATATATATATATATATATATATATATATCCATATCATCTATATGATATGGAATAAAAAGTGACATATAACATCTATACCATCCATCTAATTAATGAATGGTTGTGATATTATTGAGAGAAAACTCGTCTGCTAGACTTACTAGCGGACGTATTTAGTAATTTTTCTAGACACTTTTGCCCCTGTTAGCACTGCTGACCACTTGGAAATAACATCATCCGCTAGTAAGTCTATCGGATGGATAAAAACTATCACAGTACAGCAACATGCTACAACATGAATTCAGTACATCAATTTGTAAATTATTCAAAATTAATAAGTTTGTTAAAATTTGTAAAATATGTAACCATTATTAATTACCAACATTATATCTCATAAGTAAACTATAACATTGTATTAGTATAATATTGTATTAGTGTAACAATAACATTGTATTAGTGTTGCACAAACTTCAATTTAAATGTCCGCTAGTAATTCGGATCCACTTCAGAGTCCGCTAGTAATATTGTCTTCATGATTGACGTTCCCAACACATTTGAAGAACTTGTTGACATTCTTGGCCTCTTTAAGCACATAATCAAGGAGGTTGTCCCCTGTAGAATTCAAACATGAATATGATTAAGTAAGAGACAATTTATATTGTAATACAACTAGAACCAACTAGAACACAGAAGCAACGAAAGAAAGTTTGTTTGCCTAAGGAGAACAATATATTGCCATAAGAATGTAGCAACTATGCATCCAAATCACATTCCACTAACTGACATGAAGTGAAGACAATTAATAAAATTTACTACTTTTCACCTCAAGAATTCACAAAAGCAGACTAAATAACAGTCTTCAAAAGAGTAGATACTTCAACAGTAACTTAAAAAGAAAAGGAGTTACCTTGTTGGTTTCAAATATGCATCTATAAACAACCAATACCCAGTAGTTCTTAGAATCAGAGCATTCTTTGATCCAAGCATTCGAACCAATAAAAAAGTTGCCCTGAAGCTGTCCAAATATTAATGAAGTTTAAATCAAAGCATACAACAAAACGATATGACAAATTAAGAAAGACAATATGATAATATTTCAAGGAATATGATAGTATTTCAAATACTTGTACAATAGAATTCAGTTCATCCATTAAAGACTAACTTTCATTTTATATGGAGAAACCTTAACAAAATAAGAACAAGGTCAACAAGGTCAGAACTCAGAAGGCATGTTCAAATATAAAGATCAATCAAGTTTATTCTGAACCTGAACAAGCTGTATTCAGCTGTTATGGCTTAATATGGAGCGAACATTTTACTAATATTTAGATGAAGATAATAATACAGGAGGCTTTCAAAATAGGGCATATAAAAGAAATAGAAGATTAAACACAGATGACCACCATTAAAAAGTTGATCAGTTAAAGAAGCATGCACAAAAGTGATCAAAATGAACAAAACCAGATCTATCAATTAAGAGCCTAAAATTCTAGAAAGTAAACTGCATAAGATTATAGTTATCCTCAGAAGTATACCATCTGCGACAAATTAACAACTTTACCCTCATTGTTTTCACCACATGGACTACTCTCTACTGTCTGCAAAGAAGGTTGTGGAATTAAAAATATATTAGAAGGCTTGTGACTCTACAATGCAAGTCCTTCCAATTAGCTACTAGTATGCTTGAAATTGCAGCAAACTAATTGATAAATTGTTATGAGCAAAAATTAAAAATATTAAATTTATAGGTAATATAGCAAGTACATTATTTTCTCATTTTCTGTGACCTGTGGATGTATGCGAATCAAGCCCACAATACTTTGTATGACTACTGCTGCTGAGTAAATTAAAATTTGTGGAACCTAACATGTATGTGCTCTGTTATCATAAAGAGGGGAAAATGAATAAAATAAAACAACTATATAAACGTTCTTCAGAATGAATATCAAGCAAATAGTTCCAACAACTAAATGAAAACCTACTAACATCTTTGAAGTTGATGCTTTCAAGAAACGAAAATGAATCATCATTTGCTACAATGGTAATAGGATCCAAGCAACAATGGCGTGATCCCATAAATTAAGATTGGGATACTCATTAAATTCAATTACTAGACTATAGATTATCAATTTGCATTTACCCAACAGGAAATATTTTTTTTACCCAACATGTATTTCTATTTGATGGATCTGGTATGCTAAAACTTTCCAATTCACAACTAGGCATTAGTGGATTTCCTACAAAGTGCTCGCTTTATCCAACTAGTGTAGGTATCTGGTATGCTAAAACTTATCCAATTCACAACTAGGCATTAGTGGATGTCCTACAAAGTGCTCGCTTTATCCAACTAGTGTAGGCCAGAAACCACTGCACAAAAACTGCTAGTGTATACCAGAAACCCCTGCACAAATAACTTGTAACATTCCAGAATTTTAATTATAATATTAAATATTTATTGAATTATATAAATATTTAGTGGATGTGTTTATCGTTGAATAAATATTTGTTTAATTGATTTAATTTTGTTTAGTTAATTATTTGTTAAATGAATAATTAATGAGTTAAGGAAATTATTATTATATTGATATTTCAATTTGATGGTAAGTATTTGTATAGAGTTATGTGAATAAATGATTTATTAATTGTTATTTGAATTAAATAAATTAAGTATGAAAACTTGATTAAATATAGTGTGACAAATAACTATATTATAAAGAGTTATTAAAATAAAGTAATGTAGTTTTTATCTAGTTTACCCAAACAATGCTTAAGGATATAAACTATTTAATTTTAAATGATTTGCCAAACAAGGCCCTGTGACTTTTGAAATTTTTTTAATTTTGAATTATAGTATAAATAAAATAAATTAAAATAATAAATATAATATATTTATATTATATACGTTAGTAACTGATTTTGCAATTAGTGGTGTTATTAAGGGTTATCAGTTTTATTCTCGCGCTTGAATATCAGTTGATTTTCTTATTACACATTCTATTTTCCAAGCTTGAGAGTCCAAAAAGTTGAGAGAGAAGTTGTGAGGGAATTGAGAGAGTTTTAAGAATTTTCACAGCAAATTCCAATGATTACCAGCGGTTGTATTAGAAATTAAAGGTATGTTCACAACCTTAGTGTTGTATATATGTGTATGTATGTATGAGGCTATGAAAGACTTTTATATAATCTGTAAATTGAAAATTGTTGAATTGTTGCTATATAATGGGATTACTTGTGATTATATGAGTATATGGAGATTAGAGGTTGTGTTTAAACGAGAAATTCATGCTAATTTCAGATATCAGTAGTAAAAAAAATTTTGTCAGTATATATGTTTTCATATGTAGCTATGTAAGTATCAATTTTAGTGGCCAATTAGTGTGTGAAATTATAAATTGAAGCTTGTATATGTTAGTTCAATGAGATACGAGCATAACGTAATTTGAATAGAGTGATTTGGCCAAATAATGAATTCACAGTGATGATTTTTGGATTGATTATAAAAAATGGAGCTTTATATGAAAAACATGAAAATTGAGAAATTAAAATAGTTTTAGTTGTTAAATTGTGCTAAGTGGTTGAATATGTTAGCAATCATGTTTATGATAGTTGTATATTTATTTTACGTGTTATTATCACTGTTCATTAGCCTTCCTTGCGTCTGTCTGTGCACCAGCGCAGCTGCGCCGGTCCCAAGCCTTTGTATGGCACAGCTGCGCCATACCCTGGTTTGAGATTCTAGATTCTGTTGTTGCCGCAGATTTGGGAAAACATCATAACATGGTCTGAAATTATGTTAGCATGTTAAATGGGTAATGTTAAGGTTAACATAACATAGTGAATTGTGGTTAGTAAGTTCAAAGTTGCAAAAATGTTTAGTAAATTGTGACCGCGTTATGTGATAACTTAGTTTACACAATGAAAGTTAGACAAGTGTTGCTAAGTAAAACACTTGGAATTTTCTGAAATGTAAATAGTAATGAAAGAATTGTGCTTCAATGATAAGTTTAGTTAGAAATGTACATGTTATGGTATATTAACATATTTAATAGGTATTGTGGTTCTAAACCGATGTGTAGGTGAACGTGAGTTTGATATTATAGCTTACGCTCGAGGCAAGTTTTCTAAACCTATCCTTTTACATTGAGCAAGTTTCTAAACTTCTCTTTTTAAATTGTGCAAGTTTTCTAATTCTACTTTTACAATTGAACAAGCTTTCTAACTCTACACTTTCATGGAGCTAGTTTAATTATTGTCATGCAAGTTTACTTCTAAATGTAATTTCGCAAGCTCTTGTATCTAGTTTATTCATGATGATACAAGTTCTCTAAACCTTAGTTTTATGTTAAGCAAGTTATTCTTGTAATTAACTTGTCAAATAGCATGCAAGTTTATTTAATCTAATATACGGTTGTTGAATAGTTGTTGTTATTCAAATTGCTATTCGTTATGCATGTTTAGTATTCAATTCTAAGATTTTAACATTAGCTTAGTGTTGTTCAAAACAAGGTATGTAAATTATTCAATACTTATGCTATTAGATTATTCCTAAAGCATTAACTTAGAATGCAATGTTTATTCAGTTATGATTATTCCATAACATAGTATTGTTACCTTTTATTCAACTAATCCTTAGTTGATGTCCGTTGAATTCCAAATTTCCTTGAAATTTATCCAAACCAAACTTACTTTGGTGCGGACTTGTAATCTAAATACTGAGATGAACAACCCTATTATTAAGGTTTTACGCTTAGCGTTGAAATATTTGTGCACAATACATTGTACGAAGGATTGATCCCCCTAAGTACGTGGAGTCCTTATAGTCTTATGACTGTTAAAGTTAAAATTGAAAGATTACTTATAACTGTGGACATGGTTCGTGGTCATTAGACCCTCAGTAGTATATTTTAGAATGTTAATAGAACCTATCATTCAGTTCTATCGATCCTATATTTTGGCAAATGTTGTAAAGTTTATTCATTCTTATTTCAAGTGAGCTTTGTTTTCTCACTCTTGCTTATATAACCATTACAGCTAAGGATGAGAAGATAGATGTACCTATCACCAGTAAGGGCAAGGGGAAGATGAAAAAGTTTTGAAGACTTGTAATATGTTGACAATTATTTATCAGACTTTAAATTTGATTAATGTAATAAAGCATTTATTAAATTTCCGCATTTGAATGATTATAATTAATGGTTAGATAACCTGGGAGATAATGTTTTTATTAATGTAATCTTGTATGGACAGGTTTTATTATTCAATTTTATTATGATTGGGTAGTTAGATATGAATGTTTTAATTAAGTGAACACCAAATCTTGAGGTACTGAAGTACATGGATTTGAGGGTGTCACAAGTTGGTATCAAAGCTTTAGGATATGAACCTTAGGTGGGGAAAAGCCTTAGGAAGTAACCTTTGAAAAGATAGCGGTGATTAAATGTGTTTATAACTTATGTGCTCGTGAGTGTCGAGTAGTAATGATTAATAATTAAAACTTAAAATTATGTTGTTAGGATGACTAATGTCGGAGAATCCAGTCAGGCTAGGGATGATGGACCTCAGATGCCTATAGAGGAGGAGCCTCGCGACATTCAGGTTGTTTGGGAACAACTACTGCAACGGGAGTCAGCCCCGTTGGTCACGGTGGTTGAAGAGGAGGATGATGATATGGAGACGGATGAGGAGGATCCCGTTGAGTTGCCACAAGAGGATGAGGATAACGAAGACGAGGAGGAGGAGACTCCACAAACCTCGATAGTTGCTCGTATGTACGATGAAGTCTATGACCGTAACGTGGAACTTCAGGATACAGTCGAGGATTCGCAAGAGATAGTAGCTGAACAAAAGACTGGAATGACACAGAAAGACGATGAGATCCAAGATCATGAGGAACGACTGACTAATGTCGAGGAAAAGCTAGAACAGACTGAAGGAGAGAAAGAACAACTGATCGAGGAGGTCGCAAAACTAAAGAACAAACTGAAGGAAGAAGCTACTAAGAGGACAAGAGTCGAACACGCATATGAGGAGGTGTTTCAATGAGCCGGGATAGCAGTGAAAGACGCACAAGCAAAGAGAATACATATGGAAGAAATGAATAGAGTATTCAACACCGTGGTTAATCGAGCTCAAGATCGGGTCATGGGTTATCCGATTTAGTTCGAGACGCTGACATCGTACGTATTAGATCGCAGAACAATGTTCCGCATTATGGAGGAAGAGCGTAGTAAGGCTAAGCAATATCTTAGTAGAACATCGTAGTTGTTATGCGATTAATAAAATGTTAAATAAGTTGTAAATCCCAAGTGTTATGTGGCCTATGGGATATGATGATGATGTTTTCCTGAAACTTTTGTAGTTCAGGAAAGTAATGTAAATAGCAGCTATGCTATTGTTTTGATGTTTTCAAAAGAAGTTATGAATAAATAAAAGTTGTTACTTTATTCAAAGTGTTATGTGATTATGTGGCTATTTCTTTTGTGGAGGCAAGTTAAGTAGAAATTACTTAAAAGAGTTGAATAATAATCTAGTTCATTTTTAACAGAAAATGCCTCCCAGACGTCAACCACCACGACAGAGAACCACTGAAGGAACCAACAATAACGACAATGTTGATGTCAACCCCGTTCAACAATTAGTGACTTTACTGATAGGAGCGTTGCAGAATCAACCACAAAACGAAGGAACAACGTTTAAGGAGTTCAAGGCGGTTGGACCACCTGAATTCCGTGGGTCCATGAATCCAATCGAGGCACAGACCTGGATTATGGAGATAAAAAAGGTGTTCGATGTTACTAGGGTAGGGGATGATCAGAAGACTGTTTTTGCAACCTTCATGTTGAAAGAAGAGGCTAATTATTGGTGGCAGACCAATAAAACTCGAGAAGGACCAGGGGTGATGACCTGGGATAGGTTTAAGGAGATATTCTTCGAGACCTATTTCCCATAAAGTTCAAAGAGTCAGCTAAAAGTTCAATTTTTGGAACTGAAGCAGGGAACGATGACGGTATCTGAGTATGCCTCTAAATTCAATGAGTTGGCGAGGTTTGCGCCTTATCAAGTCAGCACAGATGAACGCAAGGCAAAGTTGTTTGAACATGGACTGAAGCCCTGGTTGTACAGTAGGGTTTCCCTGTTCCAATTGAAGACTTTCGAGCAGTAATGGAGAAAGAAATACTCGCTGAAGGTGGGGACGAGGCAGTGACAAAGTTCAATCAGGAACAGAAGAAGAAGAAGAAGAAGAAGAAGAAGAAGAAGAAGAAGAATGAGGTGGGGATTAAGAATGGAGGTGGTAGTGGTGGAAACAACAACAATATCAACAACAACTTGAAGAGGAAGTGGAGTGGAAACATGGGTACTGAAAACTAGCAGGGTAACCATCAAAACAAGAAGTTTGAAGCATGTGCTACATGCGAGAAGTTTCACAAGGGTGCGTGCTTGATGGGGAAACTAGTATGCTTCAATTGTGGCCAGGAGGGTCTCATCGCCGCAAATTGCACTCAACCTAAGAAGAACATGTGCTTCACGTGCGGATCCAAGGATCACTTTGCTCGTGAATGCCCTAAGAAGAAGGCTGGAGAGACAACCAGAAGCAACGGAGGTAATGGTAGAGGTACATGGGCCATTCCTGGACCTACAACATCAAACAAACCCACAGCTAGAACCTTCAACATGACTGTACAAGATGTTGTGCAATCAAAAGATGTGGTGTCAGGTATTATCCCAATCAATGATATAAATGCTTATGTATTATTTGATTCGGGTGCTATTTGCTCGTTTATATCTGATGAATTTTCTAAGAGGTTAGGATTGCCTAGTGAAGAACTGAATTTCTCTTTGAACATAGAAATTGCGAATAAGGAGATAATCCCTATTAGGTTCGTATACAAGAACTGTAGGGTAAACATTAAGGAGAATATCTTGATTGTGGATTTGATTACGATTAGACTTGGAGAGTTTGATGTTATTTTAGGAATGGATTGGCTGTTCAAATATGGAGTGGTAATTGATTGCCAAAAGAAGTGTGTAAACCTTATGACCCTGTCAAAGGTAGTATTTTATTTTAGAAAGTCGCCTAGACAAATGAAATGTCTGACAATTATGCTGGCCAAGAAATTGTTGAGTCAAGGCTGTCTGGGCTATTTAGCTTACATAGTCGATACTCAGAAGAAGAATGTAAAACTGGAAGAGATACCAGTGGTGAGGGAATTTGAGGATGTGTTTCCAAAGGATTTTCCAGGACTTTCGCCTGACAGAGAAATTGAGTTCGTGATCAACTTAGCGCCGGGAACATCACCGATATCAAAGTCCCCGTATAGAATGGCTCTGGTAGAAATGAAGGAACTGATGGTACAGTTGCAAGAACTGCTAGATAAAAAGTATATTCAACCGAGCGTATCACCGTGGGGAGCGTCTGTGTTATTCGTGAAAAAGAAGGATGGGTCGATGCGTCTTTGCATTGATTATAGAGAATTTAACAAAGTCACTATTAAAAATAAATATCCATTACCAAGAATAGATGACTTGTTTGATCAGTTAAATGGTGTTAAATACTTCTCGAAAATAGATTTGAGAAGTGGGTATCACCAATTGAAGGTAAGGAAGGAGGATATACCTCGAACAAAATTCAGAACTCGGTATGGACATTACGAGTTTCTGGTGATGTCTTTTGGTTTAACCAATGCACTTGCTACATTCATGGATTTGATGAATATGGTGTTTAAACCATTCTTAGACAAGTTTGTAGTGGTATTCATCGACGACATTCTGGTGTATTCCAAAACTCAAGAATAGCACGTGGAACACTTACGTTTGACATTGAAAACACTAAGAAAGGAAAAGTTGTACGCGAAATTCTCTAAGTGCGAATTTTGGTTAGATCTTGTGCAATTTCTTGGGCACGTGATTGAAAAAGATGGGATTTTAGTGGATTAATCAAAAGTGGAAGCGGTAATCAATTGGGAACAACCAAGAACACCGTCAGAGGTGAGAAGTTTCTTGTGACTGACCGGTTATTATAGAAGATTTATTCAAGATTTTTCTAAGATAGCCACTCCATTAACAAATTTGACAAGGAAAACTGTGAAATTTGTTTGGACGGAGAATTGTGAAGAAAGTTTCCAGGATTTGAAGAAGAAATTAAGCATGGCACCTGTGTTGTCATTACCAGAAAGTACGGGTAACTTTGTGGTGTATAGTGATGCCTCACGTAAGGGATTGGGTTGTGTTCTTATGCATAATGGCAAGGTTATTGCGTATGCATCAAGGCAACTGAAAGACTACGAGAAAAGGTATTCGACTCATGATTTAGAGTTGGCGGCGGTTGTGTTTGCATTGAAGATATGGAGACACTATCTTTATGGAGAGAAATGTGAGATCTACACAGACCATAAAAGTCTGAAGTATATTTTCACACAAAAAGATCTGAACATGCGTCAAAGAAGATGGATGGAATTGATAAAGGATTACGATTGTGAGATCTTTTATCATCCGGCCAAAGCTAATGTGGTTGTAGATTCCTTGACTAGGAAAGGAAGAGAAAAGTTGATGTTGTTAACCGATAAGGAGGAGCTTATTATATCAATGGCAAGGTTAGAGCTGGAAATCAAATTTCCAGAAGAATCCGATGAAAAATTGTTCCAGATAGAAGATAGTCCAACTCTGGTGGAAAAAGTGAATAACGCTCAGCTACAGGATGAAGAATGCAAGAAAATAAAGGAAAGTGTGGTCAAGGGTAAATAAGTGAAGTACCAGGTCGATACTGAGGGAATGTTAAGATTTGAGGGACAAATTTGGGTTCCAGCAGTACATAATATTAAAGAAGACATCTTGACGGAAGCTCATAGCTCAAGATATTCGATTCATCCAGGAAGTACAAAGATTTATGAAGATTTACGGTGACATTTTTGGTGGCCGAACATGAAAAGAGATGTTGCCGAATGTGTGGCAAAATGCTTGGCATGTCAAAGGGTCAAGGCCGAGCATCAAAGACCAAGCGGATTACTTCAACCGTTAGAAATACCAGAGTAGAAATGGGAGCATATCACAATAGATATTGTGGTAGGTCTTCCAATGACTCAGAAAGGATACAATGCAATATGGGTAATAGTGGACATATTGACAAAATCTGCACACCTTTTGCCAATAAAGATTAGATTTAATCTTGATCAGCTAGCGAAACTATACGCTAAAGAGATCATGTCAAGACATGGAGTTCCAGTGTCAATTGTATCAGATAGAGATCCAAGGTTCACATCAAACTTTTGGAAAAGACTACAAGAATGTAAGGGAACACAGTTACGAATGAGTATATCATACCATCCGTAAACCGACGGGCAAAGAGAACGAACAATCCAAACATTAGAAGATATGCTGAGAGCATGCATCATTGATTTCAAATGAAGCTGGGACAAAAATTTACTATTGGTAGAATTTTCCTACAACAATAGTTACCACGTGAGCATCGACATGCCGCCTTTCGAGGCATTATATGGCAAAAAGTGCAGAACTCCACTGTGCTGGGATGAAGTCGGTGAACACCAACTGTTAGGACCAGAATTGGTACAACAAACTACTGAGGTCATCAAACTCATTAGGACAAGATTAGTAGCAAACCAAGACCGACAGAAAAAGTATGCAGATCAAAACAGGCAGAATCGCGAATTTGAAGTAGGAAACTTTGTTTTCCTAAAAGTTTCTCCTTGGAAAGGGAAAATTCATTTTGGTAAGAAAGGAAAGCTTAGCCCAAGATTTATTGGACCTTTTAAAATATTACGAAGAGTGGGGAGGTGGCTTATGAGGTAGCTCTACCTCCAGAGTTGGAAAATATTCATAATGTTTTTCACATTTCGATGTTACGACCGTATAAACCCGATTACAAACAAGTGATCGAGAACGAACCATTACAATTCGATAAAGATTTGTCTTATGAAGAGATTCATATCCAGATAGTCGACAGGAAAGAACAAGTGCTCAGGAATAAAGTGATACCTTCTATGAAGGTGATATGGAGGAACCACAATGTCGAAGAGGCTACGTGGGAACTCGAAGTTGAAATGATGAAAAATTATCTTGAGTTAATTGTTTAATCTATGTCCTCGATTCTGGGGACAAAATCTTAATAAGTAGGGAAGAATGTGACGATTTGATTGTTTGAATTATGATTCTGAGGACAGAATCCTTTTAAGGAGGGAATGATGTAACATTCCAGAATTTTTATTAATATTAAATACTAGTAATTACCCCTGCCTAAAGGCACGACGTAACGAAAAATTAGATTAAAATTCGAAAAATACTACATTACTTATAGACTTTTTGCAACCTAAAATAACTTACAATCAGACATAACAATTATCATAATTCACCAAACCTCCACAATAATTAATTTTTCTTTATAAATAGATATCCAAAAAAATCTAAACCTGTTTAAAAAACTTAAAAATCATCAATAACAATTTTTATAATTCACCACACCACCATAATAACAATTGTTATTATTACTACTATTATTATGATAATAGTAGTGAGATGAAATGTGAGCCTTTAGATTAAGTTGGAAGAATTGAGATGAAATCTGAACCATTCTTGTGGTTTGTCAAATGAAATATTCAAAATGGTTTCTATTTTATTATATAGATATTATAATTATTTTTATTATAATTATAATAATAATTATTATTATTATTAGTACTATTATAATAATATTTATTATTATTAGTACAATTATTATTATTATTATTATTACAATTATTATTTGTTTGTGTCTGTGAAGAAGAGAGGATAGAGAAAGATTTTGTGTGTGAACATGAGAGAGAGTATAGTGTATCGGTGAATTTGATTAGGTCAGGAAGAAATATAAACTTTTAGATTAAGTTGGAAGAATTAAGTTAGAATAAATCTGAACCGTCCTGCTTTGTCAAATGGTTCTGTTTTATTATATAGATTTATTATTATTAGTACTATTGTAATTATAATTATTATAATAATAATAATTATTATTATTAATATTATTATTATTATTATTATTATTATTATTATTATTATTATTATTATTATTATTATTACTACTACTACTACTACTACTACTATTATTATAATTATTATAATTATTGTTATTATTATTGTTATTTGATTTGGGCGGAAATTTTTAGTGTGAGAAGAAATGTGAGCCTTTAGATTAAGTTGAAAGAATTGAGATGAAATCTAAACCGTTCTTGTGGTTTATCAAATGAAATATTCAAAATGGTTTCTATTTTATTATATAGATATTATAATTATTTTTATTATAATAATAATAATTATTATTAGTACTATTATAATAATATTTATTATTATTACTATTACTATTATTATTATTATTATTATTTGTTTGTATGTGTGAAGAAGAGAGGAGAGAAAGATTTTGTGTGTGAATATGAGAGAGAGTATGGTGTATGAGTGAATTTGATTTGGGCGGGAAGAAATATGAGCCTTTAGATTAAGTTGGAAGAATTAAGTTTGAATGAATCTGAACCGTCCTTGTGCTTTGTCAAATTAAAGATTCAAAATGGGTTCTGTTTTATTATATAGACTTATTAAATTATATAAATATTTAATGGATGTGTTTATCATTGAATAAATATTTGTTTAATTGATTTAATTTTGTTTAGTTAATTATTTGTTAAATAAATAATTAATGAGTTAAGAAAATTATTATTATATTAATATTTCAATTTGATGGTAAGTATTTGTATAGAGTTATGTGAATAAATGATTTATTAATTGTTATTTGAATTAAATAAATTAAGTATGAAAACATGATTAAATATAGTGTGACAAATAACTATAGTATAAAGAGTTATTAAAATAAATTAAGGTAATTTTAATCTAGTTTACCCAAACAATGCTTAAGGATATAAACTCTTTAATTTTAAATTATTTGCCAAATAAGGCCCTATGGCTTTTGAAATTCTTTTAATTTTGAATTATAGTATAAATTAAATAAATTAAAATAATAAATATAATATATTTATATTATATACGTTAGTAACTGATTTTGCAATTAGTGGTGTTATTAAGGGTTATCAGTTTTATTCTCGCGCTTGAATATCTGTTGATTTTCTTATTACGCATTCTATTTTCCAAGCTTAAGAGTCCAGAGAGTTTAGAGAGAAGTTGTGATGGAATTGAGAGAGTCTTAAGAATTTTCACAGCAAATTCCAGTGATTAGCAGCGATTGTATTAGAAATTGAAGGTATGTTCACAACCTTAGTGTTATATATATATATATATATTTATGTATGTATGTATGTATGTATGAGGCTACGATAGAATTTTATATAATCTGTAAATTGCAAATTGTTGAATTGTTGCTATACAATGGGATTACTTGTGATTATATGATTATATGGTGATTAGAGGTTGTGTTTAAATGAGAAATTCATGCTAATTTCGGATATCAGTAGTAAAAAAAATTGTAAGTATATATATTTTCATATGTAGCTATGTAAGTATCAATTTTAGTGTCCAATTAGTGTGTGAAATTATAAATTGAAGCTTGTATATGTTAGTTCAATTAGATACGAGCATAACGTAATTTGAATGGAGTGGTTTGGCCAAATAATGAATTCATAGTGATAATTTTTGGGATGAATATCAAAAATGGAGTTTTATATGAAAAACATGAAAATTGAGAAATTAAAATAGGTTTAGTTGTTGTTAAATTGTGCTAAGTGGTTAAATATGTTAGCAATCATGTTTATGATAGTTGTATATTTATTTTACGTGTTATTATCATTGTTTGGTGGGTGAAATTTGTGTTTGTTGGCCTAAAGTCGACTACTGTTCATTAGCCTTCTTTGCGTCTGTCTGTGCACTAGCGCAGCTGCGCTGATGCCAAGGCAAGAAATGGCGCAGCTGCGTCGGTCCCAAGCCTTTGTATGACGCAGCTGCGCTATACCCTGGTTTGAGATTCTAGATTCTGTTGTTGCCGCAGATTTGGGAAAACATCATAACATGGTCTGAAATTATGTTAGCATGTTAAATGGGTAATGTTAAGGTTAACATAACATAGTGAATTGTGGTTAGTAAGTTCAAAGTTGCAAAAATGATTAGTAAATTGAGACCGCGATATGTGATAACTTAGTTTACACAATGAAAGTTAGACAAGTGTTGCTAAGTAAAACACTTGGAATTTTCTGAAATGTAAATAGTAATGAAAGAATTGTGCTTCAATGATAAGTTTAGTTAGAAATGTACATGTTATGGTATATTAGCATATTTAATAGGTATTGTGGTTCTAAACCGATGTGTAGGTGAACGTGAGTTTGATATTATATCTTACACTCGAGGCAAGTTTTCTAAACCTATCCTTTTACATTGAGCAAGTTTCTAAACTTCTCTTTTTAAATTGTGCAAGTTTTCTAATTCTACTTTTACAATTGAACAAGCTTTCTAACTCTACACTTTCGTGGAACTAGTTTAATTATTATCATGCAAGTTTACTTCCAACTATAATTTCGCAAGCTCTTGTATCTAGTTTATTCACGATGATACAAGTTCTCTAAACCTTAGTTTTATGTTAAGCAAGTTATTCTTGTACTTAACTTGTCAAATATCATGCAAGTTTATTTAATCCAATATAGGGTTGTTGAATAGTTGTTATTATTCAAATTGCTATTCGTTATGCATGCTTAGTATTCAATTCTAAGATTTTAACATTAGCTTAGTGTTGTTCAAAGGAAGGTATGTAAATTACTCAATACTTATGCTATTAGATTATTCCTAAACCATTAACTTAGAATGCAATGTTTATTCATTTATGATTATTTCATAACATAGTATTGCTACCTTTTATTCAACTAATCCTTAGTTGATATCCGTTGAATTCTAAATTTCCTTGAAATGTATCTAAACCAAACTTACTTTGGTGCGGATTTGTAATCTAAATACTGAGATGAACAACCCTATTATTAGGGGTTTTATGTGACGCCCCGAAAATAGGTATACATCACTCATCTTGAGTCGTCAGATACATGGTACAAAAATCAAATACAAACTTAATTATACAACTGTCGTGTATAATACGACAAAACATAATCTAAGAGTTTTAATAAGAATATTGTCATCTAGACAATATCCACACTCAATGGAGTCCTCACTACAATTATTATCACACTACTTCATAGAATAGTGAGGACTACTAAAACAACCATCTGGACTGTCAATCCGTTTCTCGACCAGTCCCAGCTATATTCTCATTTCCTGAAGAGAACAGTGAAAGAAAAGGGTGAGATCAACTAGCCCAGTAAAAAATATTATGACTAAGATAATGTAGAATAAATTATCATTAGCCTTCAACAGTATAACAACTGATAGAATATAATAGACAACAAGTTTTAGATCAACAACATCAGCGGAATAAGCAATCCATTAGAAAAGTCAAGTAGAACATAATGTCTACTATCTTCTCTAGATTAAAAGTCCATCGTTAATATTTCATTCATGCAATACTTATCAACAGTTCTTTATTATACCCTAAGACAAAAATAATTCTCATCACCTGTCTTCACCTGAACCACCAACGATTATAATTAAATCCACAATTCATATTTATAATCATGTAAATAATCAACAGTTTCTCATTGCCACAAAGGCTTAATAGAACGTTTAATCAATATCCTTACCCAAAAGGCTAAAGATATTTAAATGTAATAACAATGATCATACCAATCAGTTGTCTATCTTTGCACTACGAGATATTCAAATATAAAACCAATGGTCATGATCATACCAATCAATTGCCTGTCAGTACACTACGACCAAAGACATTCAACTGTTAACTAATGGTCATGATCCTACCAATCTTATCATTAAATTATCCATGCACTATGACCAAGGATATTCGTTAGTATCACCAGTGGTTATGATCATGTCATACACCTGTCCATCTTTGCATTACATGCCAAAGCTATCAATCAACAGTTCATCTTTGTACTACGACTAAAGATATCAATCAACTGTTCTTCTTTGCACTATGGACCAAAGACATATAACTGTAAAACCAATAACTAACAGTTCATCTATGCACGTAAGCCACATATGACTTTAATCACAATATAAGCATAAGGATGATGACAATGATATAAGCATTAATCCAACGAAATCAAATCAAACGAAATCAAGGATAAATATTAAAGACTTTAAATTTATCCAGAGTTTTAAAATATCCAAATTGTCAATATGATACTGATTTGTGGAGTAAAATTCAAGAATAATATTGTATCAAAAATGAGTTGGACATCAAAGAAATCAATTTTTATCATGAATAATTCCTCGGGTGAATAGTGCCCAAGTGAATAGTACCCCGTGAATAGTACTTCAGGAATAGTACCTCATGAATAGTACCCCGACAAGAAAAGTACCCCAAATACCCGAGTGAATTATATTTGGGTGAATAGTAACCTGTGAATAGTAATTCGTGAATAGTACTCCGACACAAAAAGTGCCCCGAATACCCGAGTGAATAATACTAGAGTGAATAGTAACTGGGTGAATAGTAACCCGTGAATCGTAACTCGTAAATAAAATACCAAATAAAATGATATTTCATGACGAGTACAAAAGAAATGATATCTCATACGAGAATATTAGAATATATGAAACAACAAATGGATTTTCACCCGTCATCCGGTAATCCACGTAGACAGATCATTTCCACAATTTAATAAGGAATGAATACAAAGGATCATTCACCATGCATGCGGTAGTCCACACAGATAGGTTATTCCAACATAATAATAAAGAATAGAATAACAAAAGAATTCACCAGACATGCGATAGACCCCACAGACAGGTTATTTCAACAGAATAATAAAGAATGGAACCAGGTCATGCGTAATCCACACAGACAGGATATTCTAACAAAATAATAAAGAATGGAACTAGGGCATGCGTAATCCTCATTGACAGGATATACCAACAGATAAAGAATTGAATAACAGCAGAATTCACCAGGCATGCAATAGACCGCACAGACAGGTTATTCTAAAAGAATAATAAAGAATGAAATAACAGAAGAATTTCACCATGTATGCGGTACTTCGCATAGACAGGTTATACCAACATAATAATAAAGAATGGAATAACAACCCTTACGAGTATTTAAAGAAAATAACTCTCTTCATGTACGAAAGAATAATACCCCTTACCTCAAAAGAAGACTGGATACTGGAATAGTGAGGTAGCAAACTTCTCTTCTTCTTTCTCTCTATAATAATTGCTTTATAGCTTTAGTGAATTGGTGAGAAATGAAGTAAGAATGAGTTTCTATTTATAGGAAAATATAGTTGCGATAATTACACGTTTTGGGGCTCGAAATATTACATTATAATACCTTCCTCTTTTCTTTCATTTTTAATTTAGTCTTGCAAGTATTATCAAACTTGCACCACCTCCCCTAATAGTAAATCATGTGAATTAATTGTAAATCATGTGACTCAATAGTTCTAAACATTTGAAAAAAAATTAAATATAGTATAGTACATTCATCTATACCTCCTTTTTTAACTTAGTCATGCAAGTATTATCAATCTTGCACCAACTTCCCTAATAGTAAATAAATGAAAATTAATAGTATACACATGTGAACAAATAGTTATAATCATGTGAATCAATAGCAATTAATTGCTCATTTATCCCGTTAGTTACCCGATTGGCCAATATAACCTCCAGACATCAATTATTATCAAAATAAATGTCGATTTCCACTAACACTAATAATTCTAACATAATGGAACTATCAATTTTATCTTTAATCAACACAAACTTATTTATCATTAATATTATAACGCACAATATTTAACAACCAGGTCGTTCCCAGGAAAGAGGGAGCTTTCCGATAAGGATTTCTCCCTATTGGCGCGCAATTAGGTGACCAAACCTCTCATTGACAGAACTTTCTAGACATCGTCAATATTGCAAATAATAATATGAATAACTTCGTCGTCTCAATTATTAATTTAATAATAAAAAATATTGTGACAAAAACTGAGTGACTACGTAAGCATCAATAATTTATACCGTGTGCTACTATGCAACCACGCGTATTACTGTACTTTTACTACTGGTAGTTCAACAGTTTAACGGTAAAACTTTCGTCGTTATTTTTATAAAACGATAATTCTGTCATTTTCTAAATACGACAATACTTATGTTGTGGGGTCCACCCATGATTGTGTTGTCGTACGAATATTTCCTGTTAAAACGAATATTCACCGACACAACGAATATTTTATATTAACTTACTTTCTTTGCAAAACTTTCAAATGTCACCCTTAACTCTAACCTTTTATCAATTTAACCATTTACTAAATAGAATAATTATAAGAAAATTGAATACTTTCATTTCATAAAATTCGGGGTCTCACAATCTGCACTACTTATGAAATTTCGCCCTCGAAATTTACGTACCTGGTAGTTCGAAGAGATTAGAATACCTTGCTTTCTTTTCGAATTGTACCTTCCCGGTTATATCCTTTTTATCATGATTTTCCCATTTCTCATCTAATGTATTTCAGATATCATTCTAAAATATAGTTTCAAAATAAGGGTTAATTGACATGCCACATATTATCCTTATACTCTGACCGACCAATTAAATAACAAATAAACTTAGATAGGACATACTAGCGAAGGAATTACCCATCTCTCCCCTCCTAGTTCTAGTCTCACACCTCAGCTAGGGATCATATCCCTAAGCTTTGATACCAACTGTGACGACCCCAAAACAGGTATACATCACCCATCTTGAGTCACCAGATATATGGTACAAAAGTCAAATACAAACTTAATTATACAACTATCGTGTATAATACGACAAAACATAATCTAAGAGTTTTAATAAGAATATTGTCATCTAGACAATATCCACAATAAATGGAGTCATCATTACAATTATTATCACACTATTTCACATAATAGTGAGGACTACTAAAACAACCATATGGACCGTCAATCCATTTCCCGACCTGTCCCAACTATATTCTCATTTCCTAAAGAGAGCAGTGAAAGAAAAGGGTGAGCTCAACTAGCCCAGTAAGAAATATTATGACTAAGATAATGCATGATAAATTATCCTTAGCCTTCAACAGTATATCAACTGATAAAATATAATAGACAACAAGTTTTAGATCAACAACTGCAGCGGAATAAGCAATCCATTAGAAAATTTAAGTAGAACATAATGTCTACTATCTCCTCTAGATTAAAAGTCCATCGTTAATATTTCATTCCTGCAATACTTATCAACAGTTCTTTATTATACCCTAAGACAAAAAGAATTCTCATCATATGTCTTCACTTGAACCACCAACAATTATAGTTAAATCCATAATTCATATTTATAATCATTTAAATAATCAACAGTTTCTCTTTGCCACAAAGGCTTAATAGAACGTTTACTTAATATCCTTACCCCAAAGGCTAAAGATATTCAAATGTAATAACAATGATCATACAAATCAGTTGTCTATCTTTGCACTACGAGATATTCAAATATAAAACCAATGGTCATGATCATACCAATCAATTGCCTGTCAGTGCACTACGACCAAAGACATTCAATTGTTAACTAATGGTCATGATCCTTCCAATCTTATCATCAAATTATCCACGCACTACAGCCAAGGATATCCATTAGTATCACCAGTGGTCATGATTATGTCATACACCTGTCCATCTTTGCACTACAAGCCAAAGATATCAATCAACTATTCTTCTTTTCACTACGGGCCAAAGACATACAACTATAAAATCAATAACTAACAGTCCATCTATGAACATAAGCCACATATGACTTTCATCACAATATAAGCATAAGGATGATGACAATGATATAAGCATTAATCCAACGAAATCAAATTAAACGAAATCAAGGATAAATATTAAAGACTTTAAATTTATCCAGAGTTTGAAAATATCCAAATTGTCAACATGATACTGCTTTGTGGAGTAAAATTCAAGAATAATATTGTATCAAAAATGATTTAGACAGTAAAGAAATCAATTTTTGTCATGAATAATTCTCCGGGTGAATAGTACTCGAGTGAATAGTACCCTATGAATAGTACTTCAAGAATAGTACCTCGTGAATAGTACCCTGAAATGAAAAGTACTCCAATTACCCGAGTGAATAATATTTGGGTGAATAATAAACTCGTGAATAGTAATTCGTGAATATTACTCCGACACGAAAAGTGCTCCGAATACCCGAGTGAATAATACTAGAGTAAATAGTAACCCATGAATGTAACTCGTAAATAAAATACCAAATAAAATAATATTTCATGACGAGTACAAAAGAAATGATATCTCATACGAGTATAATAGAATATACAAAACTGCAAATGGATTTTCACCCGTCATGCGGTAATCCACGTTGACAGATTATTTTCACAATTTAATAAGGAATGAATACAAAAGATCATTCACCATACATGCGGTGGTCCACACAGACAGGTTATTCCAACAGAATAATAAAGAATAGAATAACAAAAGAATTCACCAGGAATACGATAGACCGCACAAACAGGTTATTTCAAAAGAATAATAAAGAATAGAACCAGGTCATTCGTAATCCGCACAGATAAAATATTCTAACAGAATAATAAAGAATGTAACCAGGTCATGCGTAATTCACGCAGACAGGATATTCCAATGGAATAATAAAGAATGGAATAACAATAGAATTCACTACGAATGCGATAGACCGCACAAACAGGTTATTCCAACAGAATAATAAAGAATGGAATAACATAAGAATTTCATCATGTATGCAGTACTTCATATAGACATGTTATTTTAACATAATAATAAAGAATGGAATAACAACCCTTACGAGTATTGAAAGAAAATAACTCTCTTCATGAATAAGAAAGAATAATACCCATTACCTCAAAAGAAGACTGGATACTGGAATAGTAAGGTATCAGACTTCTCTTCTTTTTTCTCTCTATAATTTCTCTCTATAATAATTGTTCTATAGCTTTAGTGAATTGGTGAGAAATGAAGGAAGAATGAGCTTCTATTTATAGGAAAATATAGTTTCGATAATTGCACGTTTTGGGGATCGAAATAATACAATATAATACCTTCCACTTTTTCTTCATTTTTAATTTAGTCCTGCAAGTATTATCAAACTTGCATTACCTCCCTGATAGATTCATGTGAATTAATAGTAAATTATGTGACTCAATAGTTCTAAACATGTAAAAAAAATAATTACAGTATTATACCTTCATCTATACCTCCATTTTTAACTTAGTCATGCAAGTATTATCAATCTTGCACGAACTCCCCTAATAGTAAATGAATGTGAATCAATAGTACACACGTGTGAACAAATAGTTATAATCATATGAATAGCAATTAATTGCTCATTTATCCGGTTAGTTACCCGATTGGTCAATATAACCTCCAGACATCAGTTATTATCGAAATAAATGTCGATTTCCACAAACACTAATAATTCTAACACAATGGAACTATCAATTTAATCTTTAATCAACACGAACTTATTCATCATTAATATTATAACGCACAATATTTAACAACCAGGTCGTTCTCAGGAAAGAGGGGGCTTTTCGATAAGGATTTCTCCCTATTGGCGCACAATTAGGTGACCAAATCTCTCCTTGACAGAACATTCTAGACATCGTCAATATTGCAAATAATAATATGAATAACTTCGTCGTCTCAATTATTAATTTAATAATATAAAATATTATGTCAAAAACTGAGTGACTACGTAATCATCAATAATTAATACCGTGTGCTACTATGCAACCACGCGTATTACTATATTTTTACTAACGGGTAGTTCAACAGTTTAACGGTAAAACTTTCGTCGTTATTTTTATAAAAAGATAATTATGTCGTTTTCTAAATATGACAATACTTCCGTTGTGGGGTCCACGAATGATTGTGCCGTCATACGAATATTCCCAGTTAAAACGAATATTCCCCGACACAACGAATATTTTATATCAACTTGTTTTCTTTGCAAAACTTTCAAATTTCACCCTTAACTTTAACCTTTTATCAATTGTCCACATCGGGATTTTTAAATGTCCCTTTCCGTTACTTGTTCTTTGGTGTTCTCATTTTAGGTGAGATTTGTTTGAAAAAATAAGTAAAAAAAGGTCCAATATGTATAATGTCGACGATGGACTGTTAAGAGTTGACAGTTGGTTTTTTAAATGGTTGTACCAACACAACCGAGAAAAGGTTCGCACATTGACCCAGTGATGTGACACTGCTAAACGGGTCAGTGAAACCGAGATTCATTAGGGTCCGGGGACTTTGTTATGCGAAGGGAAGGTGTTAGGCACCCCCCAACATCCGTGTTACCACGGTGACCGCCTCTTTTCAAGAAATTGTTATCTAAATGTGTGTGTGTGGGTCAATGTACTTTTATTTGGAAGTAGTGCGAGGCCTCATTCGCACCTACATACACAGGCTTTGAATTTATGTAAAAATTCAGTTTTAGCAAGATATAACAATGATGTTTTATAAAAAGGTTTTTCAAACCCTGATGGTCAATAGTAATTGAGACCTTTTACACTCCCATTTTATTAAGTGTTCAGCTTGATTGATTTTATTTTACGGATGCGAGGCATCCGTACGAAAATATTGTACAAAATAATGTCGACTTCCTCGTGGGTATGGAAACCATCTGAGGAAATTCAGACACCACATAATAATTTACAAGTTGTTTACAGTTGAAAATGTCCATCACAGGAACCGAATCTAGATCCAATAAGCTGAATCTGTGATCATATGATTCCTAGGAGCACATGATACCGCAATTTGTATAAAAATAGTAAGTAGGTATATATATAAAAGCTGTAAATATATAAATACATACATGATCACCAACCACGAAGCACCTCCATGGGGGATCAAAAAATGTAAATAAAGCTGTAAAAGCTATCAATCACCACGGAGGAAACTCCAGGTGGGACAAAATGAAAATAAAGTTGTAAAGCTATCAACCACCACGGAGGAAACTCCATGTGGGACAAAATATAAATAAACCTGTACAAAGCAATCAACTGTCATGAAGTGAACTCCAAGTAGGACGAAACGTAAAGAAAGCTGTAAAAGCGATCAACCACCACAAAGTGAACTCCAGGTGGGACGAAATATATATATATATATATATATATATATATATATATATATATATATATATATATATATATATATATATAAAGCAAGTAAACGCTCCGGATGTAAAATCGAGGCTCATCGAACAGAGTTTGACACACAGTTAATATATATAAATGTGTATATATATATATATATTAAAGCAGTAAACGCTCCAGACCGAAGTCTAGGCTCAATCAAGGCATAACTCGATAATGTTAGTCCAAATATATATATATAACTTGAAATAAAACCACGGACCGAAGTCCGGGCAAACATACGCAACACGACTCTCAACGTGAAGAAGGGTGTGTGCAAAGATGAAGAGAAAGACTCTAAGGTGTGTGAGAAGCCTTACAGTTGACTGCCAAAGAAGACTTCTATATCTTTAAAGTGGGTAAACATTGGCTTTTATGGGTACAAAAGTAGATATATATGAGCTCACAGGTGTTTAAAATGAGAAAGTGCACTGTATAGGGTGATTGCAAAGCAAATTGGGCAGGGCTTCCTCACCATTTTCTCTTGCAAAATGGCCACCCCAAACCCTCTATTTATAGAGGGTGGAGCCACAGGTGTACCTGTGGCTGAGCCGCAGGTATACCAGAGGTAACCCGGGTGGAGCCACAGGTGTACCTATTTCGGACCGTCGTTGTCAAGAGTTGTACAATATTATGGGATTAGAGGTTGTACAAAGTCATTGAAGATGGTACGATGCCCTCCAGTATTCAAGCTTCAAATTCCATCTGTTATCCCGCACAATAGTCACTCGAGATTGGTTTTCCTTGACTCTTGTGGGACATCGTTGTGTATAGATGTATGTCTAAAATGTTGAGACGACGTGGCGTGGCATCGTGTTGGTGAGATGACGATGTTGCCCCTCACCAGAGTTATCGCCGGTTTGGGCTGATAAAGCAGAAGTTGCTCAGGGCTTCACTGAGATTGGACTTCTGTATTTGTTGAAGGTCCTCATTGTCATCTTTGAGGTGTGCATGTCCTCCTAGTGTTATCACTAGTTGGTACAACGTATCTCGTTGTCAGCGCCGAGATTGAAGCTAGTCGCATTTAAAACAAGCATTTCTGGGGTTATCGTCGAAACTGTATTCCTTGGGGTTATCACAAAGGTTGGTGGATATTCCCATGGTTGGGACTAAGACTGGATACCTCGGGGTTATCTTCGAGATTAATCGGTCTTCTCCGGTGTGTGTTCTGATATTGGATCTGCACGCCTCGGGGTTATCTCTGAAATTTGGAGTTGTTACTCCTAGTGTGTGTTCTGGGGTTGATGCTGAACTTCCGGTAGTATCCGGAATGGATATGGATTGTCTTTCAGGGTTCCCTCTTAAAAGACGAATCTGTCCTCCTGCAATGTTAGTGACAGTAACAAAAAATTTCGAGTGTCTACAGATGCCCCTCTTTATCATACTCATACATGGCGATGCATGGGTAGGATAAAAAATCCTAGACACTTGAAACGCAATAAGACAAACATGGTACTATGTGTAGCAACATGATGCAAATGTATGATGTATGTGTACAGGTTTATAGCCCAACATGCTGGGGATGATTGCTGGCTCCCTGTTGCTTCAACTGGGGATTGGCAATGATGACCAGATTTGATATTTAATCCGAATCTGTCAGGATGTTGATGTTGGGGTTATCACCGAATTCCTGTGTCCTTGATAATGACTTGATCCTGAAGATGTACCTCTTATGTGTAAGAGATCTGTGGGGATAAAGCTTGGTCTATTTGAGGATGTGTATAACATATTCCATCATCTATCTTCCTTGATAACATTGACCTTTCCTGGTTGGTATCGCCAGGACATGCCAAGATTCTGTCGGATTTACTGCCAACAACAAATGTTGTCAAGGATGTCTGACCTTCGTTGACGTGTACTTCACCGACATGTGAATCAACGGCTGAAAAAAACATGTGGGATAGACTGTCAAGGTTTTTTGACCTTCGCTGACGTGTGAATCAATGGCTGATACTCTGTGGGTAGATTGTCAAGGTTACTTGACCTTCGTCGGGGATCCCCTGGGGAATATGAGTAATCGAGCATGAAATCCTCGCATAGCTCTAGAGCTCTGATAGTTTTAATCGCTATCGGCTGAGATAACGTCAAGGCTGCTTGACCTTCATTAATATGTGTGTCAACGGCTTGAATTTGCGTTGTAATCCCCTGTCGGGGCTTTATGTTGTAACCCCCGTCGGGGATCTACGTTGTAATCATCGCTGATGTTTGTAGCAGCGGCTGGTCACCGGATGGTTTCTGATGCTTTGTTGGGTTTGCTTTCAATAATTATGATGATGTCAAGGCTGCTTAACCTTCGCTGATTTGTGTGTCAACGGGTGAGCATGGGTTGTAACCCCCGCTGGGGTTCTACGTTGTAACCCCCGTTGGAGATCTACGTTTTAACCCCCGTCGGGGATCCACGTAGATCTTTTAGGGTAATAACCCGAAGTTGGCGGCATTAAACCTGTACAAGGTATTGCCGTATGTGATTTGTAACAAATGAGATCATTGGCAGGGTATACCTCGTGTTCGGGTGACTACCAATGAGTGATGTACCGACTTAAAGTTTCATCTGAGAAGACCCGGATTGCATACTATTTTGCTCAATCGTGTGACATTTTTATTTCCGATTTGACCTTTCTAGTTTGTAAGAACTCCTTTGCAACTCGAACTGGACCGATCCGGAGAGGTGGGGGCTCTATTTAAGAGAGCGTGCTATTAGGAGCACCACAGGGGAGATTTGTATGTCGATTTTGCCTCTTGTCAGGCGTCTTTGGCCTGTATCCAAATCACCCGTCACTGATATCCCATTATTGGGGGTTAACAGTTTTACATTATCAGAGGATCCATGTACTCAAGAGACGTTCCAGCGTTGGTGGTTCCCTCGTACTATCAGAGCCCAGTCCCGCGCCACATAGTTTATAGGGGATATGGTTCTAGGATCCGTAATGATGATGGATTGGATAGCTTGTGTCAGAGATCCGACTCATATGACACAGATTGATAGTTTGACCCAGCAGTTGGACCAAGCACACATATTTATTTGGTATTAGGGCAGAGATCCGGCAGAGGCGACTTCATTTGATCCTTCCAGCTTAAGCACTGGTCCCTCAGATGACCCATTCAGTTTTGCCAGCACAGATCCTCCTTTATATAGGCCTTACATCCCTGTTGATAGAGATCTAGTGACTCAGGAGGAGTTACATCAGGTGGACAGGATTGATGATGTGGACATCGACACCATTGTCTTCTTCTGATGTGTATTCTCATTATATCTTTTGATAGGCCTCTGTTAGATATTGGGTGGTTGTGCCCCATTCTCGCTATATCTTTTGATAGGCCTCTGTTAGTAGTAGGGCATCTGTTCCCCATTTCCCTGTATTTGTAGTTTGTACAGAGATGATGTATTAGATGATGATATACTTAGGAATGTATGCACAATTTTTCATTCCCTATATCATATTGCCATCCATTATCTGCTATGCATGTATCATGTTATGCATATGTATGTATATCCAAAGATATTTAGCAGTGACCCCTGGATGGTCTTATGACACGACCTATAAATATGTCTTCTTCGACCGTTAGCCGTATATATCATACCCCACCATCATTGGTGGCATTGGGTATGCGATCATAGTATGATAGCATGTCACCACTAAACAAAGTGACTGTAGATCATTTACTGCAGCATACCATGACATTATTGATGTTTCAGGTTCCCGCAGGGTTTATGGATGGGATGCTAGAGCAATGGATACCGGATAGGCAGGTTTTTCGATTTGGGATCCATGAGTTGACTCCTACTTTGGAGGAGTATGCACGATTGACGATGCTACCATTAGACAGACCTTGCGTGCATATGGATTTGGGAGACATGAGTAGACGGTTCATGACTCTCACTGGATTGCGGCGCAGAGTAGTACATGATGAACTGACATCTGGCCATGTGATATCCCAACATTTTTTGTATGATAGATTTGGCTCTGAGGATAGTTATTCACGACATTCCGGGGATTTCACCGTACCGGAGGATCATTGGCGTTTAGCTAGGGTTGATGTACTGCTGTTATGCGTACTGTCGTGTGTCTATATTCCACGGTATATGGATGAGATAGACATAGGTGTCACCATTGCCGTGAGAGCTCTCCGGGAGGGTCATACCATTATACCGATGATCATTGCAGAGAACATGCGATCAGTATCTTATTGTTGCACTTATCCGATAGGAGTATTCACAGGCAGTTCAGTCATGCTATATGTGTGGTTTATGTCACACTTGAGACCGATTGGCACTCTTAGACGGCATGGGTATTGGTTCACTCATGATATAGCCATGTCATACTCCTTTCAGCCATCGGAGTGTGCGGATGCTGTGTCTTGTTCCATATTTTTTGCGGATATCAGAGATCCATTGGTTATATTGTCGTGTTCGGGGCTTAGCTCACCATACAACTTTATTACTCATGCTCCAGACATGGACTGCCTCCCTCTGGCTGGTTTGAGGGGTGTGACTACTTATCACTCACTGGCTGTGATGTCGCAGTTCGACTAGTTTCAGGACTTTCATCCTTTCGAGGGGTCGATAGATCAGCGTTCAGCTTCTCGTTATCTTTCAGCAGAGGACTAATATCGGGTGTATATTTATTGGGATCAGCGTGGGATAGCTAAATTTTTTATCAGTCATCCAGGTTGTTCTGCAGAGTATTCTGCACGGATGGAGACATAGATTTTATCAGCTACAACAGTATCCACAGTATCGGATAGTGAGTCAGATTATGTAGAGCCCATGGAGGACATCGATTCCCATATCGAGGAGGAGCCAGGTGCTAGGTTGCCAGCATCTCTTTTAGATTCTCCCAGTACCAGCACTATTGTGATTCAGCATTCAGCACAGTACTTTGAACAAAGTCTTCATCTGATGAACTTCGAGAGAGATCAACCTCGATCTATGATGTTGACTGCCCTTGATGGGAGAGACGCAGCTCTATTAGAGAGAGACAAGGCATTAGCTCTCAAAGATGTCGCTGTCCTTGAGCGGGCTGAGGCTAGATCAGCCAGAGACGCAGTGATAGTTGAGCGGGATAGTGCCATATCTGTTCGGGATGTAGCCGTCACAGATAGTATCGCAGTGAGGTCCCTTACCACTGCCATGATTGCAGAGATGAACGCATATATTGATGATCATATGGTTACCATGCAGATGGCTGCAGATCTGTTGGGTCGTGTGGATATCCTCATACAGGAAACCACATCTTTACCTCCTTCTGAGAGGGACACCATGTTGGGCTTGTTAGCTCACATACACGCTGACTTGTAGATGAGCTTATTTTTTCCTGCACAGACTAGCTTAGCCATTTTTTCATGTACAGTTTACATTGTATATATCAAACAACATTGTATATATAGCAGGGAAATATATTTTTGATCACTTTCCTTTTAGATATGCCTGAATACTTGCTTGATATTTTGCCTGCTGCTTCAGGGCTTGTGATCTTGATGTATTCTGAATTCCTCCTGGGTGGATGGACATTGAGTTGCCTCTGGACAGTTCAAAATGGATCATCGATCTGTATGTATCCCTACCATCTTTGGTGTCTTGGGACTGGTTTCTGAATTAAAATGTGGAGATGAGTGTGGCTTTTCTCTCTGAGATTGACCGCACCATAGACGGTTGCCAGTACTTCTATTTAGGAGAAGCCTAGTTAATTCCATCTCTTATGGATTGGTGTTGCTCTTCAAGGTATGACCACAGCTTAGATGGTCGCCGAATCTCCTATTTAGGAGGAGTTCAGGTAATTCCATCCCTTTGGTTTGAAGCCGAACGAAATGTAGTGGATTGAAGTTTGCTCCCAGTACCAACTAACAAGGGTTTGTGTTTTGGTAGGGGGTGAGACTGCACCATGAATGGCTGCCTACGTACTCCTGTTGAAGAGGAGATCAGGTCTGCGTAGTTTGAACCTGGTGTAAGAGTTTCAACGATGTATGTGGCAGAAATGGTGTAGGAATATTTTTGTTTTTGTAAGGGTAGAAATATTTTTGTTGTTTTTGTTTTATTGCGACTGGGCCATGTAACATGGTTGCCTACGTACTCCTATTGAAGAGGAGATCAAGTCGACGTAGTTCGCCCCTCAGGGCGAGATGAAAAACGTAATCCCATATGCAGATCAGAGTGCGGGGAGGAGAAAGTTTAATCCTAGGTTGAGGATAAACAGTTGGTATGAGAAGTTTGATCCCATGTATGGGTAGCCAAACTGCAAAAGCAAGAGGTTCAATCTGTAGTGGGATGACCTAAGTCGTAGGAACGCAGAGAAGCCATGCTGCTGGCTTAAAAAGTGTGTTTCCCTGAGGGGTAAAGTGTGGTAGAGTTGTATGTTGTAAAGGGTTAAAGAATAGGAATGACTGGTGATCTGATGGTCCAACACCAGGATGTTTAATTTAGGGCATCTTCAGACATAGTACCATTTCACGGTGTCTGAGTTAATGAGTTGTGGAAATTCATCATCGTCCATTTCTTGTAATCTAAGAGCACCTCCTGTCAATACTTCCTTGACAACAAACGGGCCTTCCCAGTAAGGAGCGAATTTTCCCTTAGACTGATCTTGGTTGTCAAGGATCTTCTTCAAAACCAAGTCATGTTGTTTAAACTACCGTAGCTGGACTTTTTTGTTGTAGGATCTGGCGATCCTTTGTTGTTATAACTGACCATAGAAGATAGCCGCGGTTCGCCTTTCGTCTATTAGAGACAATTGGTGATACATGTCTTGTACCCATTGGTCTTCATCCAGCTGAGCGTCTATCAACACTCTGAGGGATTCCATTTCAACTTCTATGGGGAGCACTATTTCCGTCCCATAGGTTAATGCGTAGGGGGTTTCCCCAGTAGAAGTGCACATTGAGGTTCTGTAGGCTAATAGAGTAAGAGGCAATAGGTCAGGCCAATTTTTATGGTTGGCGGACATCTTTTGCATAATCTTCTTGATATTTTTGTTAGCCGCTTCAACAACACCATTTATCTTTGGACGATAGATGACAGAGTTCAGGTGTTTGATGTGGAATTTACTGAATAATTCCTCCATCATTTTGTTGTTGAGGTTCTTAGCATTGTCTGACACAATCACCTCTGGTTGTCCATATCAACAAACGACATTATTTCTAATGAAAGTAATGATGACTTCTTTAGTAACCCTAGGGAAGGAGGCTGCCTCTACCCACTTGGTGAAGTAGTCGATCATGGTGAAGCAAACTCCTATTGTGGAGTTCCTGTGGAGGGGCGTGTATAGCATTCCCATGAATCTGGCGCTGATAGCATCTCTTGACGTGTTCATGGCAACCAGTTTTCAGAGATAGCCAATAATATCCTGTTCTGAGGACCTTCTTGACAAGTAAGGGGTCACTCATGTGGGGGCCACAGACTCCACCATAAATTTCATCCATAAGCCTTTGGGCTTGATCTTTGTCTAAATATCTGAGGAGACCTAGTCCTGTACCTCTTTTGTAAAGTGCATCTCCACTCAGGTAGAATTTCATTGCAAGTCGATGGATCCGCCTTTTCTCAGTCGGGCTCACCTCAGCGGGTGTAGATCCATCTCGTAGATATTCCTTGATATGCTGATACCAAGGATGTTATATGAGAGGTAGCTCATCCGATACATCTCCAACGTAGTTCCCATAGGCTGGGGCCTTGTGCAGGGAAATTGTGACGCTTGGCAAGTGTTCCTTATCTGATATGTGAATCAAGGAGGCCAAAGTTGCTAATGCATCCGCAAAGTCATTCCTATTACGAGGAACGTATAGAAAGGAGATTTCTCCGAACTCCAAAACCATCTTCAAAACCTAATGATGGTAAGGCAGTAAATGTAGATCTTTATTTTAATAGATTTCGGTGGATTGTCTGATTACCAACTCTGAATCTCCAAAGACAGTTAACCGTTTGATGCCCATTGAACGGGTAAGTTTTAGTCACACGAGACATCTTTCATACTCAACTGTGTTATTTGTGCTGCCAAACTGCAATTTGACGGCGACGGGATACTGCTCCCCCGTACCAGATACCAGAACTTTTCCAGCTCCAGAACTTTCCAGATTAACAGCTCCATTAAAATACATATTCCATGATTGGCGCGTATCGTACTAATGGTGTTGTTGAACTGTCATTACTCCTTCGTCGGGGAAATATGTTTCCAAGGGTTTGAAATCCCCTGAAGGTGCAGCATCCAGTTGATCCGCAATTCCATGACATTTGATGGACTTTTGAGTCATATATACAATATTAAATTGTTGTAGGATCAACTACCATCTGGACAGCCGACAATTTAGCATGGGTTTGTTAAAAATGTATTTGAGAGGATCCACGCGGGATATAAGATGGGTTGTGTGACCATAGAGGTAATGTTGTAACCTCATGGAAGCCCGTGCTAAATCAGAGTGTACTTGTGTTCACTGCTGCTGAATCATTTGCTGAGGTAATAGATAGCTCGTTCTTGGCCTCTATCGTCTTTCTGTCCCAGCATGCAGCCCATGGCATTGTCACTTATGGACAGGTACATGAACAGGGGAACATCATCCCTGGGTGGTACCAAAATGGGAGCTTTGACTAGCTGTTCTTTAATTGTAAGGAAGGCATTTTGACACTCATTATTCCATTTCATGGAGGAGTTCTTCCTTAATAGCTTGAAGATTGGCTCACACGTTGTTGTGAGTTGAGAGATAAACCTACTAATGAAGTTGATTCTTCCCAAAAATCCTCGTATTTCCTTCCCTGTCTGAGGAATGGGCATTTCCACGATGGCTTGGATTTTGGCAGGATCCAGCTCAATCCCTTTGTGGCTTACTAGAAATCCTAGCAACTTGCCTGATTTAACGCCAAAGGCATATTTAGCTGGATTCAACTTCAAGTTGTACTTACGCAACCTGTTGAATAGCTTTCTGAGATGGTCTAGATGGTCATCCTCCTTCCAGGACTTGATAATGATGTTATCCACATAGATTTCGATCTCTTTATGCATTAAGTCGTGGAAAAGAATCATCATAGCTCGTTGATAGGTGGCTCCAACATTGATGAGGCCGAATGACAACCATCTATAGCAAATGGTTCCCCAAGGCGTGATGAAAGCAGTTTTCTCACGATCTTTCTCAGCAACCATGATCTGATGGTACCCCGCAAAGCAATCAGCAAAGGAGTACATGTCGTATTGCACCGTATTGTAAATAAGAATGTGGATAAATGGAACGGGAAAGCTATCTTTTAAGCAAGCTTTGTTCAAGTCCCGGTAATCCACGCAAACTCGTACCTTCCTTTTGGGCACGGGCACAATGTTGGATATCCACTCAGGATATGTAGACACCATGATGATTCCAGCTTGAAATTGTTTCACAATTTCTTCTTTCACCTTTAAACTCCACTCGGGTTTTAATCGCCTGAGCTTTTGCTTGACTGGCTTAAATCCCTCTTTAATGGGAAGGAATGAAAGAAAATGTCAGTGGATAAACCAACCATATCTTCATGAGACCATGCAAACACATCCTGGAATTGGGTTAATAGCGTAACCATGTCATTCCGTTGGTTTGGGGTAAGGTCTAAACCAATCTGGATTAACTTAGGGCTTTCTAAGGTTCCGAGATTGAAAGAAGTGGTTTGGTCAAGGTTGGGTTTAGGTTTGTCTTTGGCCCATTCTTGAATTTATGGAGGAACCTCAATGTCATCCTGTATTTCCATCAAGGCTGAATTCACCTCTACATCAAAGGTACAATCCTTGCGGAGAAGAGGCACCGTATCAGCAAGTACATGCACATCTAAATTCAGAGTCCTAAAACAAAATATGCTTTCACTTAGTATTTATAAAATGTGTTGATCATACACAGTGTTAGCATATACTGGCAAAATAAACTGCTAATACTGTATAAAAAAGTAAGCAGTTATTATATCTACAGGGCAAAAAGAGTTTCTAGTCGTTTTACCCTTGTCGACCAATGCAAGGAATGATGTTCCAATTGGATAGGGTAAAGTCTGGGTGGACGGTAGTGATGGAGGGATTGTTATCGTCCTCTCTATCGCGAATGATGGTCATTATGTCGGGGCAATCATCGTCTGGGGTGTATCTGTTGGTATGTTCGTCATGAATGATGATGCGTATGCCTGACATCATTCAGATGACGTCTTGCTTAACTCTTTGTTTCTCTTTCTCCGCTCGAGGATCTGGAACAAAGACTTCTTTCTCCTTCACCGATACCGGATTGGGAAATAACATAGCCATCACATTGGCTGGCACCTTTATAGGAGGTTGTGCGGACTCAGAGTTTGAAGGCGAAGATGAACGCTTCATGGTTAAAGCTGAAGGAATCTGTTGATGCTTATGAGGATTCCTATGACTAGAACTGGCAGAATAGCCTAGTCCAGCTGTTCCAGTCTGCCTGGCTATTGAATTGGGTACTTGATACCCTGGTGAACTTTACCCAGCCCTTGTTTCGACTGATGACCCAATGACATCATTTCCTGAGTAGCTGACATTACTTTGGCAAAAATCTTGGGTTCTGGGAGTGGCATTCCAATTGCATGGTATTGGGTATTGCTTACTTCCAAGGCATGAAATCTGACCAGTTCAACATTTGTATTAGCATTAATGAACGGTATGGCCCCGTGCTGAGGATATTCTTGTTCAGTGTTGACCATGACCAGGCTATTGTTGATAATGCATTTCAACTATTGGTGAAGAGTGGAGGGGACTGCCCTGCCATATGAATCCATAGTAGTCCCAAGAGCAGGTTGTATCCCGAATCTATCTTGAGTAACTGGAAAGATACACATAATGTATGGGGACCAATTTCGATTGGCAGTTCAATTACTCCGACCGAATTCCGCCGGGCTCCATCAAAAGATTTAATGACGGTATGGCTACTCTGGATTCGGTTGAGATTGATATTCATCTTCATCAAGGTAGTGTATGGACAGATATTAAGAGATGAACCTCCATCTATCAAGACTCCAGCTAGCATGTATCCAGAGGACAAGACCGCAATGTGCAACGGCTTGCAATGACCGGTCCCTTTGGGCGGTATGTCATCATCAGTGAAGGATATCACATTTTTGTTGAAAATTTGATCAACCAGATGTTGAAATTTTTCCGTATCAACTGATGTAGGTAGATAGGCTTCTTCCATACCCTTTAGTAAGATCTTCCAGAAATCCTCAGAAGTTAGGACCAAGTCCAAAATTGATATCTGTTGTGGAGATTCTCTCAAGCTTAAATCCACTTTGGCTTTGTGATGACCCATAGTGCGGAGAAAATTTTCAATCTTCTCCATGGGTATTTTCCCCTTTGCTTTGGTGGTAGACTTCATCACCCGTTGGGGAAGATACAGTGGATTTTCCTTCGACACTGCAGCAGTGGTATGTGAGGTGGATCCTTCACCTTCTCCATAATTCCACGGAATCTTGCACAAGCTAACAATAGGATATTGTTCTCTGTACGACAAGTTGATTGGCTCGGGAGCGGCCACTTTCAAAGGATTGTTGATTCCTCTTAGTTGAATTATTGGAATTATGAGTGATTGATTAATCCCATCTGTTTCAGTGGATATGACTGCTACCACACTCTTTTACTTAGTAGGACATGTATTCTCACTTGCACGTAACACAGTATCGTCGTATGGTAAGTGCAGAATACCACTGTCAATTAGATTTTGAATAAGGTGGCAGAGTGCCCAGCATTCTTCTGTGCTGTGACCGCGAGACTGAGAGTGATATTGACATACTCCATCAGAGTTGTACTGCCCTGAACGGGGGTTGATTGGAGGTAGAAGGGAACTGATCCTTCCTTCATTGATTAACATATAAAGGATTTCCTCTATAGGTTGGCCCAGATATGTGAATTCCCTTTTATTGGAAAAATCCCGACAGGCTTTAGTATTTGCTCTCTTTATCACTTTGTCTTCCAGCATTTCATTTTTTGAAAGTTTCGAGGGAACATTCATAACCAGAGGTAGGAGACTGGCATGCTCCTGGCTGATTAATTGATGAGTCACTTGATGCTGATAAGTCACCAATTCCACCAATTGTTCAATTTGATTACATAAAGCTTTCATATTTCATTCCATTGTGAACTGAAACTTGGCACAATCCCATTTGTCAACACCATCTTTGAGGGTCTGAGATGATTCACAGCTGAAATTGGAACTTTGTCCATTGCTCTAATTGATCATATTGACCTCTTCTTCTTTGTGCTGAGGGAGAGGGTTATCTTTAACATGAGGCTGATCTGGCTTGGTGACCACGATCTCACCGTTGTCTATCAGGTCTTGGATCTTGTGTTTCAAGGCCCAACAATCTTGAGTATCATGTCTAGGTGCGCCGGCATGATAAGCACATTTTCGAGCAGCATTGAAACCTCGTCCATTAGGGCTGGCTGGTGGAAGAAGATGCGTAATTTTTTTCTGTGTTATCAGAAGATTGAGAATATTCTCGAGGGTTTCCCCTATGGGTGTGAACACTCGAGGGCATTTGACTTCTCCACCTTTTGGTATTGGGGGGGGGGGGGGTTCGCAGACTGTACTTGAAAGGGAGTGTAGTTTCTCCTTTGAATAGACATGTTCTGATTGCCTTTTTGACCTTGTAGTATCAGGGAAACATCTTCCTCTTTCTTTTTATGGACCCTCCGGGGGTTGTTTCTATAATTTCAGGATTGGATGTGATCAGCAACAGCTTTAAGGGCAGCTAGGTCTTGAATCTTTCCGGACTTCAAACCCATCTCAGCCATCTCCCCATGTTTGACCATTTCAGAAAATGGTTTGCCAATGTCGGCTAAAACTCTTTCATAGAACGAAGCTTCTTCAATGTTTATAAAAGTCATGACCATCTCTGATTCTATCATGGAAGGACTAACTTGGGCAGCCAGGCGTCTCCACCTTTGAGCATACTCTCTGAACGACTTGTTATACTATTTTTTGATCTTGGTAATTTGATACCGATCAGGAGCCATCTGAGATTGAAAGCTGTATTGAGTGAGGAAATCATGTGCTAGCTCTTCCTAGATATGGATCTTTGAGTTGTCTAATCTTGTGTACCACGAACGGGCTTCTCCAGTTAGACTCTTTTGGAACAATTGCATTCTGAGTTTTTTGTCCTCTGCATAAGATCCGAGTTCTCAAAGAAACACCTTTAAATGTGTATTAGGATCTCCTAACCCATAATATTTTTTAAAGTCAAGAGTTTTAAACTTTTCTGGATAATGAACACCAGGGAAAATGCAAAGATCAGCATATGAAACACTCCCGTGTGTTCCAATTCCTTTGATAACACGAAGGGTTTATTCCATTTGGAGGACTTTCTTTTTGATGTCACTGGTGTCTGGATCTCCAGTGGGATGGGTAGTATAATGAGTTTTGTTGGTCGTATCCAACTGCAGTTCAGGTATTATAATGACCTGGGTTCCCCCTTGTGTGGAGGATTCAGCATGTATGGGTATTTTTGGACCCTGATTGGACTGGTGTAGTTCTTTGAGTAGAACAGCCAAATCTGTAATTTGCTTGCTTAATCCGTCGAATTCATTGGGAGAAACTGGATTAAGTTCAGTCTAGTCGGATGATGACATGATTGACTGTAGGCCTGTAGCCTTTTTGGATTTTGACCGGGTAGTAGGTCCGATTGGTTCCCTGTGAAAGACTTGCATAGTTTAGTCCTTAGGGAATATGTGTATAATAACATGCTATGTGATGTGTCCATTTTAGGATTTTTATCCTGCAAAATGATTGTCAGCTGTTTGTAGCATGTTAATATGTATGTGTACACATTTCTTCATATTTCTCATTACATGAAGATATATATGGAATGCAATTACAAGTAATTGTGTTTACAAGTAATTTAAAATGAGAGAGCATGAAGAGACTTTCCTCCGTTTTGGGTTTATCAGAGGCTGACCTATCATAGGTTAATCTCACGCATAAAGGTTCCCAAATCATCGCAATTTACTCAACGAGAAATTAATCCGGTCTTTCAACTGGAGCGAATTTGGGTGGTGCCTTTCCTGAGCCTCGGGGAATTAGTCTTCCCACGAGTCCAGTAATCAAACACCGACGGAATAGCCTCCTGGTGGAGGGACCACATAATATACATTCATATACATTGTGTCTCACCGTATGATAATGATGACATATGAGAAGCACTAATATCAAAAACATATATGGTGCTAAGCACTAATATCACAAGCAGCTATGGTGCGAAGCACTAAATGCTATCAAGAAATGCATTCGTACACATTCATCAAATGTAAATGCAACATTCACACACAAACAAATAACAGTTTTGAAAAGATTGAAATAGCGGCTTAAGTCATCTTACTGGAGTCCCAGCAGAGTCGCCACCTGTCGACGTCGGAATTTTTAAATGTCCCTTTTTGTTACTTGTTCTTTGGTGTTCTCATTTTATGTGAGATTTGTTTGAAAAAACAAGTGAAAAAGGTCCGACATGTATAATGTCGACGATGGACTGTTAAGAGTCGCCAGTTGGTTTTTTAAATGGTTGTACCTACACAACCGAGAAAAGGTTTGCACATTGACCCAGTGATGTGGCACTGCTAAACGGGTCGGTGAAACCGAGATTCATTAGGGTCCGGGGACTTGGTTATACGGAGGAAAGGTGTTAGGCACCCTCCGACATCCGTGTTACCACGGTGACCGCCTCTTTTCAGGAAACTGTTATCTAAATGTGTGTGTGTGTGGGTCAATGTGTTGTTATTTGGAAGTAGTGCGAGGCCTCGTTCGCACATATATACACATGGTTTGAATTTATGTAAAAATTCAGTTTTAGCAAGATATAGCAATGATGTTTTATAAAAAGGTTTTTCAAACCCTGATGCTCAATAGTAATTGAGACCTTTTACACTCCCATTTTATTAAGTGTTCGACTTGATTGATTTTATTTTACGGATGCGAGGCATCCGTACGAAAATAATGTACAAAATAATGTCGACTTCCTCGTGGGTATGGAAACCTTATGAGGAAATTCAGACACCACAAAATAATTTACAAGATGTTTACAGCTAAAAATGTCCATCACGAGAACCGAATCTAGATCTAATATGTTGAATCTGTGATCACATGATTCCTAGGCGCACATGATACCGCAATTTGTATGAAAGCAGTAAGCAGGTATATATATAAAAGCTTTAAATAAATATATACAGACATGATCACCAACCATGAAGCACCTCCATGGGAGATCAGAAAATGTAAATAAAGCTGTAAAAACTATCAACCACCACGGAGGAAACTCCAGGTGGGACAAAACGTAAATAAAGCTGTAAAGCTATCAACCACCACGGAGGAAACTCCAGGTGGGACGAATTGTAAATAAACCTGTACAAAGCAATCAACTGCCACGAAGTGAAATCCAGGTAGGACGAAGCGTAAAGAAAGCTGTAAAAGCGATCAACCACCACGAAGTGAACTCCAGGTGGGACGAAATATGTATATATATATATATATATATATATAAAGCAAGTAAATGCTACGGATATAAAATACAGGCTCATCGAACAGAGTTCGACACACAGTTAATATATATATATATATATATATATATATATATTAAAGCAAGTAAATGCTCCGGACTCTGTTCGATGAGCCTGGATTTTACATCCGGAGCATTTACTTGCTTTAATATATATATATATATATATATATATATATATATATATATATATATATATATATATATATATAAGCAAGTAAACGCTCCGGATGTAAAATTCAGGTTCATCGAACAGTGTTCAACACACAGTTAATATATGTAAATGTATATATATATATATATATATATATATATATATATGAACTGTGTGTCGAACTTTGTTCGATGAGCCTAGACTTCCGTCTGGAGCATTAACTGTTTTAATATATATATATATATAAGCAAATAAACGCTCCAGACCAAAGTCTAGGCTCAATCGAGGCAAAACTCGATAATGTTAGTCTATATATATATATAAATATATAAATATATATAACGTGAAATAAAACCACGGACCGAAGTCCGGGCAAATACACGCAACACGACTATCAACGTGAAGAAGGGTGTGTGCAAAGATGAAGAGAAAGACTCTAAGGTGTGTGAGAAGCCTTACAGTTGACTGCCAAAGAAGACTTTTATATCTTTAAAGTGGGTAAACACTAGCTTTTGTGGGTACAAAAGTAGCTATATATGAGCTCACAGGTGTTTAAAATGAGAAAGTGTAATGTATAGGGTGAGTGTGGAGCAAATTGGGCAGGGCTTCCTCGCCGTTTTCTCTTGCAAAATGGCCACCCCAAGCCCTCTATTTATAGAGGGTGGAGCCGCAGGTGTACCTACGACTGAGCCGCAGGTGTACCAGAGGCAACTCGGGTGGGCCTGGGTTTCTCGGGTCGGTCGTCTCGTAGTACGTGCACTCAAACACTGTAATGTCCGCTAAAACTTTTAGAAGTGCAATCTGGGCATCCGATTGAGATATATAGGACCTATTTCAGACCGTCGTTGTTGAGAGTTGTACAATGGTATGGGATTAGAGGTTGTACGAAGTCATTGAAGATGGGACGATGCCCTCTGGTCTTCAAGCTTCAAATTCCATCTGTTAAACCACACATTAGTCACTCGGGATTGGTTTTCCTTGGCTCTTGTGGGACATCGTTGTTTATAGATGTATTTCTAAAATGTTGAGACGACGTGGAATGGCATTGTGTTGGCGAGATGACGATGTTGCCCCTTACCGATGTTATCACCGATTTAGGCTGATAAAGCAGACGTTGCTCAGGGCTTCGCTGAGATTGGACTGCTACATTTGTTGAAGGTCCTCATTGTCATCTTTGATGTGTGCCTGTTCTCCCGATGTTATCACTGGTTGGTACATCGTATCTCGTTGTGAGCGCCGAGATTGAAGCTGGTCGCATTTAAAACAAGTATTTCTGGGGTTATCGCCGAAACTGCATTTCTTGGGGTTATCACCAAGGTTGGTGGTTATTCCCATGGTTGGGACTGAGACTGGATACCTCGGGGTTATCTTCGAGATTAATCGGTCTTCTCCGATGTGTGTTCTGGTATTGGATCTGCAGGCCTCGAGGTTATCTCCGAGGTTGGAGTTGTTACTCCCAGTGTGTGTTCTGGGGTTAATGCTGAACTTCCGGTATTATCCGAAATGGATATGGATTGTCTTTCAAGGTTCGCTCTTAAAAGATTAATTTGTCCTCCTGCAATGTTAGTGACAGTAGTACAGAAAATTTTGAGTGTCTACATCAATTTAACCATTTACTAAATAAAATAATTATAAAAAAATTGAATACTTTCATTTCATAAAATTTGGGGTCTCACAATCTCCCCTCCTTATGAAATTTCTCCCTCGAAATTTACGTACCTGGTAGTTCGAAGAGATTAGAATACCTTGGTTTCTTTTCGAATTGTACCTTCCCGGTTATATCCTCTTTATCATGATTTTCCCATTTCTCATCTACTGTATTTCAGATATCATTCTAGAATATAGTTTCAAAATAATGGTTAATTGACATACCACATATTATACCTATACTCTGACCGACCAATTAAATAACAAATAAACTTAGATAGGATATACTAGCGAAGGAATTACCCATCTCTCCCCTCCTAGTTCTAGTCTCACACCTCAGCCATGGATCATATCCTTAAGCTTTGATACCAACTATGACGCCCCCAAAACAGGTATACATCACCCATCTTGAGTCACCAGATACATGTTACAAAAATCAAATACAAACATAATTATACAACTGTCGTGTATAATACGACAAAATATAATCTAAGAATTTTAATAAGAATATTGTCATTAAGACAATATCCACACTCAATGGAGTCCTCATTACAATTATTATCACACTATTTCACAGAATAGTGAGGACTACTAAAACAACCATCTGGACCGTCAATCCGTTTCCCGACCAGTTCCAGCTATATTCTCATTTCCTAAAGAGAACAGTGAAAAAAAAGGGTGAGCTCAACTAGCCCAGTAAGAAATATATTGACTAAGATAATACAGAATAGATTATCATTAGCCTTCAACAGTATAACAACTGATAGAATATAATAGCAAACAAGTTTTAGATCAACAACTGCAGCGGAATAAGCAATCCATTAGAAAAGTCAAGTAGAACATAATGTCTACTATCTCTTCTAGATTAAAAGTCCATCGTTAATATTTCATTCTTGCAATACTTATCAACAGTTCTTTATTATACCCTAAGACAAAAAGAATTCTCATCACCTGTCTTCACCTGAACCACCAACGATTATAGTTAAATCCACAATTCATATTTATAATCATGTAAATAATCAACAGTTTCTCTTTGCCTCAAAGGCTTAATAGAACGTTTACTCAATATTCTTACCCCAAAGGCTAAAGATATTCAAATATAATAACAATGATCATACCAATCAGTTGTCTATCTTTGCACTACGGGCCAAAGATATTCAACTATAAAACCAATGGTCATGATCATACCAATCAATTGTCTGTCAGTGCACTACGGCCAAAGACATTCAACTATTAACTAATGGTCATGATCCTGCCAATCTTATCATCAAATTATCCATGCACTACAGCCAAAGATATTCGTTTGTATCACCAGTGGTCATGATCATGTCATACATGTGACAACCCGACATTTTCTATATAAATGAATCATAAATTTTGCGTACAATTTTTTATTTATTTATTAAAATAAATATAAATGATATGTGTCAAGGTAATGTGTAATTATAATTATATGTGTGATAAATAAAATTTATTACATTAAGTATTGCAAATAAATTTATTTTAGAGTTATTGATTATTATCACTTATATTTTTATACTAATTAATTCCTTATTGGAAATATTTTATTAATTATTTTTCAAGAAAAATATAATCTTATATTATTTAAATAATATAGGAAATGATTTTAGAATAATTATCTATTTTAAAGGTAAGAATGCGTGAAAGGTATTATGTATGTGTTTATGTGATGAATATAAAATATATTTATTACATGAATGGTTATGAATAATTTTATTTTAGAATTATTGCTCATTATAAAATATATTCTAATAATAAATAATTTTATAGTAAAAATGTTTTTAATGTTTATCTTCCATGAAAATATGATAATTATATTATTTAAATAATATATGATATGATTATAGAATTATTATAATAATTATTTATTATATGAAATTATTTTAGAATAGTTAAGTAAATTATTTTTACTTAATTAATAAGATTTTATATGAAAGATAAATCAGATATGGAATCCAAACCCTAGTTCTGGGTTTTGATCAAGGAATGAAAATAATAATATATTATTATTTGTCAGTGTTATAGATAAGTATGGTTATGTGTGTAAGGTTAATGTGTGGAACAGTTTTATTATATTACTATCAAACCCTAATTATGGGTCTGAATTAAGGAATGATAATAATAAATATAATATTATTTTGATTTTGATTTTTCAGTGCTATAGATATGTACTGTATGTATGTGAGTTAGTAATGATTGAGTAATTGTGATGCAGTATTTGAAAACCCTAGTTTTACTGTGGGAAAACCCTAATTTTGAAACTCAATTGTGAGTTTAAGGCTATTATATAACTGTGTTATGTGATATATGTTATGTGCTACTTCATGATATGCTAATTAGGAAACCGTAATTATAAATATTAAAACCCTAGTTTATATTTATATCTTCTAGATATTAGAAAACCCCATATATGAATGAAAACCCTAATCCGGAAACCTAAACCGGAGGTTTGATCAGTCAGAAATAGTGTTACTATGATTTATATCAAGTATGATAGACTTTAATTACTAATTAAGGTGAATCTAATTAATAAATTAAAACCCTAAAATCTAGAACCCTAAATTAATTTCTTGAAACCCTAATTGATTTGAAACCTTAATGCGAAAGTCATTCACGACTTTGAGAATTGGTTAAGTCGTTATGTAATCACGATAATGTTATTTATGATCGGTTATATATGTATTAACCCTAATTAGGGAGAATCGCAATTATTCAAAATCCTCATTAATTTTCTGTATTATAAACCCTAATTTTATTTTGGAAACTAAAATTTACATTTATTTATTTTGTGCAAACCCTAATTGCTAAACCTTGAAAATACTATGTGCTAAACCTTAGGGTCAAACCCTAAGGGTTTGATAAGTTTACAAGATTGTTAATTAAATTATGTAAAAAATGACCAAAAAGCCCTTTTGTCACATTTTTTTATGGTTGCTTGCAAATCTTTACAAGATAAGGGTTGGTGACCAAACCCAACCACTCTCTTGACTTTAAAATGGCAACCAACAACCATTCATGCATCCATCAATTATATAAATAGATCGAGATCAAGAGAGAGAAAGTGCAATAACTTAGCTCATTTTTGTTCAAATGCTCAAACCTTTTCTCTCCACCCAAACCCACGAAATTAGCAAGCTTTTCAGTCCCTAAGATCAGCCCCACGAAAGCTTAAACCAAATCAGAAACAAAGAATCAAGAATTAGATCATAAAGGTATAAAAACCCTAATCCTAGAAATCCTTCGATTTGTTGTTAAATGTTGTAATTGATTGTTTATAGATGTGTTATATGGTGTCAATTGATGTTCTGGGTTGTTAAATCCATGACCCATAACATCAAAGTGCACGATTTTGAGATTTTAGAAAATCTGGAAATGGGAAAATTTTCGTTTTACAGCAAAATGTCAGACCCCATAGATTCTTGTGTGTTTACTGTTTTTGATGTTTAAAACTTGTAACATATAGTCTGTAATGTGATCTTTAAGATGCAAAAAGAATCAAGGCCAGATCAATTGTAGATCGGAAGTTATAGCTGGTCAAAACCCGTTGACCAAAACTGTTAAATTACTGAACCCAGAAAAATTAAGAACAGTGTCCGTGTCCAACTTTGACCTGTCAGATCTTGCTGATGTTTTGATGTTTTTGTGTTATGATACTTTGTAATTGTAGTACTACATGTTGTCTACAAACTGGAGTTGATAGATCATATAAACGTTATACGAACATTAAGTTATAAGGACTCAAAGTAGGTACCTCGAAATCTTTTAAACCCAGAATGTTGAAGAACAGCGTTGTCAGGTTTTTGGAGAGCTTAAATCCCTCTGATCTGATGTTGTTCAGCCACGAAATTTGTTATGTACTTGTAGTATTACATGAATACTACAACATGAAATCAATTTCAAGTCCAGAAACACATTATACTAAGAGATACAACCGGTCAAACGAACCCCCTAGCACACTGTCATGCATATCTGGAAATCCTCAAGAACACCTATAGCGACAGAAAGTGTCGCTATAGCCCTTTAGCGACATTTTTATTTATAATTTCCGGAAATTAATAAAAAAATTGATAAAAATAGTTTTTAATTATTAAAAATACATAATAAATTCTTAAAACTTATTTTAATGTCCGAAAATTATATTTTAATTATTTTGGGTATATTTTGAAAATATTTAATATTTTTGGAATGTAAATGGTATTTATTTATTTAATTACAATATTAGATAAATTATTTAAAAATAGTTTTAATTCATGAAAAATCATGAAAAATTATATTATTGTGTTAGAAAATAATTTTGAGTTATTTTTGATAACTTTTTATATTTTGTGATAATTTTCATTAATAAATTAATATTAATGATAGTTAAGTTATTTATTAAATGAATTAAATAAATGAATTAAAAATGATTTTAATATATTAAAAATCATTTTAAATAATAATAAGGTATTTAAGAATATTTTAAGTTATAAAATATAACTTTTAATATTTAATAGTTAATTTCATTAATTAATGATTAATAATGATATTAAAGTTATTTAGTTATTATATTAAATAATTTATTTAAAAATGATTTTAATATTTTAAAAATCATTTTAAAGTTTTTAAAGATATTTTAAGTTTTAAAATATAACTTTTAATATTTAAAGTATAATTTCATTAATAATTAATATTAATGATATTTATTGAATGATTAATGATATTAAATTTATTTAATAGTTATATTAAATAAATAGTTTTAAAATGGTTTTATTTATTTAAAAATCATTTAAAAGGGATATAAATGAATTAAAAATATTTTAAGTTATAATTAATGACTTTTAATATTTAGATAATAGTTCATTAATATTTAAATATTATTGATAATTATTTAATAATGATTTTAGATGTTTTAAAAATCATTTAAGGGTAATATAAGTACTTTAAAAATATTTTGAGTTATTATAAATAACTTTAATATTTTTGCAATGGTTTTATTAATAGTTTGATATTAATGATAATAGAATTGTTTCGTATTTAAATCATTTAAAAATGATTCTGATATTTCAAAAATTATGGTAAATGGTAATAATTATTTTATAATTATTATAAGGTCATGAAAAATAATACGATTGTTGTTTAAGTTATCTATTTGGATATTGAGATACAGAATAAAGTCTTAGACTCGATAATTATCTGATATGGCTGTCGATACGCCAACATGTTTTAGAAATTAATCTGAACTTAGATATGTTGATTTGTTAACTGTTTATTTGTGATTCAATGGTTGTTAAAGTTGAGTGACAATGAGATTTAGGAATGAGTTGATGTTAGTTTGTTAAGATATGATTGTTGAACATATGTGATAAGGTGATTAGGTTATGTGCTGACTGTGAAATGCAGTACAATGTGTTATATTATATTGTTCTAATCGAACGAATGATTTGATTAATGATAGGTTGTGATAGAAAAGGGTGGAACTAAGTAGAGAATTGTAAGCAGCGCATCAGGCAAGTATTCTAACTTTGCATTTTCTTTATGCAATGGGCAGAAGTGAGAAGTTCAGAATTATTATTATTAATGTACAGATGGTTAAACCTATATTATATACACCCATTGATTATCAACATGTTAGCATATGATAATTCAGTTATATATTCTGTTCGTTAATTTCTATAAATGATTATACAAGTGTCCCCACTTGGATAATCATTGTATTTAATCACATGTTGATACACCTTTGTTATACATATATGTTGAATTATAGATTATTGTTGGGTAAAATAAAACCTTTTGTTTGGAACCCTGACAAATATGAACATCCCGTTCACGGGAAAAATTTTATGCGCCCAAGGCAGACCAAGTAAATGATAACATCGTTCTTGTAATGTAGTATTGATCAATGCAGGGCACAGCGGGCTGATCACCCCCGTGTCCATAAGTTATGACGGTTTGCAGATGAAGTTCTGTTAAACCTTTTCAAAAATAAAAACAATGTTCATAGAATGTCTCTTAAACCCTATTTACAGCCAGTACGTAGTTTCAAAAATTTGAAAGAGGGTTGCTATGTTATTAATATCGGTTTAGAATACTTCACAACTATTGACTTGTTGTAGATGGATATTATAAAGAAAACATTTAAATTCTTTCAGCTTATATATATATATATATATATATATATAATACTTGCTGGGCACTCAAATGCTCATACTTGCTTAATTTAAATGTTTTCAGATAAGTGTGAACAATCAGAAGGATCGGTCAAGAACAAGTGAAAGGGAGAGCAAACAAATTAGGTTTACGGTGTCATATAGTAAAGGTTACGTACTTGGGATTAAACTCTGATAAATGTAAGATAAGTTTATAATTTATTTTAGTGTTATTATTATTAGTAATATTTTCGCTCATAGAAATGGTATCATGAAGTACCGAGTTCGGGTTTCAAGTATCCGGGTTCGGGGGCCTTCACATCATGGTATCAGAGCTATAGGGTTAGAAACCTTAGGTGAGTTAGACCTTAGGCTATAACCTTAGAACAGAGGGAAACGTTGAAAATACAAATAACTCATATAAAGTTAGTTGGTTGGTATGATTCAAAGATGAATCCCGGTGAGTTTTTATGCCATAGAGTTTCCTAACTCTGATAATAAAGTTAAACAGTAATGGTGAATAGATAGAGTCTAAAAGACTGGAAGTGCAGGGAAAGGAGATTGTAAAACAAAACAATTAAGACATAGAATTGAATCATAATATATACGATGAGATCACCCCGTGATCTGATAAAATTATGACAGCCAGAAAGAATCAATCTTATGATTGGAAAGTTTAAAGCAAGATTGTTGTGTGAATGGTACGGATTCAAGACAGGGTTATGAATACGGATTAAATAAAATTCGAATGGAAAAAGGGGGTTAAGATTAGGTGGGGATTTCAATGAGGACTCATGTCGGCAGCTGAGTTGTATGATTCCTTGTATGGACGGGGAATTGTACTTGGTGTAAAAACTACTTAGTATCTGACACTGATAATCATTGAAATGTTTGTGTCGCACTATTTGCTATATGCATGTTAAGAGGGTGATTCCTTTCTCATGTGTATAAAAAATAGATAGGTCATAAGTAAAGAACATAGGGTTAAGTACGAGTTCTTAAAACTCATACTTATGTGACATTCTTGACTCATAGTTATATGAAATGTTTATGAATCCCTCAGCGAATGGACGCCAAAGGTCTGACTAGGATAAGTTCGTAAACTCATATAACTGTGACAAGTTTATGGACTCATAAGTGTGGTTTGACGAACTGGGTATAGTTAATTGTGAATGGATTGTTGTGGATGATGGAAATAGATAAGATATTAAATAGTTAATCTTTAGTGAAGGCAAAAGAAATAGATAGTATTTGTATTAGCTGAATATGTATGATTCTGTGTGGTATATGTGATAAGTATGTTTGTGTAATGAAATATTTTTAACTTTTGTGTTGGACAATGTTGTAAATCCCAACTTTTGAGTCACGAAGGGATAACAAATGTTTAAAACACAATGTGATATGGTATGTCAAGTGCTATGAATATGAGTCTATGTTGGATTAATGGGATAAGTTGGTATAAAGATAGCAGATATTTATTTGGTCACTGGTTATTACAGTAGACCGAGTTTTTAAAAATCTAATATTTTGAATACATGATTATTTGAATAGAAAGTTTTGTGTTATATGATAAGCGTTCATGATAAGGCTTAGTATGTAAGAATAATTTATGAAAATACCGTCAAGACGAAAACGAAACCAAAGGATAGAAGAATCTGTCAACAAAGCTGGAGGACAACCAGACTCAATACAGAAACTTGCGAATATAGACGATCAAGTTGTGCATAACGGAATACCAGCCGCGAAAGATTAACCAGATAATCGAACGTCGAACGTTAAAGACTTCAAGGTGGTCCTATCGCCAGAATTCAAAGGTACATATGACCCTATAGAAGCCCAAACTTGGGTTAAGGAAATTAAAAAGGTGTTCGTGATAGTTAGGGTAGCTGAGGGGCAAAAGACCGTTTTTGCCACCTACATGATGAAGGGTGAGGCAAATTTCTGGTGGGAAGTGAATTAGACGAGGACAGGAGCAGGTGTGGTAGCATGGGATAGGTTTAAGACTTTATTTTTATTTTTTTATTATTTTGCTGCTAGTATACAGGCTAGAATTGAGGTGAAATTTCTAGAATTGAAGCAAGAGGATATGTAAGTTGAGGAATATGTCCGTGAAATTTAATGAGTTGACTAGATTGGCTCCGCATCAAGTTGATACGGAGGCTAGAAAGGCACGAAGTTTTGAGCTGGAATTAAAACCCTAGATCTACGACAAGGTGGAAGTGTTGCAGATTCCTACATTTGCAGTACTCATGGAGAAAGCGATTATTGTTGAGGAGGGGAGTAAGGCTATGGGCCTCTACAACAAGGTAAGAAGGAACAAGGGTAAAGTTGAGGAAGCTGGGAAGGTAGGAATTAATAGTGGAAGTAAGGGTGGGAACGAAAAGAGGAAGGCGAACAACTTTGGGAGTGTACAGGTGAAGCAAGAAGGTGTGAAGGAGATGCATGTGGTGTAATATGCAAAACGGTGGAAAGAACCACTCTGGGGATGTTTGAAAGGGAAGTTTATATGCTGTAAGTACGGGCAGAAGGGACATATCTCTCCCAATTGTCTCAATCCAAGAATGTATAGTAGGTGTTTCAAGTGTAAAACAATGGAAAATAAGGTGGGAGACTGTCCAAGAAAGGAAATGGAAACAAGGAATGCGAATACGGAACAAGGCAGCAGGACATTGGCGACAACGGGATCAACTTCAACAAATAAACCAACGAAATCAACCGCAAGCGTCTTCAGCGGGACTGTTCGGGATTCGTTAGCAGCCAGGGATGCAACTCCAGGTATTAATCTAACCAATTTTTATTTTCTTATTATAATTTTATATATAGTAAATTATTTTTATAAATTATTTTGAATGAGGAATTTGAGTTCTCTTAGAAATCAAATTTCTGTTTAAGGAGATAGATAAGCGTTATGCTGAATAGTTAAAGACCGATTCGATCAATTATGATCGAGATCTAATTATAATGATTGTGTATGTTATGTACCCTGGTATGTATAGGTTTTAAAAGGTGATTCCGGGGACGGAATCTTTATAAGGGAAGGTGAATGTGACAACCCGACATTTTCTATATAAATGAATCATAAATTTTGCGTACAATTTTTTTTTTATTTAGTAAAATAAATATAAATGATATGTGTCAAGGTAATGTGTAATTATAATTATATGTGTGATAAATAAAATTTATTACATTAAGTATTGCAAATAAATTTATTTTAGAGTTATTGATTATTATCACTTATATTTTTATACTATTTAATTCCTTATTGGAAATATTTTATTAATTATTTTTCAAGGAAAATATAATCTTACATTATTTAAATAATATAGGAAATGATTTTAGAATAATTATCTATTTTAAAGGTAAGAATGCGTGAAAGGTATTATGTATGTGTTTATGTGATGAATATAAAATATATTTATTACATGAATGGTTATGAATAATTTTATTTTAGAATTATTGCTCATTATAAAATATATTCTAATAATAAATAATTTTATAGTAAAAATGTTTTTAATGTTTATCTTCCATGAAAATATGATAATTATATTATTTAAATAATATATGATATGATTATAGAATTATTATAATAATTATTTATTATATGAAATTATTTTAGAATAGTTAAGTAAATTATTTTTACTTAATTAATAAGATTTTATATGAAAGATAAATCAGATATGGAATCCAAACCCTAGTTCTGGGTTTTGATCAAGGAATGAAAATAATAATATATTATTATTTGTCAGTGTTATAGATAAGTATGGTTATGTGTGTAAGGTTAATGTGTGGAACAGTTTTATTATATTACTATCAAACCCTAATTATGGGTCTGAATTAAGGAATGATAATAATAAATATAATATTATTTTGATTTTGATTTTTCAGTGCTATAGATATGTACTGTATGTATGTGAGTTAGTAATGATTGAGTAATTGTGATGCAGTATTTGAAAACCCTAGTTTTACTGTGGGAAAACCCTAATTTTGAAACTCAATTGTGAGTTTAAGGCTATTATATAACTGTGTTATGTGATATATGTTATGTGCTACTTCATGATATGCTAATTAGGAAACCGTAATTATAAATATTAAAACCCTAGTTTATATTTATATCTTCTAGATATTAGAAAACCCCATATATGAATGAAAACCCTAATCCGGAAACCTAAACCGGAGGTTTGATCAGTCAGAAATAGTGTTACTATGATTTATATCAAGTATGATAGACTTTAATTACTAATTAAGGTGAATCTAATTAATAAATTAAAACCCTAAAATCTAGAACCCTAAATTAATTTCTTGAAACCCTAATTGATTTGAAACCTTAATGCGAAAGTCATTCACGACTTTGAGAATTGGTTAAGTCGTTATGTAATCACGATAATGTGATTTATGATCGGTGATATATGTATTAACCCTAATTAGAGAGAATCGCAATTATTTAAAATCCTTATTAATTTTCTGTATTATAAACCCTAATTTTATTTTGGAAACTAAAATTTACATTTATTTATTTTGTGCAAACCCTAATTGCTAAACCTTGAAAATACTATGTGTTAAACCTTAGGGTTAAACCCTAAGGGTCAAAACCCTAAGGGTTTGATAAGTTTACAAGATTGTTAATTAAATTATGTAGAAAATTACCAAAAAGCCCTTTTGTCACATTTTTTTATGGTTGCTTGCAACTCTTTACAAGATAAGGGTTGGTGACCAAACCCAACCACTCTCTTGACTTTAAAATGACAACCAACAACCATTCATACATCCATCAGTTATATAAATAGATCGAGATCAAGAGAGAGAAAGTGCAATAACTTAGCTCATTTTTGTTCAAATGCTCAAACCTTTTCTCTCCACCCAAACCCACGAAATTAGCAAGCTTTTCAGTCCCTAAGATCAGCCCCACGAAAGCTTGAACCAAATCAGAAACAAAGAATCAAGATTTAGATCATAAAGGTATAAAAACCCTAATCCTATAAATCCTTCGTTTTGTTGTTAAATGTTGTAATTGATTGTTTATAGATGTGTTATATGGTGTCAATTGATGTTCTGGGTTGTTAAATCCATGACCCATAACATCAAAGTGCACGATTTTGAGATTTTAGAAAATCTGGAAATGGGAAAATTTTTGTTTTACAGCCAAATGTCAGACCCCATAGATTCTTGTGTGTTTACTGTTTTTGATGTTTAAAGCTTGTAACATGTATTCTGTAATGTGATCTTTAAGATGCAAAAAGAATCAAGGCCAGATCAATTGTAGATCGGAAGTTATAGCTGGTCAAAACCCGTTGACCAAAACTGTTAAATTACCAAACCCAGAAAAATTAAGAACAGTGTCCGTGTCCAACTTTGACCGGTCAGATCTTGCTGATGTTTTGATGTTTTTGTGTTATGATACTTTGTAATTGTAGTACTAAATGTTGTCTACAAACTGGAGTTGATAGATCATATAAACGTTATACAAACATCAAGTTATAAGGACTCAAAGTAGGTACCTCGAAATCTGTTAAACCCAGAATGTTGAAGAACAGCGTTGTCAGGTTTTTGGAGAGCTTAAATCTCTCTGATCTGATGTTGTTCAGCCATGAAACTTGTTAGGTACTTGTAGTATTACATGAATACTACAACATGAAATCAATTTCAAGTCCAGAAACACATTATCCTAAGAGATACAACCGGTCAAACCACCCCCCTAGCACACTGTCATGCATATCTGGAAATCCTCAATAACACCTATAGCGACAGAAAGTGTCGCTATAGACCTTTAGCGACAGTTTTATTTATAATTTCCAGAAATTAATAAAAAAATTGAAAAAAATGGTTTTTAATTATTAAAAATACATAATAAATTCTTAAAAATTATTTTAATGTCCGAAAATTATATTTTAATTATTTTGGGCATATTTTGAAAATATTTAATATTTTTGGAGTGTAAATGGTATTTATTTATTTAATTACAATATTAGATAAATTATTTAAAAATAGTTTTAATTCATGAAAAATCATGAAAAATTATATTATTGTGTTAGAAAATAATTTTGAGTTATTTTTGATAACTTTTAATATTTTGTGATAATTTTCATTAATAAATTAATGTTAATGATAGTTAAGTTATTTATTAAATGAATTAAATAAATGAATTAAAAATGATTTTAATATATTAAAAATCATTTTAAATAATAATAAGGTATTTAAGAATATTTTAAGTTATAAAATATAACTTTTAATATTTAATGGTTAATTTCATTAATTAATTATTAATAATGATATTAAATTTATTTAGTTATTATATTAAATAATTTATTTAAAAATGATTTTAATATTTTAAAAATTATTTTAAAGTGTTTAAAGATATTTTAAGTTTTAAAATATAACTTTTAATATTTAAAGTATAATTTCATTAATAATTAATATTAATGATATTTATTGAATGATTAATGATATTAAATTTATTTAATAGTTATATTAAATAAATAGTTTAAAATAGTTTTAATTATTTAAAAATCATTTAAAAGGCATATAAATGAATTAAAAATATTTTAAGTTATAATTAATGACTTTTAATATTTAGATAATAGTTCATTAATATTTAAATATTAATGGTAATTATTTAATAATGATTTTAGATGTTTTAAAAATAATTTAAGGGTAATATACGTACTTTAAAAATATTTTGAGTTATTATAAATAACTTTAATATTTTTGCAATGGTTTTATTAATAGTTTGATATTAATGATAATAGAATTGTTTCGTATTTAAATCATTTAATAATGATTCTGATATTTCAAAAATTATGGTAAATGGTAATAATTATTTTATAATTATTATAAGGTCATGAAAAATAATACGATTGTTGTTTAAGTTATCTATTTGGATATTGAGATACAGAATAGAGTCTCAGACTCGATAATTATCTGATATGGCTGTCGATACGCCAACATGTTTTAGAAATTAATCTGAACTTAGATATGTTGATTTGTTAACTGTTTATTTGTGATTCAATGGTTGTTAAAGTTGAGTGACAATGAGATTTAGGAATGAGTAGATGTTAGTTTGTGAAGCCATGATTGTTAAACATATGTGATAAGGTGATTAGGTTATGTGCTGACTGCGAAATGCAGTACTATGTGTTATATTATATTGTTCTAATCGAACGAATGATTTGATTAATAATAGGTTGTGATAGAAAAGGGTAGAACTAAGTTGAGAATCGTAAGCAGCACATCAGGCAAGTATCCTAACTTTGCATTTTCTTTATGCAATGGGCAGAAGTGAGAAGTTCAGAATTATTATTATTAATGTACAGATGGTTAAACCTATATTATATACACCCATTGATTATCAACATGTTAGTATATGATAATTCAGTTATATATTGTGTTCGTTAATTTCTATAAATGATTATACAAGTGTCCCCACTTGGATAATCATTGTATTTAATCACATGTTGATACACCTTTGTTATACATATATGTTGAATTATAGATTATTGTTGGGTAAAATAAAACCTTTTGTTTGGAACCCTGACAAATATGAACATCCCGTTCACGGGAAAAATTTTATGCGCCCAAGGCAGACTAAGTAAATGATAACATCGTTCTTGTAATGTAGTATTGATCAATGCAGGGCACAACGGGCTGATCACCCCCGTGTCCGTAAGTTATCATGGTTTGCAGATGAAGTTCTGTTAAACCTTTTCAAAAATAAAAACAATGTTCATAGAATGTCTCTTAAACCCTATTTACAGCCAGTACTTAGTTTCAAAAATTTGAAAGAGGGTTGTTATGTTATTAATATCGGTTCAGAATACTTCACAACTATTGACTTGTTGTAGATGGATATTATAAAGAAAACATTTAAATTCTTTCAGCTTATATATATATATATATATATATATATATATATATATATATATATAATACTTGCTAGGCACTCAAATGCTCATCCTTGCTTAATTTAAATGTTTTCAGATAAGTGTAAACAATCAGAAGGATCGGTCAAGAACAACTGAAAGGGAGATCAAACAGATTAGGTTTACGGTGTCATATAGTAAAGGTTGCGTACTTGGGATTAAACTCTGATAAAGGTAAGATAAGTTTATAATTTATTTTAGTGTTATTATTATTATTAATATTTCCTCTCATAGAAATGGTATCGTGAAGTACCAAGTTCGGGTTTCAAGTATCCGGGTTCGGGGGCCTTCATAATACACCTGTCCGTCTTTGCACTACAGGCCAAAGCTATCAATCAACAGTTCATCTTTGTACTACGACCAAAGATATCAATCAACTGTTCTTCTTTGCACTACGGGCCAAAGAAATTCAACTGTAAAACCAATAACTAACAGTCCATCTATGCACGTAAGCCACATATGACTTTCATCACAATATAAACATAAGGATGATGACAATGATATAAGTATAATCCAATGAAATCAAATCAAACAAAATCAAGGATAAATATTAAAGACTTTAAATTTATCCAGAGTTTGAAAATATCCAAATTGTCAACATGATACTGCTTTGTGGAGTAAAATTCAAGAATAATATTGTATCAGAAATGATTTGGACAGCAAAGAAATAAATTTTTGTCATGAATAATTCCCCGGGTGAATAGTACCTGAGTTAATAGTACCCCATGAATAGTACTTTGGGAATAGTACCCGACATGAACAGTACCCCAAATACCTGAGTGAATAATATTCGTGTGAATAGTAATTTGGGTGAATAGTAACCCATGAATAGTAATTCATGAATAGTACTCTGACACGAAAAGTGCCTCGAATACCCGAGTGAATAATAATAAAGTGAATAGTAATCGGGTGAATAGTAACCTGTGAATAGTAACTCGTAAATAAAATACCAAATAAAATGATATTTCATAATGAGTACCAAAGAAATGATATCTCATACGAGTATAATATAATATACAAAACTACAAATGGATTTTTACCCGTCATGCGGTAATCCTCGTAGACAGATCATTTTCATAATTTAATAAGGAATGAATACAAAGGTTCATTCACCATGCATGCGGTAGTCCACACAGACAGATTATTCCAATAGAATAATAAAGAATGGAATAACAAAAGAATTCACCAGGCATGTGATAGACCGCACAGACAGGTTATTCCAACAGAATAATAAAGAATAGAACCAGGTCATGCGTAATCCGCACAGACAGGATATTTTAATAGAATAATAAAGAATGGAACCAGGTCATGCATAATCTGCACAGACAGGATATTCCAACATAAAAATAAAAATGGAATAACAACAGAATTCACCAGGTATGCGATAGACCGCACAAACAGATTATTCCAACAGAATAATAAAGAATGGAATAACAGAAGAATTTCACCAAGTTTGAGGTACTTCGCATAGGCATGTTATTCCAACATAATAATAAAGAATGGAATAACAACCCTTACAAGTATTGAAAGAAAATAACTATCTTCATGAATACGAAAGAATAATACCCATTACCTCAAAAGAATACCAGATACTAGAATAGTGAGATAGTAGACTTCTCTTCTTATTTCTCTCTATAATTTTCCTCTATAATAATTTCTCTATAGCTTTAGTGAATTGGTGAGAAATGAAGGAAGAATGAGCTTCTATTTATAGGAAAATATAGTTTCGATAATTGCACATTTTGGGGCTCGAAATATTACAGTATAATACATTCCTCTTTTCCTTCATTTTTAATTTAGTCATGCAAGTATTATCAAACTTGCACCACCTCCCCTAATAGTAAATCATGTGACTCAATAGTTCTAAACATGTGAAAAAATAATTACAGTATAGTACCTTCATCTATACCTCCATTTTTAACTTAGTCATGCAAGTATTATCAATCTTGCACCAACTCCCCTAATAGTAAATGAATGTGAATCAATAGTACACACATGTGAACAAATAGTTATAATCATGTTAATCAATAGCGATTAATTGCTCATTTATCCGGTTAATTACCCGATTAGTCAATATAACCTCCAGACATCGATTATTATCGAAATAAATGTTGATTTCCACTAACACTAATAATTCTAACACAATAGAACTATCAATTTCATCTTTAATCAACATGAACTTATTCATCATTAATATTATAATGCACAATATTTAACAACCAGATCGTTCCCAGGAAAGAGGGGGCTTTCCGATAAGGATTTCTCCCTCTTGGCGCGCAACTAGGTGACTAAACCTCTCCTTGACAGAACTTTCTAGACATCGTCAATATTACAAATAATAATATGAATAACTTCGTCGTCTCAATTATTAATTTAATAATATAAAATATTGTGACAAAAACTGAGTGACTACGTAAGCATCAATAATTAATATCGTGTGCTACTATGCAACCATGCGTATTACTGTACTTTTACTACCGGGTAGTTCAACAGTTTAACGGTAAAACTTTCTTCGTTATTTTTATAAAAAGATAATTATGTCATTTTCTAAATACGACAATACTTCCGTTGTGGGGTCCACCAATGATTGTGTCGTTGTATGAATATTCCCTATTAAAACGAATATTCCCTGACACAATGAATATTTTATATCAACTTATTTTCTTTGAAAAACTTTCAAATGTCACCCTTAACTTTAACCTTTTATCAATTTAACCATTTACTAAATAGAATAATTATAAGAAAATTGAATACTTTCATTTCATAAAATTCGGGGTCTCACATTTTACGCTACATTTTATGTGACGCCCCCAAAATTAGGTATACATCACCCATCTTGAGTCGTCAGATACATGGTACAGAATTCAAATACAACTTACTAATACCACTGTCGTGTATAATACGACAAAATACAACTGTGAGTTTGAATACAATAATTGTCTACTAGAGATCATACAAACTCAAAAGGAGTCCTCAATACAATTATTGTCACACTATTTAACAGAATAATGATGACTACTAATACTGTTCTTTGGTCCATCACTCTGTTCCCTGACTCGTCCCAGCTATATTCTCATTTCCTGAAGAGAACAGTGAAAGAAAGGGTGAGCTCAACTAGCCCAGTAAGAAATATTATGACTAAGATAATGCAGAATAAATTATCATTAGCCTTCAACAGTGTTAAACTGATAAAATATAATAACATCAAGTTTAACAGCAGCGGATCAAGCAATCCATTAAAAGAGTCAAGTAGAGAATAGAATCTACTATCTTTTATGATTTTAAAAGTTTTTAATCACTTTTATCGCTGAGACTCAGCTTAATAAATAATCCACATCATCCCTGCACTACGGCCAAGGATACTCATTAGGGTCACGACCACAAATTCCATGCACTACGGGCCAAGGATATTTGTGTATTCATCAATGGTCATGATCATGCCAACAACTGTCCATCAATGCACTACGGCAAATGAGACTTTTACCACATCATTTGTAACATTACGGTCATGATTACACCGAATAATCCCTGGTCATAATCATACCAAGTCCATCCATGCTCTACAGGCCACAGATGACTTTCAAAAATATAAATAAGAGGATGATGACAATGATATAAGAATTCAATAAAACAAGTTCAAGAATTATTTTATCCAGGAATTATTAACGTCCAAATTGTCAACACGATACTGTTTTGTGGTGTAAAATTCAAGAATGATCAAAAGAATATTTTCATGAAAGGATACTGGATGAAGCGCAAATATCAAGGATATTCCACTAATTTCATTGAGTATAGAAATCAAAGTTTTATCCAACTGAGTATAATAAAGAATGGAATAACAAAAGAAATCACCATGCATGCGATAGACCGCACAGACAGGTTATTCCAACAGAATAATAATAATAATGGAACCAGGTCAGGTGAAATTCACACCGACAGGATGTTCCAACAGAATAATAAAGACGGAACCAGGTCCGGTGTAAAACACACAGACAGGATGTTCCAACGGAATAATAATAAAGACCGAACCAGGTCTGGTGTAAAACACACAGACAGGATGTTCCAACGGAATAATAATAAAGACGGAACCAGGTCCGGTATAAAACACACAGACAGGATGTTCCAACAGAATAATAGAAGAATGTCACCAAGTATAGGTTAGACCGCGTATACAGGTTATTCCAACAGAATAATAAGAAATGGAATAACAACAGTTCTCTTCATGAATAAGAAAGAATAACACCCCTTACCGTAACAGAAAATGGATATAGAAGTAGTGAAGTAGCAGAATACTCTTCTTCTTTCTCTCTATAATTTTCTCTCTATAGCTTCTCTCTATAATTTCTCTCTCTAGAGTTTCAATGAATTCGTAAGAAAATAATGAAGGAATGAGCTTCTATTTATAGGAAAATGGAATGCATAGTAACTAATCCATGAACGGTCCAGATTGATTTACTTTAATCTTACGGTCCATATTTAAAGAAAAATCTTTTAAATAAAATATAATATATTCTATTTATATAAAAAGATTTTTACTATGCAAACACTATGCAACACTATGCAAAACACTATGCGACACTATGCATAATAAAATATAATATATTCTATTTATAAAATAACTTTAATAAAGTATTCTGTTTTATATAAAAAGATGTTTCTGTTTTATTAAGTTAATAATACGAATAAAACAAAACGTCATCATCGCTATAATAATTCATATTATTAATCGACAATAATTAAATCAAACTGAGTGACTTCTCACATAAATATCCATAATCAATACCGTGTGCTACTATGCAACAACGCGTATTACTGTACTTTTACTACCCAGTAGTTCAACAGTATCAAAGGTAAAACTTCCGCCATTATTTTCAATAAAATATTTTTGTCGTTTTCTCAATCCGACAATAATTCTGTTGTGGGGTCCACCAATAATTGTACCGTCGTACAAATATTTTTCCGACACAAAGAATATTCCCTGACCAATCGAATATAATATAACAACTTGCATACTTTGCAAAATTTATAAATACTACCCACAACTATAATATTATCTCAAATTCACACCATAATATTAAAAAATTATTTCGAGAAAATTAATTCTTTATTCATAAAATCTGGGGTTTCACAATCTCCCCTCCTTATGGAATTTCGCCCTCGAAATTTACGTACGTACCTGGTATGCCGAACAGGTGAGAATACCTTGACTTCACTTCCAATTCTAACTCTTGAGATATAACCTTTGAGTGTTGAATACGATTCTTCTTATCCAAGATTGTAACACGTATCTCTTCAAACGTTAAATCATCCGCTATCTCATCCGGTTCTAAATTAATAATGTGGTTCGGGTCGTCCACATATTTACGTTAAATCGATACGAAAAAAAAACGTTATGAACACGCAATATATTTGGCGGTAAAACGAGTCTATAAGTCACAGTTTCTACTCAATCAAGGATTTCAAATGGGCCAATAAAATTAAGCGTTTAGACTTCCTCTATTCGTCAATTCTTGCTTCTAAAATAACGCCCTCTTGAACCTTCTTAATTCTTCACATTCTTCAGCTCCGAGTGTGTAGCTTGAGCGGCTTTAACTTTGTCGATTAAAGTCGATTCTACTTGTATATTCGTTATCTTCACGTGAGTTCGTATATTCGAACTTGTAAACGCATACGATCTTCTACTCACACGTCAGCTACCATGTTCGCTTTCCCACGATAATATTGCATGGTACGATCGTAATCTTCAACAGCTCGAGCCAACATATTTGGCACGTTATACGTTCGTTTTAGGTGAAGAAAATATTTGAGAGTTTAAGAAATGGGTTTTGTACTGGTGTCAATACCAAATTCGATTTCACGCTCTGGGGTAGGCTAAAAAGTCTTCAGGAATACGTCAAGAGATTTATTAATGATAAAAATATCATTCAAAACTGTTACTCACATCCAAGACTTGGATAGTACGTCACATTGATACCAACTGTGACTTCTATCCCTTAACCTAGATAGCACCTCACAATGATACCTATCAACTTATTATCGTTATTCACGACGTCGCCTACAGAAAGTCTGGCTTCGGTCCATTCCACACAAGGAAGTCATCAACAAAAGGATCGGGGCTCTTTACTTATGGCTTGATATGACAATGATTGAATTTAGTGGTTTGGTTGCTTAAATTCGCATAACAGGTTGGTTAGGAATATGAAAGCTAACAACCTTACGAAAAACATGATGAGTAGTTAACCAATCGTTTCCTAAAATAGCATCAAAGACAAGTATTTTCAAAGAGACAAGATCAACACGTAATGTGAAAGTGTCGATTTGAATCAAATAAGATTTATAAACAGTGGAGGTAATGAAGGTTTCTCCCAATGGAGTTTCAATAGATAAATCAAAGTTTAACTTCTCTGGAGTTAAGTACAAACATTGAACACAACTAGGTGAAATAAAAGAGTGAGTAGAACCGGTATCTAACACAGTATAGACTTCTTAAGAGCTTATGATTAACTTACCCGTGATAATTTTATTCAGGTTCCTCGTCACAAGAGAAAAAAAAACGCTCTCTCTTAAACTACCGGCTTTGGCTTGTCTGGGACATCCTTTGGCATCATTATCCCAGCAGGAATTGACTTCATTATACGACAGAATCGAGCTAGGTGACCTTCTCTTCCGCAATTAAAGCATGCTTTGGACTGCTGCGTACAGTTTGGATGGATGTGTCCCTCCTGTCCGCATCTGAAACATACGACCGGTGGTCGTTCTTCTTCCTTAACAACGGTTGCTGGTGCTGACGTCTTTACGTCATTGTTGAACCTTCTCTTCTTGAAATGTCCATTCTTATTATTTTGGCCATGATTACCACCGAAGTGGTTACCATTCTTGGTATGATAATTTCCCCCGCGATGGTTATCATTGTTCCGATGGCCGTTGCCACCAGTATGATTATTATCGTGTTGCTAGTCATTACCTTTTGGTTGTGATAACTCATTATCGCGCTCCACTAACTGAGCTCTATTAACAATATCTGAATATAAACAAAGTTTGTGAGAAATGAGGTATTGACGTATATCGGGTTTCAAACCTCGCAAAAACATTCGCGCCATTCGCTCCTCATTATCGACCAAATGGGATGCAAACCGGGACAACTCCGCAAACTTAGCCTCGTACTGCAACACGGTCATATTGTTTTGCTCCAGCTTGATAAACTCTACCTCCTTCATGTGACGAATACTTTCGGGAAAGTACTTGTCGTTGAACAGCTCTTGGAACTTCTCCCAAGACATCTTGAGTGCGTCAGTCTGGGTACGTTTTACAGATTCCCACCAATGATCTGCTTCTTCACGCAACATAAAGGTGGCAAAACGAACCTTTTGCTCCTCGGAGCATCCCAAGACATCAAATATCTTGGTGATCTGCTTTAACCACGTCTCCGCCTTAAGTGGTTCTGGCTTTCCCAAAAACTCCGATGGTCCCAGCTCCTTGAACTGCTTAGCAGTGACCAACCGTGGGTTGCCATTGTTTTCTCCTGCATTATGAACAGGAGTCGCCTTCTCCCGTTGTTGCATGAATTGCTCCTTAAACTGCTTAGCGGTGACCGTCCGAGAGTTATCAGTATTTCTACCTGCATTTTGGACAGGAGCTGCCTTAGCCTGTTGTTGCATGAATTGCATAAAGTCTCTGACCATCCCATCATTCACCATTTCATCGGTGTTATTATTTTCATGAGGAGTATTGTCCTCTAGTTGCACATTATCCTGATTATTGATCTGTGGAGACTCAACGGTCTCCTGTGCTCCATTGATAATCTCAACATTCTCGGATGCCATTTTCAAACACTGCCACAAAACAAAGATTAATTGACATGTAACATAATATCTCTAAACTTTGACCAACTAATTTAAATACAAAATAAATTTAAGTAGGTCATACTAGCGAAGGAATTCCCCGTCTCTCCCCTCCTAGTTCTAGTCTCACATCTTAGCCAGGGATCATATCCCTAAGCTCTGATACCAACTGTGACGCCCCCAAAATTAGGTATACATCACCCATCTTGAGTCGTCAGATACATGGTACAGAATTCAAATACAACTTACTAATACCACTGTCGTGTATAATACGACAAAATACAACTGTGAGTTTGAATACAATAATTGTCTACTAGAGATCATACAAACTCAAAAGGAGTCCTCAATACAATTATTGTCACACTATTTAACAGAATAATGAGGACTACTAATACTGTTCTTTGGTCCATCACTCCGTTCCCTGACTCGTCCCAGCTATATTCTCATTTCCTGAAGAGAACAGTGAAAGAAAGGGTGAGCTCAACTAGCCCAGTAAGAAATATTATGACTAAGATAATGCAGAATAAATTATCATTAGCCTTCAACAGTGTTAAACTGATAAAATATAATAACATCAAGTTTAACAGCAGCGGATCAAGCAATCCATTAAAAGAGTCAAGTAGACAATAGAATTTACTATCTTTTATGATTTTAAAAGTTTTTAATCACTTTTATCGCTGAGACTCAGCTTAATAAATAATCCACATCATCCCTGCACTACGGCCAAGGATACTCATTAGGGTCACGACCACAAATTCCATGCACTACGGGCCAAGGATATTTGTGTATTCATCAATGGTCATGATCATGCCAACAACTGTCCATCAATGCACTACGGCAAATGAGACTTTTACCACATCATTTGTAACATTACGGTCATGATTACATCGAATAATCCCTGGTCATAATCATACCAAGTCCATCCATGCTCTACAGGCCACAGATGACTTTCAAAAATATAAATAAGAGGATGATGACAATGATATAAGAATTCAATAAAACAAGTTCAAGAATTATTTTATCCAGGAATTATTAACGTCCAAATTGTCAACACGATACTGTTTTGTGGTGTAAAATTCAAGAATGATCAAAAGAATATTTTCATGAAAGGATACTGGATGAAGCGCAAATATCAAGGATATTCCACTAATTTCATGGAGTATAGAAATCAAAGTTTTATCCAACTGAGTATAATAAAGAATGGAATAACAAAAGAAATCACCATGTATGCGATAGACCGCACAGACAGGTTATTCCAACAGAATAATAATAATAATGGAACCAGGTCAGGTGAAATTCACACCGACAGGATGTTCCAACAGAATAATAAAGACGGAACCAGGTCCGGTGTAAAACACACAGACAGGATGTTCCAACGGAATAATAATAAAGACGGAACCAGGTCTGGTGTAAAACACACAGACAGGATGTTCCAACGGAATAATAATAAAGACGGAACCAGATCCGGTGTAAAACACACAGACAGGATGTTCCAACAGAATAATAGAAGAATGTCACCAAGTATAGGGTAGACCGCGTATACAGGTTATTCCAACAGAATAATAAGAAATGGAATAACAACAGTTCTCTTCATGAATAAGAAAGAATAACACCCCTTACCGTAACAGAAACTGGATATAGAAGTAGTGAAGTAGCAGAATACTCTTCTTCTTTCTCTCTATAATTTTCTCTCTATAGCTTCTCTCTATAATTTCTCTCTCTAGAGTTTCAATGAATTCGTAAGAAAATAATGAAGGAATGAGCTTCTATTTATAGGAAAATGGAATGCATAGTAACTAATCCATGAACGGTCCAGATTGATTTACTTTAATCTTACGGTCCATATTTAAAGAAAAATCTTTTAAATAAAATATAATATATTCTATTTATATAAAAAGATTTTTACTATGCAACACTATGCAAAACACTATGCGACACTATGCATAATAAAATATAATATATTCTATTTATAAAATAACTTTAATAAAGTATTCTGTTTTATATAAAAAGATGTTTCTGTTTTATTAAGTTAATAATACGAATAAAACAAAACGTCATCATCGCTATAATAATTCATATTATTAATCGACAATAATTGAATCAAACTGAGCGACTTCTCACATAAATATCAATAATCAATACCGTGTGCTACTATGCAACAACGCGTATTACTGTACTTTTACTACCCAGTAGTTCAACAGTATCAAAGGTAAAACTTCCGTCGTTATTTTCAATAAAATATTTTTGTCGTTTTCTCAATCCGACAATAATTCTGTTGTGGGGTCCACCAATAATTGTACCGTCGTACAAATATTTTTCCGACACAAAGAATATTCCCTGACCAATCGAATATAATATAACAACTTTCATACTTTGCAAAATTTATAAATACTACCCACAACTATAATATTATCTCAAATTCACACCATAATATTAAAAAATTATTTCGAGAAAATTAATTCTTTATTCATAAAATCTGGGGTTTCACATTTTACGCTTAGCGTTGAAATATTTATGCACAATACATTGTACGAAGGATTGATCCCCCTAATTATGTGGAGTCCTTATTGTCTTATGACTGTTAAAGTTAAAGTTGAAAGATTACTTATAACTATGGACATGGTTCGTGGTTATTAGACCCTCGGTAGTATATTTTAGAATGTTAATAGAACCTATCATTTAGTTCTATTGAGCCTATATTTTGGCAAATGTTGTAAAGTTTATTCATTTATATTTCAAGTAAGCTTTGTTTGCTCACTCTTGCTTATATAACCATTACAGCTAAGGATGAGAAGATAGATGTACCTAGCACCAGTAAGGGCAAGGGGAAGATGAACAAGTTTTGAAGACTTGTAATATGTTGACAGTTATTTATCAGACTTTAAATTTGATTGATGTTATAAAGCATTTATTTAATTTCTGCATTTGAATGATTGTAATTAAAAGTTAGATAACCTGAGAGATAATGTTTTTATTAATGTAATCCTGTATGGGCAGGTTTTATTATTCTATTTTATTATGATTGGGTAGTTAGATATGAATTTTTTAATTAAGTGAACACTAAATCTTGAGGTAATGAAGTACCGGAATTTGGGGGTGTCACATAACTCATCAGTAACCACAAATAATATACATCACAATCATCTGAATTCCAACACGTCATGTGGCAATCAAATTATAAACCTTTTAGAATTATCTTAATAACAAATTAGCATTTAATATTTCATTATAGTAACACTGTTCACTCCATGTCAAACAATTTACTCTTGAATAACTCCAATTAAGGGATACATCAACTCCACATTCCATCACTCCTGAATTGATAAATCATTTCTTTTTTCCTTTAAGATGCTTTATAGCAGATAAATGATTGTTCAAGCAAAAAACATCTTAAAATTCTAGATCATGAAAAAGGAAGTAACATCGCTTGAAATTTGGTTTGTTTTTTATACAAGAACCTTAAAGCTAAGAGGTAAAAGCATCATGACATGAACCACACAAGTTTTATACAAATGGATACTTCTAACACTATAAAGAAAGGAAGGTCACAACTTTCAACCAATGTCCCTTAACCTTCTAATTCAAAAAACTCACCGCTTAAACGTTGATTAAGTTGATGAATAACACAAATCAAATATGCTTGTATACAAAATTTGAAGTTTTTTGTCAATTGAAGGGTTTGCTCAGAATCGCCTTGAATCGCCGTATGCCTGGATGCTATTACCTTAGGGTTGCTGCTGTTTTACCCCAATTCGTTGCTGCTGGTGATTGATTACAGTCCGCTAGCAAGAATTTCACCTTAGCTTGATTGGGGGTATAATGGTCAGCAAATTATATTATTCCAGTCCGCTAGAATTTCTAGCGGACGACGAGTCCAATTTTTTTAATCTAATCCGTTCATAATTATAATTAAAGGTAGATATGATATATGCCACTTTTTAATCCATAGCAAATAGATGTTATGGATCATTCCCCATATATATATATATATATATATATATATATAGAGGGATCCTTTCCATGGCAGTCGGTTGCTATTAGAACTGTATAACACCCCCTTTTTGGACCGTTGATCAACTTATTGGAAGGCTGAGATTGGGATATATTAATACCAAGTCGTGAGAAGCTCTGCCGGTTTCTATTTAAATAAGAGGGGCCCACATTTTAACATATTGTCAGTATAGTTAAACAAAATGAATATTTAATATTAAAATATTTCGGCCGGTACAAGTTGTACCGGCCTATTCTTTTTTTTTTACACATTGATGTTTTATCAGTTTTTAATCAAATATAAAAAGATTGCACATAATATTAAAATATTAAAATATTTAAAAATATTTCGGCCTATACAAGTTGTACCGGCCTACTCTTTTTTTTTTTTTACCACATTCATGTTTTCATAATTTATAAAACATTACCAAATACATTATAATTATAATACAAACATTACCAAATACAAATAAATATAACTTGTTTTAAAAATAAATATATAATATTAAAATATTAAAATATTTAAAAATATTCCGGCCGGTACAAGTTGTACCGGCCTACTCTTTTAAATTAGTCGAGCTCGGGATTTCACCCAATTTCTTACAAGCTTTACCTCTATTAATTGTTTTTGAAATTTTGCCTACCATCCGTCCCATGTCCCATGAGAACTTAAAATAAAGTTGAAGTTAATTAATAAAGTGAACTAACCAGACTAAATATATGAATAAATAATATACCGACCTAGTTTTATTAGCTTATTAGCATTTCTACACATATAGTTATATTTATTATTTTAATTATTGGATCCTGATTATATATGAATAAGGTGTTCTCTATCAGCAAGCTCAACTATAACTGCATGTAGTAAGAAATTGGGTGAAATCCCGAGCTCGACTAATTTAAAAGAGTAGGCCGGTACAACTTGTACCGGCCGGAATATTTTTAAATATTTTAATATTTTAATATTATATATTTATTTTTAAAACAAGTTATATTTATTTGTATTTGATAATGTTTGTATTATAATTATAATGTATTTGATAATGTTTTATAAATTATGAAAACATGAATGTGGTAAAAAAAAAAGAGTAGGCCGGTACAACTTGTACCGGTCGGAATATTTTTAAATATTTTAATATTTTAATATTATGTGCAATCTTTTTATATTTGATTAAAAACTGATAAAACATCAATGTGTAAAAAAAAAAAAGAATAGGCCGGTACACTTTGTACCGGCCGAAATATTTTAGTATTAAATATTCATTTTGTTTAACTATACTGACAATATGTTAAAATGTGGGCCCCTCTTATTTAAATAGAAACCGGCAGAGCTTCTCACGGCTTGGTATTAATATATCCCAATCTCAGCCTTCCAATAAGTTGATCAACGGTCCAAAAAGGGGGTGTTGCACAGTTCTAATAGCAACCGGCTGTCATGGAAGGGATCCCATATATATATATATATATATATATATATATATATATATATATACGGTGCGGATCTTAAGCTCACCCCTTAGCTAACTCACCCGAGCTCACCCCTCCTTTAACGACGAACCCGGTGACGGTTCGGTCATACAACCGTCGTCTATACTTTTAACGACGCTATATGTTATCTGACGCTAAAAGTATAGAAGACGGTTGTATGACCGAACCGTCGCCGAGTCCGTCGCTAAATTATATTATGGTTAGCAAATTATATTATTCCAGTCCGCTAGAATTTCTAGCGGACGGCGAGTCCAATTTTTTTTAATCTAATCCGTTCATAATTATAATTAAAGGTAGATATGTTATATGCCACTTTTTAATCCATAACAAATAGATGCTATGGATCATTCCCTATATATATATATATATATATATATATATATATATATATATATACGGTGCGGATCTTAACCTCACCCCTTATCTAACTTACCCGAGCTCACCCATCCTTTAACGACGGACCCGGTGACAGTTCGGTCATACAACCGTCGTCTATACTTTTAGCGACGATATATGTTGTTCGTCACTAAAAGTATAGACGACGGTTGTATGACCGAACCGTCGCCGAGTCCGTCGCTAAAGGGGGGTGAGCTCGGGTGAGTTGGATAATGGGTGAGCTTAAGATCCGGACTATATAAATATATATATAAGATTTGATCCTTGTTTTTAAAATAAAATATGATCTTATTTTATTTGTAATATATAATTTGATTTGTCTGGATTTAGTTTCCCAAAAAAAAATAAAAAAAAATAATATATATATATATATATATATAGTCTGGATCTTAAGCTCACCTCTTATCCAACTCACCCGAGCTCACCCCCATTAGCGACGGACCCGGCGACGGTTCGGTCATACAACCGTCGTCTATACTTTTAGCGACGAACAACATATATCGTCGCTAAAAGTATAGACAACGGTTGTATGACCGAACCGTCGCCGGGTCCGTCGCTAAAGGGAGGGTGAGCTCGGGTGAGTTAGATAAAGGGTGAGCTTAAGATCCGTACCGTGTATATATATATATATTGGGGTAGTCGTTAGTTTTCATTTTGAGGCCAATCAATCGTCGTGCATTATAAAAAAAAGTGTTGAAATGGGTCTATGTGGACAATTGAATATAGTATGAAAGAATTGGATTTGCAAGAATTTATGGGAGGCTAATTTGATGATTATTTTATAATATAAAGTGACAGTGGCGCTAAAGGAGGGATATGCGATATTACCAAGAAGTATTATTTCATAGATATATATACCCTTCTGTGATTCATGGAGATTAGCGCCCACCGAAGGGAAGAACCCTTGACTCGCTCATTCGGTAATATCCTAACTGAGCAAATTGAATAAATGATGGTAGTGGCATATCATGCACCAAATTCTCCACATGTGGCTAAGAATTTTGTCTACTATACTCTGTTATACATATATCCCCCACATACTTTTCGTATGATATTAAGAATTCTTGTTGATCAAGCTATTAATTAATTAATATTTAATATACAATACCAAATCTATAATATATATAGGGAGAAGGTTCAAAAATGCCCCTGAATTTTACCGCAATGTCTATCGAGCACTCTATACTTTTTTGTCCAAAAGTACCCCTAACGTTACAATTTTTGGGTTGATTGTACCCCTGCCGTTGACAGACATGCCAAATAGACTAACATCCGTCCAAATTGCTTACATGGCTGCCATGGAAATACTAAAAATACTAATTAAAAAATACTAAATAATAATTAAAAAATATTAAAATATTAATTAAAAAATTACTAAATACTAATTAAAAAAATATTAAAATACTAATTAAAAAAATACTAAATACTAATTAAAAAAATATTAAAATACTAATTAAAAAAATACTAAAATACTAAAAAAATCAAATTAAAAAATACTAAAATTCAAATTATTTTGTTAATTAAAAAAATACTAAAATACTAAAATTATTATACTAAATATTAGTATTATATACTTTTTACATACTAAAATACTAATTATGTATTTACATCAAATACTAAAAATACTAATTAAACAAATATTTACATATTTACATATTTATAAGTTTTTTTATAAGTAAAAATATTTTTATGAAATGTAAGGATTAAGGAATATATACTATTTTAACAATTATTAAAGTGAAGAAGATGAACAGCAGTAGCTCCATCCTCTCTACCCCCAATTCGTTCCTCCTTCCTCTCTCCTATCAAAATTACCGTCCAATCATAATCTCAATCGTCTTAGTAACAACAAAAGGAGCAGCAGAAACCATGGCCACCGATCAAAGCCCACCAATTACAGTCCACCCCGTCCCTAACTCTACCATCAGGCTATTGTTCGTCGAAATGGGCGTCGGTTGTGGTCGTGGTATTAATGGTGGTGGTAGATCGGGTGGATCACGTCTCCTTCCTCCCTCGCGCAGCCCAGCGCCGGCTCCACCCTTGACAGCTCATCCTCTACTTCGGTTCCTCCGACCACGCCGTGGACTATGCCCTCGCCGCTGGCCTCGGTCTTCAGCGGCTCGTTATCTATGATTTCTTTTCAAATTTGTGATTTCTTTTTAATTTGAGAGTATCTATGATTTCTTTTTTGTTGGTTGCTGAAATGGATTATTTAGTTCCCTTATTCTAGATTTTTGTAATATTGATAGATTGGGTGGATCTGTATGTATATATGGTGAATTTGTTGGTGATGATCTGAATTTTGTTGGTGGATTATACGGATATGAATTTTGTTGGTGGTGTTGATGTCCCTAGTGGTGATATTAGATGTGGTGGTGGTGGTGGTGGTGGTGGTGGTGGACTGACAGTGGTTGCGGTGGTGGTGGTGGACTGGTTGTGGAGTGGGTGGTTCACATGGTTATTTTACACAATACAATTATTAATAAATAAAACTTATTAATAAAATTCACATAATAAATAAATTATCAAATACATATAAAATATTATTTTTATACACATTAGATGGTACAGTAGCATTTTTTGTATTAATTATTTAACATGTCAGCAAAATATGTCCAACTGTTAACTTCGTTTGTCTATTTGGCATGTCAGTCAACGGTAGGGGTACAATCGACCCAAAAATTGTAACGTTAGGGGTACTTTTGGATAAAAAAATTTATAAGGTGCTCGGTAGACATCGCGGTAAAAGTCAAGGGTATTTTTGAACCTTCTCCCTATATATATATATATATATATATATATATATATATATATATATAGAAGATTTAATCTTGTTTTCAAAATAAAATGAGGAAATATTTTATTTTATTTTTATTTGGTAACATATGACTTCCAAATTTAATGTTATCTTAGTTTCCAGAAAAATTAAGGAAACAAAGATTAAGCAGGATTTGGGGAAGATCTTCAAGATATCTTGGGAGAGCTCTCCTAGGGGTCCCCTCTCTAAAGATTTAATTTCTATTTTTCAGGACTTGCAAGATCGAGCTCTGCGGATTTTTCAAAAATTTGAAGCAGGATTCACACAGTTAAAGTATTTTGCACGATCGTCACTCCAAAGACGTGACCTTCGTGCAGGGGGAAATATGGACCCAAGTGCAAATTAGGGTTCACTTTACCTAATTGAATTAAATGCACAAATGAAGGTTCGCATTATGATTAAATGAAAAGACGGAAGAGCCGAAAATAAAGAAGTAAGACCTGAGAGAATCTTTCACGTGTCCCGAGGAAGAAGACACGCAAATGCAATTCATTTTGGGAATTGATTGAAGGATTGGATTGGTGGCTAGAAGGACAGGACTATCTGGGTGTTACTCTAAAGACTAAGGGTAAATTTGGAATTTCCCCGAGGTCATGTGCCTAACACATGACCACTCTCCAGAAAACCCTATAAATACCCCTTCCACTCCATTGGGAACGGGACCTCACTTTTGACTCTTGAACCTTTTGGAAGAATAGGAGATTCGGAGATTCTCTCTCAACCCGAAGACTCAAGAAGGCTCTTTGAATCCTTGCTACCCTAACAAGGTTCTCGAATTCTAAGAGTTCTGCCACGTGTCGTTGGAGTAATCGCTCACCTGTTCTTCTCCCCTATTCAATCAATCAATCAATTTTGTACTTTTTTAGATTTTTCTCCTCCTCAGCCAACACGAAACCCTAACCCTAGCAAGGTATGATTTCCTTGCTCACAAGATGCATTATCTAATTTTGGTTCTTCCATATTTCTGAGAATATCTTCAATGATAACATCACTTTTAAGTAATTATTTATATTTAGGAGGAGGCTGAGATTCATCAACAGTTACGTTCATCGACTCCTCAACAACTAGACTTCTTCTGTTAAAAACTCTATATGTTTTACTATTAAGAGAATATCCCAGAAAAATTTCTTCATCAGACTTGGGATTAAATTTTAACAAATGTCCTTCAGTGTTTAGAATAAAGCATTTACTCACAAAAATATGAAAATAATTTATTTATGGAGTTCTTTGATAAAACTCTATTTAAAATATAACAGGATGTTACCACAGCTTTAGCCCAAAAATATTTTGTAACATGTAAAGTTCGATTTTTCCTTTCAATCACACCATTTAATTGTGGTGTATAAGGAGTAGAGAAGTTATGACTTATACCGTGCTCATCATAGAACATAATAAAATCAAATTTGTGAAATTATATTATGTGATCAAATCAAAGATAAATAATAGAGCTTCCCTGTTGATTCTGAATTTTCTTACACAAAGTAGAGAAAGAATTTATAGCTTCATTTTTAAATTTTAAAGAATTAACCCATGTAAATCTTGAATAATTATCAACCAAAACTAGAATGAATATACAGCACCACCCATTCTATGTTTAGAAATATGTCATACTAATTAAGTCCATATGTAAGAGTTATAGCGGTCGAGAGGTTGACACTATGAGTTTAGGTTTATGAGATGCATGAATTTGTTTTCCTAATTCACAGGCTTCACAAATATTATCTTTTAAGAATTTTAGTTTCGAAAGACCAAGAACATGTTCTTTAGATGAAATGTTGTTAATTAATTTCATGTTAATTTGTCCTAGTATGCTATGCTAGAGCTATGGATCATCATTTGCAGATACAAAACACACATTATCTAAGTGAGAGTATGCATCTAGGTCACACGTGTACACATTTTTGATTTATAGGACATAACAGAACCAATTTTCCAAATTAATTAAAAATTAAGCAATTATGAGAAGTAAAAGATATTTTTAACCCAATGTCACATAGTTAACTGATAGATAAAAGATTTTACCCGAGTACCGTGACTAATTGAACGTTAGAAATTGTTATATGCTTATTACCAACACTTCCAATTCCAACTACTTTACCTTTATTATTATATACAAATGTCACCTCACCATAGTATGTAGCTTGTAGATTGTTCAACTTTGATTTGTCACCAGTCATATGTCTTGAGCAAGTACTATTGAGATACCATTTACTTTTATTTGAATCAACTGCAAGACCTACCAGCAATATATACTAATTTTACAGACCGGTACCCTTTGATAAGAAGGGTCTTTTGGGTAAGTTTTCCATTTTGTATAAGGAACGTTTGTATTTTCCTTTACAAAACTTGGTACATAATAATCAGTCATAGTGGAGATAAGCATTATATGAGTTACAGGACTATAAGATGTATGATAATAGTTTATATGAAACTCTTTTCTTGTAATAGCCGGTGCAGTGTATATTCCTTTGGGAACCCAAATCATTTTTTCTTTATAGTTTCCATTTCGAGCATTTCACATATAAAATAAATGACCATTTCTGCTACAGTAAGATTATTTAGTAAAAGGAGATGTATGCCTTTCTTTTTCTTTACTTTTAACATGGTAAAGTCCTTCTTTTGTTTTACTAGATTCTCCAGTATATCATAGTCCTTCTTTATTAAATCCACATATCTGTTGACCTAGCTTGACATCAAGATTTTCTTTTCTCTTTTGTGAATTTAAGAACTATGGTATTTAGATCGTCACGTTCTTTGGTTTAACTATTAATTTGATCTATTAAAGAAGATTCTCATTATGTTTTTCTAACTCTATTCTTAGATATGAATTCTCAAGCTTAAGATTTTTAATAGCTTCATTTAACATTTGATTTTGTATTTGAGTATTTTCATTAATAACTGCAAGTGTTGAATTTTCAACTTCAAGATTCTTGTTACTTTTCTTAATTATTTAGTTCTTCTTTTAATAATAATCATTTTCTAATTTTTCTTCATTTAAACTTTCATTATTTATGATTAAATTTGAATTTTCTATTTCAAGATTTTTGTTTATTTTCTTTAATTTTTCTAAATCTTCTTTTAATAATGAATCATTTTTCTAGTTTTTCTTCATTCAAATTTTTATTAGTTATAATTAAACTTGAATTTTCTATTTCAAGATTTTTCTTAGTTTTAATTAATTCTTCTAAAGATATTTTTAATTTAATAAAATCTTCTTTAATTATTTCATTATCTTCATATAAATAATTATAAGCTTCTTGTAATTCATAATGTTTTTATTTATATCATCTGAAGTATGCGTGTCAAATGAAGTGTTAGGTAATTGATATTCATAATTTACCTCAGATCTTCGTGATAAATAATTATCTGTCATTAAGCATAGAGTTTTAATTTCTTTGATTTGTTCGGTAGTTTCTTCTTCGTCACTCAAATCCCAGCCTTCGTCAGGAACTAGTACTTTGTTGTTGGATAGTCTTGGACAATCCTTTTTGAAATGTCCAGGCTAGTTGCATTCAAAACATGCATTTGAATTTGAATTTGAGCTGACATTTATGGAGTTTTTGTTGTTGTTTACTTTGAAATTTCTTCCTTGTACTTTTGGCTTGAAGACTTATTTGCCTTTAAAGTTGTTGAAATTATTATTATTTTTCAGAAAGCCCTTGCCATATTTTTGAGCTTTTCTTTGAATAACTCTCCTGGGTAGCCTTGATAACAAGGCAACTTAATTATTGTCTAAACTCATGAGTTCTTCATTTAGCTCATCATCAACGATTTCTTGATCCAAAATGTAGAGCTTTGAATGTAATTCCTTTCTTTTTGAGTTCTGTATCTGATCCTACTTTTTTGACTAGTATGTTGACTTCATGAGCATAAAAATTTCCAATAAGGTTATCAAGAGGATACATAATTAGATCTTGAATTTCATTAATGGTTGTAACCTTAATTTTCCAAATAAAAGGAAGAGCTTTGAGAATCCTTTTGTTTTTCTCATTTGTTGTGTATTTCTTTCCTAATTGTTCCAGCTCATAAATGATTCTAGAAAAATGTGTTTCTATGTCTGATAATTTTTCAGAAAACTCTACAAATACTCCATCCATTATAATATAAGAGACTTTTGGACTTTCTCTGAACTTTAGATACTCAACAAGGCTCTCTGGATCCTTGATACTCAAGAAGGCTCTCATATCTTAAGAGTTCTATCACATGTTACTCGAGTAATTGATCACCTATTCTTCTACCCCTTGAACTCATCAATCAATTTCTTACTCTTCTAGGATTCCTCTCCTCCTTAACCAACATGAGACCTTTACCCTACCAAGGTACGATTTCTTTGTCCACATCATTCTTTCTCCATCTGTTATACTTCACGTGTCTGTTTTAGCTATTAGCAATAGCGATCTAGGGCTTGAAATAAGATGTCAATAACGATCGCTATTAGTGCCCCACTCTGTCGCTAATTGGTTTTTAAAATAATTTAATTTAGATTTTTAAGCTTATACGACTTTAAGAAACCCACTAGGGCACAATCACTACAAGGAAAACAGATAATTCCGACAGAATATGCTATCGGAAATAAGGCTATACAATCAAGAATAACTTATTTCTGACGGAAAAATCCGTCGGAAGTTCGGACCAATATATTGCGGTCGAGCTTATTTTCATAGCAAATTTTGTCAGAAAAACGTATTTATGAGGGACTTATTACCGACGAAATATCAGTCAAAAATAACCTAAACTCGACGGAATTTATCCTGTCGAAAAAAAATCGTCAGATACAACTTGCCACGTGGCCCAAGATGAATAGTTTTTTTTTAATTCTGGCGGAATGTTCGTTAGAAATAACATCGAATCCTTCAGAAATAGTAATTTTTAAAATAAATTAATTTCATTATTTTCGACGAATATTTCGTCGGTTATAACTTATTCCGTCGGAAATAACATATTTTTTTACTATTTCTTTTGATTTTGCATTTTCCAGGTTTTAAAACCCCTTTTCTATACCTGTAACCTGTTTATCATAACAATACATACAATAAAATTCAACCCATAATACAACTACATCCAACAACCAGCAACAACATATATATCATAATCAACCCATAATACAATGTTGTATATACTTTTTTTCGAATAAATTCTAAAGATAAATAATAATGCCAATTAAAAACTAAACTATAAAGAATAACAAAACAACTAAACTAAACTTAAAAACTACAATGATATATCTTATAAACTTCAAAAATAAACTGCACAATAAAACTACAAAAATATAAACAATGATCTTGTACGGATAATGTGACGCCCCCAAAATAGGTATACATCACCTATTCTGAGTCGCCAAATACATGGTACATAATACAAATACAAACTTAGATATACAACATGAGATGTGAATTTTAATACCAATATTGTCTTCTAGACAGTATTCAAACTCAAAATAAGTCTTCAATAAATTTATTATCACACTATTTCACAGAATAGTGAGGACTACTAATGCAACCATCTTGACCGTCAATCCATTCCCCGACTAGTCCCATCTATATTCTCATTTCCTGAAGAGAACATTGAACGAAAGGGTGAGCTCGACTAGCCCAGTAAGAAATATTGTGACTAAGATAATGCAGAATAAATTATCCTTAGCCTTCAACAGTATAACAACTGATAGAATATAATAGACAACAAGTTTTAGATCAACAACTGCAGCGGAATAAGCAATCCATTAGAAGAGTCAAGTAGAGCATAAAATCTACTATCTTCTATGATTTTTAAAAAAAAATTATAATAAATTTTATCGCTGAGACTCAGCTCAATAAATAATCCACATCATTAAATCATTCTTGCACTAAAGGCCAATGATATTCTTTAGTATCACAACCACGAATTATCCATGCACTAAGAGCTAAAGATAATCGTGTTTTCATCAACGGTCCTGATCATGCCATAAAATAATTCATCTTTTCACCCTTGGCCGAAGAGAATCTATAGCCATAATCATACCAAAAACTGTTCATCAATGCACTACGGGCCAATGAGGACTTTTTCCACATCATTTATAACATTACGGTCATGATTATACCAAATAATCCCTGGTCATAATCACACCAAGTCCATATATGCACTACAGGCCACAGATGACTTTCAACATAATATAAGCATGAAGATGATGACAATTCAATAAAACAAGTTCAAGAATAAATTTTAAAGATTTATAAATTAATTTATCCAGGAACTAATAACGTCCAAATTGTCAACATGATACTGCTTTGTGGAGTAAAATTCAAGAATGCTCAGAAGAATATTTCCATGAAAAGATACTAGATGAAACGCAAATATCCAGGATATTCTACTAATTTCATGGAGCATAGAAGCCAAAACTTTAACCAACTAAGTATAATAGAATATATGAAACTGCAAATAGATTTTCGCCAGCCATGCGGTAATCCACGTAGACAGATCATTTCAACAGAATAATAAAGAATGGAATAACAGAAGAATTTCACCATGTATGTGACAACCCGAGCATTTTGTATATTTTTAAAATTTTTATTAATTGATTTAAGGTTCAAAATTAGAACCTAGACAGAAAATAAGTGTATGCATTTGATATTTTTAAGATGGAATTTTGAGGATTTCAAAATTCTGTGAAGAATTTAGGTGAATTATTCAGGATTAAGGAAATACGTGAATATATTCTGTGTATATGTGTACAGTATGTGGTTAGGGGTCAAGGGTTGACCAGATAAACGATATCTGTAACAAACCCTAAGTATATATTAAGAACGTCAACGTTAGATTAGAAAACCCTTGCGATTAATAAGAAACCCTAGAAACCGGTTCTGGAAACCCTAATTTCAGTTCCGGAAATTCAAAACCCTAAGTCGGTGTATAAAACCCTAATTTGGGAACTTAAATGATTATTATATTGCTTAAGTGCTATATATTATAATATTAATTAGGGTAAAGCTTAATTAATTAATTAGCAAACCCCAGATCAGTAACAGAATCATAGGAATTCGTGGTCAAACAAGCTTTGACCATTGCACCGGATGAAGATTCTGGGCAACCCAGAAATCTTTGAAGGCAGTTCTTGCCATGTACTTTTACCAGCCTTGATCTGACATTTATGTTGTTTTTAAGATGATCTGAGGTTATGTAGTTGTGCAGAGACATGAGCACTACAATATTAAGCCATTACTTTACACAAACAAAACCCAGAACTCAAGTTATAAGGATCGAGATATAATAACATCGTCTGTTCTTCATTTTCTGGAAAACCCAGAAATGAAGAACAGTGTTGTCAGACTTTTCTGAAGCTTTGATCTTGTTGTTATGATGCAGGATTGGCATGAACGTTGTTAATTCGTATAGTATTACACTTATACTATAATTATAATACTTAACCCAGTCTAGAAATCACTAAGAACATGGTGTAAATGTTGGTCAAACCACCCACCCTCTCAACTGACCATAAATTTCTGGGTTAATGAAGAACATGCTCGAGAACACAATCAGCGACAGTTTTGTCACTAAACCCACCTTTAGCAGCGACACTTAATTACTGAAAATTATTTATTTAATTAATAAATCGAATTAAATGATTTTTAATTACTAAAAATACTTAATAAATTTTGAAAAAATATTTTAAAATCTAAAAAATAGTTTTAAATTATTTAGAGTATATTTCATAAATATTTATTATTTTTGGAATATAAATGGTATTTAATTTATTTAATTATAATATTAAATAAATGATTTAAAATGATTTTAATACATGAAAAATCATGAAAAATAATATTATGGTAAAAGAAAATATTTTAAGTTATTTTAAGTGACTTTTAATATTTTGGGATGAATTTCATTAATTAATCCATATTAATGGTAATTAGTTTATTTAATAAATATATTAAATAAATTATAGAAAATAGAATTAATGATTTAAAAATCATATAAAAATGATTTAAGTGATATAAAAATATTTTATGTTATAAAATAAACTTTTGATATTTTATCATGAAAATATTAATATTTTAATATTAAAAGCAATTATCGGATAATGAATTTAATTATTTAAAAATCATATAAAGGTGATTTTAAGATATTAAAATTACTTTGATATATTATAAATATATTATAATATTATGTCATGTATTTCATTAATATTTGATAATAAATAAATATTAATGATAAAGTAATTATGTGATATTTAATTTATTTAAATATGATTTTAATGATTAAAATTTTACGATAAATGATAATAATTATTTAAAAATTATTATGAAACTTGGAAAAATATTTCGACTGTTACTGAAATTTTCTAAGTTAATTGTTAAGTGTTTTGCCATAGTTTAATTGAACTTAAACTCGTCAATTGTCCGACTAGACCGTTGGGATGTTAGAATTTTGTCAGATTCAACTCAAACTTAAATAGTCTGACTTGATGTTAAATTTTATGTGTTGAATAGACAGATAGGGTTATGTGCTATGTGTTTAGGTTATTCTATGTATATATATATATATATATATATATATATATATATATATATATATATATATATAAGAAGTATTATATTGTGATGATATTATTATAATATTGGAGATCTATATTACTAATATTAGGTCTTCGGATAAAGTGATATAAATTTTGTAGCGGTAATCAACGGTTCAGGCAAGTTTGTTTTTACTTAACTCTACTAAGAGTTGTTTCATTCGAATAAGCTTATGGTTAATCATTGCGGGTTGCCATGAATTATACTCTATACATATTGTATGTATAAGTCAGGTATGAAAGGTTGATCACCTTCATTACTAGTTGGTTCAGATATATTTGTTCATGTATAATAATTGTTCAGTCATAAATTTGTTCCTGCTAGATCACAATTATATTGTTAAATTATAGCCAGCCAATTATTCAAATCATTTCAATCATGATATATCGTTATATTGTTGAATTTAAACTTGCTGGGAAACTTTTATGCAAACCCTTGCTATATCATGATAAAACATTGCAGATTAAGGCGAATGATTCAGATACAAGGAAATGTTAAAGACTGATCCAACTTAAAGTTAATATGCGCGATTAGTTTTGTATAAGTATTGTATATTAATGTGAGTGTAAGTCAAATAATGTTATGTGTTAGACAAGTTAAATAAGTTATGTATTGTGTATAAGTTAAGGTGGGAATAGTGTGTAAGTTTAATGTATAAACAATTTATGTTTATATCTTCCGCAAATATAGTAATAGTGATAGAATGATCGAACCGGATCTGCGGTGATTCGGGACCTCGGATTCGGGGTCGTCACAGTTGGTATCAAAGCTGTTGGTTATGAAGCTTAGGTAGGAATACCTGAGACCAATAACCGCAGTGATTAGGATAAGTACTAACTCAAATAGAGCTAGTTGGTCGGTAAGATTCAAAGACGAATCTCGACGGGGTATAAGATACAGAGTTCCCTAACTCTGATAATAAAGTTGAACAGTAATGGCGAATAGATAGAGTCTAAAAGACTAAAAGTGCAGTGATAGGAGATCGTAAAACAAAACGATCAAGATATAGAAATGAATCGTAATATATACGATGAGATCACCCCGTGATCTGATAAGGTTATAGTATAGAGAAGGATCAAGCAAATGATTGAAAAGTTAACAGCAAGATTGGCGTGTGGCAGTTGTACTAGGAAATTGTACTATGAAAACTCATGTAAGAGTTATGGATTATGAATACGGATTAAATGAAATTCATATTGAGAAGGGTGTTAAGATTAGGTGGGGATTCAATTGAGGACTCATGTTGGCACCTTAGTTGTATGATTCCTTGTATGGGCGGGGAATTGTACTTGGTGTAAAAACTACTTAGTTTCCGGCAATGATAATCATTAAAATATTTGTGTCACGCTATTTGCTATATGCGTGTTAAGAGGGTGATTCCTTTCTCATGTGTATAACAGATAGATAGGTCATAAGTAGAGGATATAAGGTTAATTACGAGTTCTTAAAACTCATACTTATGTGACATACTTGACTCATAGTTACATGAAATGTTTATGAACCCCTCAGCGAATGGACGCCAAAGGTCTGACTAGGACAAGTTCTTAAACTCATATGATTGTGGTAATTTATGGACTCATAAGTGTGGTTTAACGAACTAGGTAAAATTGTGTGTAAATGGAGTATTAAAGACTATAGGAACAGATACATTGTTAAGCACATTATTATTAGTGGAGACATAAGTTTTTCGAAACTCCTAGCTATGCTAGACTTCGAAATTTTGACATCGAGCTAAATACGCACTATGTGCCTTTAAAAAAAATATGTAGACTCGTAATCATTTTTGAAACGGTTTAAAGTATAGTCTATGCTACTTATTTCAGCTAGACGCAAATGATTTGAAATATCACTCATGCACCATGTAACCTGGTGCAGAAATGATAAAAATGTGATGGAGTTGTAAATACAAGAATACTTTGTGTGAATTTGATCTAAAATCGTTATTCCACTATTGTATGATGTGTTATGACAAAGTCCTATAATGTCGGCATCCTCAAACGGATTGTTAATACAGTACGGCATCATGACGTCATTCTCGAAAATATTTTTAAAAATTTTAATTTGCCAACGGGGTTTGGCTACACCTAAATAATTCTATTGAATTGAATTATTGATATGAGTTTATGCTATTCGATTCATCTAGACTAAAGTGTATGAAAACTTTAAGTGTTCATTGAAAAAATTTCCTGAACCAAATTGTTTTGGTGAGGAATCCGATAAGACTGAGGTAAGATTTTTGTGCCTATGGCAAAGACGAGAAACAAAGTAGACCAACAGTACTTAATAAGTACAGGACATACTGGATTAATTACCCACTATGTCCGTAAGTTATGACGGTTTGCGGATGAATTTCCTATAACCTTTGCGAAAATGACAGACAATAGTCTATAAAACCCCTCAGCAAAATTTAAAATTTTTTAATCTTGTGAGTGGTGTATTGGGTAGCATATGATTCTGTGTATGTATTGTGTAAGCAGTATAGTGTAAGGTGTAAGGTAAATTTCGAGGAAGAAATTTTTAGAAGAAGGGGTGAATGTGACAACCCGAGAATTTTGAATATTTTTAAAAATTTTATTAATTGATTTAAGGTTCACAATTAGAACCTAGATAGAAAATAAGTGTATGCAATTGATATTTTTAAGATGGAATTTTAAGGATTTCAAAATTATGTGAAGGATTTAGGTGAATTATTCAGGATTAAGGATATACGTGAATATGTTCTATGTATATGTGTACAGTATGTGGTTAAGGGCCAAGGGTTGACCAGATAAACGATATTTGTAACAAACCCTAAGTATATATTAAGAACGTCAACGTTCGATTAGAAAACCCTAACGATTAATAAGAAACCCTAGAAACCAGTTCTGAAAACCCTAATTTCAGTTCTGGGAATTCGAAACCCTAAGTTGGTGTATGAAACCCTAATCTTGGAACTTAAATGATTATTATATTGCTTAAGTGCTATATATTATAATATTAATTAGGGTAAAGCTTAATTAATTAGCAAACCCTAATTTTAAATTTAGAAAACCCTAAATTCGGGATTTAAAACCCTAATTTATAATTGGGCAAAATCTAATTATTAATTTACACTACACCAAAATAGGGATGTAGCGAAGGAAATTTTGTGAAGGAATTTATTCCTTCACATGAGTAGTTGTTTAGCGAAGGAATGATGAAGGCAAATATTTAGTGACAATATAGGGATGTAGTGAAGGAAATTTTGTGAAGGAATTTATTCCTTCACATGAGGAATATTTTAGCGAAGGAAATTTTTTAAATGAATTTATTCCTTCACATGAAGAGTATTTTAGCGAAGGAACAGTGAAGGAAAAAATATAGTGACAATATAGTTATTAGCGAAAGAAACATCCTTCACAATTTATATTTTTTTCCTCGCAAAATTGAGGTGACAGAAGGCTTTTTTGCGAGGAAAAAAAATCTATTAGTGAAGGAATTATTACTCACTCTATATATTAATCAGAGTTTTTTTTTTGCGAGAGATAAATTCGATCGTTGTTTTGTTCTAATTAATTTTCTAGAATTAATTGTGGTGAATATAAATTATAATATAAATACATTAAATTTTTTACAGTATTAAATTTATTTATAATAATTTTAACTTATAATATTAGTTATAAAAGAGTTTTTTTTAAAAAAAATTGTTATCTAAGTTTTATTTTTGGAACAGATGAGTCCTATCAATTCAGTCGAGCCCAAATACCGACGAAAAAATCCGTTATAATTACTTCCGTTGGAAATAAAACCTTACCTTTTAATTACACAGGTCGCGACCAAATTATTGAACTCTTCAAATCACGACCTCTTTACACAGATCGATGGCAACATCCCTCATAGTGGTGGTATTCTCCTTCTCCTTCAACCTCTTCCATTATTGTCCAATTGAAGGCACAAATTTCCTTCCTTTTTAATTTTCCCTGAAAATTAGGTTTTGGCAGAAATTGACTAGTTAGGTTTGTGACGCCCCCAAAATAGGTATACAACACCCATTCTGAGTCGCCAAATATATAGTACAAAAACAACTACAACTTTATTAATACAACATAAAAACTGTGAGTTTAAATACAAATATTGTCATCTAAACAATATCCACACTCAAATAAGTCCTCATTATAATTATTAATACACTATTTTACAGAATAGTGAGGACTACTAGAACAACTTCTAGAACCATCATTCCACACCCCGACTAGTACTCGCTACATTCTCGCCTCATGAGAAGAAAAATGGAACAACAAGGAAAAGGGTGAGCTTAACTAGCCCAGTAAAGAACATTATGACTAAGATAATATAAAACAAATTATCGTTAGTCCTCAACATGAAAAAATCTAATAGAATACAATAGACAACCAGTTTTAAATCAATCTTCGCAGCGGAAATAATAATTCATTAGAAGAGTTAAGTAGAGAATGCAAACTACTATCTTCTATATATGAATTTAAAAGTTCATCGTCGATATTTTATCCCTGTAACATCAATCAATATATATTTGGAATCAAATATTAATCTTTGCACTACAGGCCAAAGATATTCATTAGTTGGTCATGTTCATCTAAACACCTGTTCATCTTTGCACTACGGGCTAAAGATATTAATCAGTCGGTCATGTTAATCTCAACACTTGTTCATCTTTGCACTACGGGCCAAAGATATTCATCAAGAAATCATTCATCTTTTCACTACAGGCATAAGATATTCAGTAATATCATCATTTAGGACTGATGATGATGAAAAATATTTTAAAGAAAACGAATCCAGTGAAACAAAAGAACAAGCATTAAGGATTCGTACTTTAAATAATCCAAGTTCAAAAATACTTCATAAATAACCAGATTTGATTAAAATTCAAGAATGAAGATTAAAACATAGATCCAATCAAAGATAGGAATCATAATAGATAATTTTAGATACAGAAAAGAAAATTTAATTTTTCTGTGAATAGTGTCGTATTCGTGAATAGTGTCGTATACGTGAATAGTAACTCCAACACTAAAAGATAAAAATTTCACAAAAAAAAAATTATCATGCTTCGTGAATAGTAACTCATTAATAGTAACTCATGAATAGTAACTCGTGAATAGTAACTCATGAATAGTAACCCCGACATGAAAAAGTTCCAAATTTGATAAAAAGTTTCAACCAATATTTCGGCATAATGATATTGAAGAAATAATATCATTTGAGAAGAAAATAACATCCCTTACCTCAGAAAGAATAGTACTTCTGATTGAAATACTGGATATAGTGCTGAAAGAATTTACACCGTATAGCAATACTCAAAGTACTAAAATACTCACAAGAATACGCTCAATATATCGAGAGAGAAAGAGAGAGAAATCTGTAGTTTCTGGTGTGATTTTCAATTCTAACCTAAGCACGTTATTTATAGGAAAATGCTTAGAACACCAAAGTAGAAAATTTAATATAATATTAATATATATATATATATATTAAAATCCTACGCACACAAAGTCAGATCCAAATATTAGCCACCAATAGTCAACTAAATAAAAAAACGGTTTTCTTAATTAAAATAATTAAAACTTCCAAAAATCAATTATTTCATAATTTCAGAACTTCAATAATTCTTAATAAATAGCCCTTTTATCAGAAAATTCAAATCTCGTGATTTTTTATAGGAAATTCAATTCTCTAAAACTTTGCAGAAGAAAGATTTTCCAAATTCCAAACAGAAATTAACCGAAATTCATAAACGGACGATTTTACAAGCTATAATCAAATTTCAGTCAAGAAATGGGGTCCACCGACACACAAAACATGTGTTAAATAACTTTTGTAACAAAAATACTCTTCCTCCTCATATACTTATATATCTCACATTCATTGTAAAAATATCACCATTATTATATTATAATAATATAATAAAATATTATTTTATCAGAAAAGATAAAATATCAATTTTTAACAATTGTCACTTTATAAATTTTCTCCATCTATATCCACATAAAATCAATATTTGCCTCATCATATAAATCAATAATTAATTATTCACAAATAATATTACAGAATCATGGTACAGGCAACCAGGCCGTTCGCAGGAAAGAAGGGGCTTTCAAATAAGAATTTCTCCTTACTGGTGCGCAATTAGATGACCAAACCTCTCCTTAGACATAACTTTCTAGACATTGCCAATAATGTTATCTAATAATATTATTCAGATAATATGAATTATTGCTCCGATAATGAAAAATATTGCGTAGTGACAATTATTTAAATAACAGTAATATAAAAAAATCAACGCAGTAATTATTGAATTAATAAAATAAAATACTTAACAGTAATTACTGTAACAATTATTGAGTAGTGTCTTCTTACGTAAGAATCAATGATTGGTGCAATACAGTGTCCTACTGTGCAATAACTCGTATTACTGTGTTTTAACCACCAGGTATTCCAACAGTATTAACGGTAACAACTACGCCGTTTTTTATAAACAACTTATACTTGTCGTTTTCTTCATCCAATCGCTTTCCGTTATGGGGCCCACAAAAGACTGCGCCGTCGTACGAATATTCCCCAACAGCAAGAATATTCCACGACCAAACGAATATTCTCCGACAAAAATGAATATTTTTTAACCACCTGCTTATTTAAAATATTTGTGCATTTTACCCATAACTAACCACATTAATCAAATTAACCCTTACTATTTCAAAATAATAAATAGAGGAAAATAAATTTCATTTATTAATAATTTAGGGTCTTACAACCTCCCCTCCTTATGAAATTTCGTCCTCGAAATTGACGTACGTACCTGGTGTTTCGAAAAGATGAGGATACCTCGCTTTCATTTCCGTTTCCAACTCCCAGGTCGTTTCCTCAATAGCATGGTTTCTCCAGAAGACTTTAACTTGTGGTATGATCTTCGCACGTAGGACATGCTCCTTCCTATCCAAGATCTTGATAGGTACCTCTTCATATAATAAGTCTTCGGCTATCTCGTCCGGTTCTAACTCAATAACATGGTTCGGGTCGTCCACATATTTACTTAACATCGATACGTGAAAAACGTTATGAACACGCGTTATACGTACTTGGCGGTAAAACGAGTCTATAGGCCACAGTTCCTATTCGATCTAGGATTTCAAATGGACTAATAAATTGAAGGTTTGAGTTTTCCTCACCTCGCCAATTCTCGCTTTTGGAATAACAACTTCTTGTACCTCCTTCTTCATAATCATCAGCTTCGGTTTGTAGCTTGAATGTTTTTAACTTTATCGATTAAAGTCGGTTATACTTGTATATCATCACGTGAGTCCCTAGAGTGTTTAATTCTATATCTATCATTTGTAAGTTATATGACATGGGTCTTTGACAATATCGCATTCTTACTCGTAAACGATCTTTTACTCAACACGTAAGCTACCACGTTCGCTTTTCCAGAATGGTATGGTCAGAACATGTGCCGAAATAAGTCTCCTATTAAGTTCTTCAAAACCCTTCCCACATTCCTTGCTCCATTCAAAATTTATAACTCTACGAGTCAGCTGCGTTAATGGAGTAGCAATTCGAAAAAATCTTTCCAAAAAATCTTCGATAATAACCAGCTAAGCATAGAAAGCTATGTATTTCGATTACTAACTTAGGTTGCTCTCAACTGTGACTCACATCCCAATCTTGGATAGCACATCACAATGACACCTATCAGTTTACTACCGCACGAATATGGCGTCCCCTACGGAGAGTCTGGCTTCGGTGCATTCCACAAAGGAAGTCACCAGATAAAGGCTCGGGTACCAAATTCTATAGTTGAATTTTAACTCCTGAAGTTAAATAGGAGCCGTGAGATTTTAGAAATGGGTTTTATACCGGGTTCAAAGTCGATACAAAATTCAATATCACACTTAAGGATTAAGCCAAGAAATTCTTCAGGAAATACATCAGGAAATTTACTAACAATAGAAATATCATTCAAATCTGACGTATTTCCTCACCTCGCCAATTTTTGTGACAACCCGAGAAATTAGACAATTTATGAAAATCTTAAATGATTGATTTAAGGTTAAATAATAGACCTAGACAGAAAATAAGTGTATGCGTTTGATGTTATTGGGATTGAATTTTGAGGATTTCAAAATTCGATGAAGGATATAGGTGAATTATTCAGGATTAAGGATTTATGTAAATATGCTCTGTGTATATGGTTAATGATGTGTTCAGAATGTGTTTAAGGGTCATGGGTTGATCAGATAAATTATATCTGTGACAAACCCTAAGTTTATATTAAGAACGACAACGTTCAGTTAGAAAACTCTAACGTCTAATAAGAAATCCTAGAAATCGGTTCTGAAAACCCTAGTTTCAGTTCCGGGAAATCCGAAATCCTAAATCGGATATTGAAAACCCTAGATTGGGAATGCAATATATGTACAAGGTTAAACGTCATTAATATTAAATTAATTAGGGAAAACCCTAATGAATTATCTAAAATCTTAATTGATTATTTAAAAACCCTAATACCATATCTGAAAACCCTAATTTCAGATTCTGATAAAATGAAACCCTAATCTGGGAATATAACGGAGAATTTTAATGCTAGAATGCTAATAATTAAGTATTAATTAGGGTAAAGGTTAATTAATTAAAAAACTCTAATTTCCAATTTTTGGAACCCAAATTGTTCCGTCAGAAACCCTAATGCTCAATTGTGGATTTAATTGCTAAAATTAGCAATGCTAATTAGGAAACCCTAATCCTAATTATTTTAATTTATGAGTAATTAGAAAACTCTATTCTAATTATGAAATCTAAATTCTAATTTAGAAAATCAAAATTTTTCTATTAGAAACCCTAATTTTTGGGTTATAAACTCTAATCCGTGATATTGACCCTAATTGCTTAATTAGCAATGTTAATTAGGAAATATAAATACTAATTGTCAAGTTATTAGAAACCCTAATCTAATTAGGAAATCTAAATTTCTAAAATTGAAACATTATTTTAAACCCTAAAATGTGGTTTTGAAACCTAATATACAAATTTGACTCTAAGTGCTAAATTATCAATTTTAATTAGGATAAATTAGTCCTAATTAGTAAGATTGATTTATGATTAGGAAATTATGATATAATTAGGAAGCCCTAATTATAATTTAGAAATCAAAATTTTCTATTTTTAAATTCTAATTAGAAAATTTTTAAAATCCAAGTTGTTAAATATTTAAGGGTTAAAATCTAAACCTTAAATGGTTAAACCCTAAACCCTTACAAACCCTAAACCCTAAGGCAATTTCTAGAAATTAAAGGAAGTGACAAGAGTGCCCTTTTTGTGTAAATTAGTAAGTTAACTTGTAAGAGTGGGCATAACTTTAGGAGGTTACTAACCATTTGGACTTTGTGACATCAAAATCTCCTCAAATCAGCCCCATTTGATAGCACCACAAGCTAGTGCATGAATCTAGGTGATTATATAAGAGATTGGGAGAGAGAAAGTTTAGGATTTTGCTTATTTTTGCAACTTGCTCTCACCAACTCCCTCTCTCACTAAACCTCTGAAAAATTGCAAGTATTTCAGTCCCTAATACCAGCCCTAGATCAATCACAAACAACTTGGAGAGCTAAGATCAAAAATCAAAGCTTGAAGGTATAATCAAAATTTTTATTTTTGATCTTGTATGCTTGAGAAATTTTTGTGTTTTTGTGTTTAGAAAATTGCTATTGGATGTTATATGAAGATCTATGATAATCTATCATAAATCCATAGCATCAAAGTGCCTTAAAATAAATTTTTTCAAAAAATTGTTCTTGAGCAGATTTGTTCTCTGACAACCTAATGTCAGGCCGCTCAGATCTTGTTCTGTAATTAGTATGTAATGTATTATTGTTTGGATCGGTAGTCTGACATGTAGTCTTGGATCTGGAAGTGGATTTATAGTGTTTCAATATCTAGATTTCATGTTATTAACGGTCAAAGACCGTTGACCGGTCATGACCGGGTCAAATCTGGGCAAGCCCAGAAATTGAATGTAGTGTCTGACAAGTTTTGTTGGGTCCGGATTTGTCAGTGTGTTTGGTTTTTGATGTTGTTAATTGGTAAATGTTGTAGCTTGTAGGATGGAATACCGATCTGGGTCAATAGAACTCTTATAACTGTTTCGGACTGATCGTAATGTGTGGTCAAAGTAGGCCTCCAGATCTGATTTTTAAAATCTGGGAGAAACCCAGAAATCTGGGCAAACGAAATTTCTGACAGCTTTGACCGTTTGATAAGTTATGATTTTGATGTTGTTAGACCTAGATCTTGTTATGTTGTTGTTACTTGACATATTGACTACACATTTGAACCATAAAACCACCAAAACAACGACTAGAACCTGTTTTAATCTTGGCTTGAAAATGGCTGCTCAGTGTTCTGGGTTTCTGAAGAAACCCAGGTGGTTCTGACAACTTCTTAGAAGCTTTAGATCTTGCAAGGTTGTTATTGTTTGATCACGATGATGATTGTGGGTTGTAGTATTACATTTTTACTACACAATCACACTTCAAACAAGTCCAGAAATAATTTGAGCAGAGAATTAAGTCCGGTCAAACATGACACCATGAACACTGACCTTGTCAGTGTTCTTGAGCCAAGAACACCTAAGGCGACAGACAAGTGTCGCTAATGGTCTACAGCGACAGTTTAATTTATTTTAAATTCTGAATATTCCAGAAATTAATTAAAAATAGAAATAAATGATTTTTTAATTATTAAAAATACATAATAAATTCTGAAAAATTATTTAAAGTCTGAAAAATAGTTTTTAACTATTTTAGGAATATTTTGAAAATATTTAATATTTTTGGAATATAAATGGTATTTATTTATTTAATTATAATATTAAATAAATTATTTAAAAATAGTTTTAATTCATGAAAAATCATGAAAATTATTTTATAGTATAAGAAAATATTTTAAGTTATTTTTGATGACTTTTAATATTTTGTGAGGAAATTCATTAATTAATCAATATTAATGATAATTAGTTTATTTAATAGATATATTAAATAAATTAAGAAAAAATGGAATTAATGCTTTATAAATTATATAAAAATGATTTAAGTGTTATAAAAATATTTTAAGTTATAAAATATAACTTTTGATATTTTGGCATGAAAATATTAATATTTTAATATTAATAGCAATTATCGGATAATGGATTTAATTGTTGGAAAATCATATAAAAATGATTTTAAAGTATTAAAAATTCTTTGTGATATTATAATTATATTATAATATTATGTAATGATTTTCATTAATATTTTATATTAAATGAATATTAATAATTAAGGTATTATGTTGTATTTAATTCATTTAAATAAGGTTTTAAGGATTGAAAAATGTTGATAAATGGTAATAATTATCCG